>JAGDQO010001908.1:0-466295 GCA_018342035.1 Solanum appendiculatum | reverse complement strand
TGTCACGGCCCAAGCCTAGGGCCTAGATGTGACCGGCGAATGGGGAACCCGAAGGAACCCCAAACAAGCCTCATAGCGTATCATTACACATCCTTGGTCGCAGAAGCAATTAAATGACCATAAGCGATAAGCATAATCAAGGGGGAAATCGAGACTAAGGGAGCAAGAAAAAAAAGAAATGATACATAAATACCATAGATGAGTCAAGCCCAAGCATAATACACAACTTGTCCAACACCACCTCTAAACATGAGTACTTAGCGGGGGCCAAGACAAACTACCGGGCTCACCCTCATAGTCAAAACATAACTAAAAAGGAAAAGTTTTATACATAACAAAAGATCATGAGCAACGTCCCCGAAATGGAGGACTCACCAATAACCACTATAGAAACTCGTACTAGCCACGCGGAGGAGGATGGTCAAGCGGTGCTCCGGTCCCTACATGGTGACATCATGTAGGCATAGAGTATGCGTTAGTACATTTGAATGTACTAAGTATATGGGATGCAATGCAAGGCTACATTAGATGGACATCATAGGAAAAATGCGTAATCATACCCAATAGATAGCATATTAATAAAATAGTATGTATAATGATGCTTACATAAAAATCATATTTAATGGGACGTAGTACATGTGTGGCGAGTGACCATCAATATAGTATTTCCAAGGCCTACCACCCCCTTGGAGAGGCGAAAGAGGTACAAACCCCTCAATATGGTTACACGGGCCTACCACCCCCCGTGCTCGGGACCAAGGTACAAACCCCTCGATATGGTTACACGGGCCTCCCCCCCCCCGGGGTAGGGAAGGTACAAACCCCTCGATATGGTTACACGGGCCTACCACCCCCCGTGCTAGGGACCAAGGTACCAACCCCTCGATATGGTTATACGGGCCTACTACCCCCCGTACTAGGCAACCAAGGTACAAACCCCTCGATATGGTTATACGGGCCTACTACCCCCCGTACTAGGCATGGTCGACTCACAACACTTATTTAGAGAAAATCATATACATGTGTCCATTTCATCATCATTTCAGTAATTACATAACCATCCGTCTCATAGGACGTACCTTGGACCTTCCCTTTCCTAAGAATTCTATAAATGGCATTTTATCAAACACATGGTGGGCAATTGTTCATGTAAATGAAATCATGTATTTCAAGAATACTAAGTCCAACCAATTCCAAAATCCATATAATCAGCCCACCAAACAACATACATATATATATCAACCTTCATAATTTGATCATGGAAGCATGTAAACCATAAACATCACATAAAAATTCCATTTCATGATAATATGCAAAAAGGACCATAATAGGGTGTGTAGTAGTAATTCCGTAATTCAAAATTCATAATTGATCATGAGGACCCATAAACTTGAAGTAGAAATAGAGGATAAATGGTTGGACTTGTGGAAAGGAAGGTTTCCACAATCAAACCCACATACCTCAACTTTGGAGAATCCTTGATGAAGATTGGAATGGAGAATCGAAGCTTGAGATTGAGTCTTGAATCCGGAATTAGAGCTTGAGATGTTTGAATTTGGTTGAAGATCTTGGTGGAATTTTTGGAGAGGGCTTAGAGAGTGTTTTTGGAGTTTAGAAAATGACTAAATATGGGACATATCCCCTTTTTATAAAAAATGACTCCAACCCGCCTAGAAAATTCGCTCACTGGAATTGGAAATTCTGCACTGACAGGTTTTACGAAAATGGTCATAACTCCCTCATCCTAACGCGGAATAAGGTGAAACCAAGTGCGTTGGAAAGCTAACTCAAAGAGCTTTAATTTGATAGGTTGCAGCCCTTCCAGTTCCTTGTGTGCTAAGAGATATGCCCCTTTAAAGTTGACCCTCCAAATCGCAATTTTTGCGATTTTCGAATTTTGATACGGTTGCTCTAAAATTCGGGTTAGACCCATTTCCCACTCAATTTGACCCCACAAATAAGAATATGAAGTCGAATTTCCGAAATCATGCACGGATTTTGAGATATATGGAAATTACAATTATAGGTGTTTCCGAAGCACATTTTCGGGCATTTTTGGGGTCGTTTCACCCAACCCCCTACCCAGAAATTCGATGAATTTTCTTGCTCAATTTCAGGTCCTAACTTATCTAGAATCGATTGGTTTCTTCCAAACTCTCTTTGATTCACAAACCCAACACAAAATTATCAAAATTCTACTCAAATTCTATCAAGAAACACCACTAATTCGTAAAACTCTCAACTCAAGAACTCATAACCTCCATTGTTAAAGAATGAAACTTAAAACTCAAGAACTCTTCAAGAATATTTACATAAACGATTTTATGGGCGAATTAACGAAAGAATTAATATTTGGCATGAGAATGAATAAATCCAACACTTTGAGAAGCCTTAAATGCCTTGAAAGAACAATGTTCTTGACAAAAATCACAATTCTTGAAGAACACTTGAACTTAGTCCTTTTTCTCTTCTTGAAACCTCGCTCTAAAACCCTAAGTGTTTAGGAACGTGAATACATGATTTTTTTAAATTGATTAGACCCTTAATTGGGTCAGGAAAAATGTGCTAAGCCTAGTGGAAAAAAGGAAAGACCAAAATACCCTTCCTAAAACAAATTAAGTGCCTTAAATAGAGAGGCTTCACTCAAACGGGCATACCTTTTTACTTCGAGCTTCAAATGGAGTAAAATTGGTGGCGTTGGAAAGAGGACTCAAATACCTTCGATTTTATATAGACCACCTAAATCATTATGTGCTGAGAGATATGATCGTTTGAAGTTGACCTAAGTAGAATCTTAGGTCAAAACTTACTCGGTAGGGAAGCTTCCAACTCAACTTTGTGCTAGGGGATTCTAGTGGCCTTAATTGATATCCAAAATCATTACCACACTAATGAATTGACCTTAGAATCTAAGAAAAATTAAGAATCACTCGGTATGACCTTACACGAAATTCAAGAATGGTCCGGGTCTTAACTTAGAAATTTTTCGGGTGTTACATATGCTATGCATTGAGATTCTTGAATTGATTATTCATGACTATTATTCAGCATGAACCCCAGTATTTGAGTCTTCACGGAGTTATTATTGAGAATTTCTTTAGCCAAACAAATGTCTTAAACTGATTTTCTCAGAAAGTAAAGAAGAGTTTTGAGTAGAGTTTAAAGAGAGATTTTTGATTAAAATTTAAGGGAACTAATTGATTCCAAAATGTATTACTTTTACATTGATAAAGAGAACTTTATTTTTCATAAAGAATTGTCAAAGATACTTCAGAGCAGTTACCTCTTTTAAGAGGATAATTTGAGCAATTACCTCAAATTGAGAAAGAGTATGTTTTATACATTTGAGCATGAGTATGTATATTTATTGGGAGTAAAGCATCATACTTTTTAGACGATTCCTTATTGCTTTCGAGCAGATCTTTTGTGGATCCAATTAGTTGAGGTGTCCTATATTTCGGTAAGGTATATAACAGTTCTGGCAGCATGGGAGAGACGTTGTATCATCACATTGCTCATAGCGATGGTTGTCAGTTAGAGAAACTCCCTAATAGATTAAAGAGTATTTTATTGTATTTTCTTATACATCCTTGAGTTAGTCTCTTTTACTTGTAAAGCTTTAAACATTCTATTTTTTACTTATCAGTTCAGTTATTTATTCATTTAGTTTCATGACATACTCGTGCATTAATTGTACTGATGTCATTAGACCGACATCTTTTTATGATGCAGATACAAGTGTTCAGGATCATCAATAGGTGCTTCGTTGAGATCACTTTGCACTCCAATTAGCTTTTAGTGAGCCTCCTTATTTTCTGGAGGCTCACCAAAGCTAACTAGAGTGCAAGTGATCTCAACAAAACGCCTGTTGATGACCCTGAACACATGTATCTGAATCATAAAAAGATGCAGGTCGAATGGCATCAGTACATTGAATGCACGAGTATGTAATATGGCTGACTAAAACAATAACTTAATTGATAAGGCTAGGAGAATGCTCACCTTAACTCAACTCAACTCAATGCAAAGCAATAATAAGAGACGACATATTTAAAGCTTTGTAAATAAAAGATACTAACTCAATGATGTATATGAAAATACAATAAATTACTCTTTACTCTTATTTGGGAGATTCTCTAACTGACAATCATCACTATGAGCTAGGTGATTATACAACGTCTCGCTCACGCTGCCAGAACTGTGGTATAGAACACATCAACTAAGTGAATCCACTAAGCTCTACCCGAAGGCACTAAGGATTCATCTAAAAAGTATGATCCTTTACCCATGTTGGTTACATGGTTTATGAGGAGTGTGAGTTGTCTGAACTCATCCCCATAATGACTACTCCCAATAAATATATACTCATGCTCAAATGTATAAAACATTTTCTTTTCTCAATTTGAGGTAATTACTCAAAAGATCCTCTTAAAAGAGGTAATTGCTCTGAAGTATCTCTGTACTCATAACTTATTTAGAAAGAAAAGTTTCTCTTTTCTCAATTTAAAACTATTATCTTTGGGAATTACTTAGTTTCTTATACTTTTCTCGAAATTCATCGTTCACTCTTTCTCAGAATTAATTTTAAAGACAAAGAATTTATTCTAAAAAGATTCTCAAACTCCTCTTTACTTTCTCAAAACTCAATGTAAGATCATCGCTAGTTAAAAAGGATTCTCAATACTAGCTCTTGAACTCTTCTCTTAAACTCACTTTAGTTTTGAAAATGCATTAAGACATATGAGTAGGATAATGCATGAATTTTCAATGGTAAATAGAGCCTATAGGAGCTAATACAGAGAGGGAAAGAATAGACACAACTTAAAGGAACACGTCCGGATGAACAAAGAAGAAATGAAAATGAGCCCTGGTGCATTGCTGGCGCGGAGCGCCAAGCCCTAAAATTTAGAAGAAAGTTTGGGGCGCACTGCTAGCGCAGGGTGCCAGGCCCTAAACTACTGAAGCTCATGCCTGGCGCCTTTGTGGTGCGCCGCCTCACACCCCAGCCCAGCAACCCAATGAATTTTCAAGCCAAAATTAGGACCTCAAACTAGATCAGAATTGCAAAATTTCTCCTAAACTCTTCTTGATTCTCAAACCCAACACAATTACACGAGAAATTTCAAATAATTCCTTTGAAAACATAACTTTACCAAAGATTCACAAAATAAAAGAATCAAAACCTCCATTGTTAAAGAATTGAACTCAATATCAAAAACTACGAATGGATTGTTTAAATATAACGATTTCTTGACTAAATTGAGATGTAGGGCGTGAGGATGAACAAGTTCAACACTGTGAGAAGCCTTACATACCTAGAAAGAATAATGTTCTTGGCAAAAATCAACGAAATCTTGAAAAACGCTTGAAACCTAGCTTTTTTCTCCTCTTGGAACATTGCCCTAATTTCTCTAAGTGTTAAAGAACGTGAAAAGATGGTTTAGCACTGATTTGACCCTTAGTTGAGTGAAGAAAAATGTGGTTAGGCTTAGAAGAAAAAAGGAAAAGACTAAACTACCCTTCTAGAAAATCTGACGAGATGCCTTAAAAGAAAGGTTCACTAAAACCGAAATATCTCTCTACTCCAAACTCGAAATAAGGAAAACTCGGTAGAGTTAGAAAGAGGCCTCAAAGACCTTTAATTTGATAGGTTATAGGCCACCTAATTAATTATGAGCTGAGAGATATGATCGTTTGAAATTGACCAAAAACTTAAAAACTAATTGTGACTTATACGGATCCCTCTTTAGCCCTTATCGAAGTCCAGGGCGTTACAATATCTCCCCCTTGGGAACATTCGTCCTCGAGTGAGATCTAACTAAGCATGACAGGGGTGGGAAGTGTCTAACAACCCAACACAAGCACAAAACATGCAACTAGCACAACTTCAACATATCAATTTAAATAGTACTTTACAAAGAGTCAGTACCTTGGTCTAGAGTTTTATTCAGAGGAAAAGAGATGAGGGTATCTCTTCTTCATATCCTTCTTGACTTCCCAAGTAGCCTTCTCAACAAATTGGTTCCTCGACAATATTTTGACTGATGCAATATCCTTGGTTCTCAACTTGCGAACCTGACGATCAAGAATCTGAATGGGAATCTCCTCATAAGATAGGATGTCCTTGATACCAATATTCTTAGTAGGCACAATAAGTGAATGATCGCCCAAACACTTCTTTAGCATGGAGATGTGAAATACCGGATGGACTGCTTCTAACTTTGACGGTAGCTCCAACTCATATGCTAAATTGCCAACTCTCTTGGATATCCGGTAAGGACCAATGTATCGGGGACTGAGCTTCCCTTTCTTATCAAACATCATAACACCCTTCATGGGTGAAACTTTCAGATAGACCCAATCATCAACCTCAAACTCCAAATCCCTTCTCCTAACATCGGTATAGGATTTCTAATGACTTTGCGCTGTTTTCAACCTCTCTTGAATTGTCTTCACCTTCTCCGTGGCTTGATGAGCCAAATCTGGTCCTATCAACTCAGCTTTACCAACATCAAACCAGCCAATGAGAGATCTACACCTCCGTTGTAATGACCCTGAAGGTAAATTTTTGTAATTTTTGTAAAATGACTATTTTGCCCCTCTCGAGAGTTCCCCGGGTCATGTTTGAAATATTTCCGAAGTTGATTTTGTGAAAGTTTGAGTTAAAATGAAGTTTTTGAAAAGTTTTAAATTTTGAAGGCTTAAGTTGCCAATTTGTGGTTTTAGAGGTCATTCGGAGTTTCGGGACTCAGATGTAAATTATGTCGATCCATTAGTTTCGGAATATGGATTTTGTCCTAGGAGAGTTGACGGGGTCAGTTTTGGGGCTGTTTTGTGGATTTGAGGTCCTAAGTTGGAAAATTATAGAAATTTGATCATATGGTTGACTTTAGTCAACATTCGGAGATCCGTTGCTCGGATGTCGATTCCAACAACTCCGTTGGATTCGGGGGATGATTTTAGGCCTAGGGGTGGCCTTGGTTGATTTTTAGAGGGTCCCGAGCTTGTTTTGAGTTGTTGAGGCATGAGTTAGTTTTGAGGTGCTTCATCGGGTTCCGGGTAAAGGAAACCTCGAATCCAAAATTCGATGGTCCCATTGAGTTCGGAACGTCAAGTTTAGTGGGGTTGCATATCTAGTTTGTGTGCACGGGGTTCCGAACGAATCCCGAGGGGCCATTCAGAGATTTGAGAGTTGGTTGTTTTTGCTGCAATCTGGTGCCAGCTATTTAAGCATCCGCGTTCGCAGAGGGTTAATACCCGCGTTCGGGGAGGGTAAGGTTATTGGCCTCCGCGTTCGCGGATGGGGCTCCGCGTTCGTGAAGGGTTAATTGTTCCTGGTAGCGAGTTGGCCTCTGCGTTCGCGGAGAAGGTCCCACGTTCGCGGAGTGTATATGAATGGGTTTCCGTGTTCGCAGAGAACAAAAATGGCCTGGACAGTGTAAAGTCAAAATTTCGGCCATTTTCACCATTTTCACCATTTTCATGATTTTGGAGCTTCTTGGGCGATTTTTGAAAGAGAAATTCTTGAGAATCAGTGTGGGTAAGTGTTTTTAACCCTTGGCTTTGATTACCCAATGTTTATATCATGATTTTGAATTGGAATTTGGGATTTTAAGGGTGTTTTGGGGGTTTTGATGGAACTCTAAAATATTTGAGAAAAAGAGGATTGGAGGCTGTTTTAAGCTTCATTTTCAAATGGTTTTCACCATTGAGTTCCTATGATATTGAGGATGAGTTTTATGGAAGAAATTTTGAATTCTTGTTCCGTTTTCGAAATCGAAGTTTGGGGTTGTTCCATCTCCTTCTTCTGAATTTTGTGTTCTTGGTCTTGATAGGCCCGGATTGTGATTGGGTTTTTGTTTGTGAATAGATTGTGTTGATTTGGATTGCTCACGGAAGGGAAAAGCCCTAATTGTTGGTTGATTCCAATTCGTTTAAGGCAAGTGAACTCTTAAAACCTTGTAAATCTCTTAGAATCTCGATTTCCTTACTTGCTTGCGTTGGGGAGTAATGGGATTGAGGTATTGGGTGAGTTCTTGCATGAATCAATCTAATAATAACCGGCGGGGTTAATAAAATGGCTTGTGTGCTATGTGAAAGGCCAATGTGTGATTAGGCCATAGACTTGATATTGTTGAAAGATTGATATGTTGCCATGATAGTCTCGATGTGATTATGATTGTGTTGAACCTGACTTTCGCTCATTGTTGATTATCGGACTAGACTTGAGACTTTCGCTAAACGATTGACCCTTCTTGCGATGAAAGGGGTAGAGAAATGGAGACTAGGCAATTGACATCATTGATATATATATATATATATTGAGGATATTGAGATATTGACTGTTGTTGTTGATATGTTGATGATAGTGTGACGTGATTTATCTTGATATGAATTGCGTTGTGATTGTGAACACTATCCTTCTCTCATTATTTGTGTGAACATGCTTGTGTGCATTGGTTCTAAGACACTATGATGAGACTCTTGATGATATATGGTCCATGTGAGGCCAGTGATGATTATGCCGAGGTTTCTACCGGCAATATGAGATGCTGAGATTTCTGCCGATGATATGAGATGCCGAGGTTTCTGCCTGCGATATGTGATGTCAAGGTTTCTACCGGTGATATGAGTTGTCGAGGTCTTTTCTGGCGGATACATGGTCAACGTGTTGCCCCCATGGGTTCCGATCTGAGATTCAGCGAATGTGTATCATAGGACAGACATGCATTCATGACATGGCATTGTATTGTCTGATCCTTGCTATTATGGTGCTATGTAGTGCCTTTTCATTTTGAGATGACTTGTTGATATTTGAGTTGAACTTCCTTGTTGATTTGTTAATGGACTGTTGTTGAACTGTTGTAGACCGTTTTTGGGTATATCATTGATTTGTTAAGGATCTATTGTTAATTGTATCAGTTAATCTATGACCTGAGAATCTGTTAGGTTGGGCTAAATTTTTGTGCAGGTTGTAGTCATTGGAGGTTCGGTTGGAAGTCGAAGTTTCGTGATTCTCTTAGTTTTGCTTCATTTTATTTGTTGATTTGCTGAGTACCGTGTTGTTTGGTACTCACCCTTGCTTCTACACTTGTGTAGGACCCGAGCCAGGACCGTGATTTAGCTTTCCTCCCTTTCTCCATGGCTCGTTGAGGATACTTGAGAGGTAATTGTTGATGCCGGCAATCCCTCTCTCGGCCTTTTATTTATGTTTGTTCTATTTGAGACACAGACATTGAGACTTGAAGTTTTGTTTTGAATTCTTTAATAGAGGCTTGTACATGTGACAACCAATCTTGGGTTTGGTTTAATAGATGAAGTCTTCTGCCTTTCAGTTATTTCTTTCGTTATTTCTGTTATTTCTTCCACTTGTTGGGTTGAGGCTGACTTGTCCTGGTGGGATAGAACAAGTGCCATCACACCCGATTTTTGGTCGTGACATCCACCTGTATAAAGCCTCATACGAAGCCATCTGAATGCTGGAATGGTAACTATTATTGTATGTGAACTCGATAAGAGACAAGTGGTCATCCCAATTACCTTTGAAATACATAACATAGGCTCTCAATATGTCCTCTAAGGTCTAAATTGTGCGCTCTTCTTGACTATCTTTCTGAGGATGAAAAGCAGTACTAAGGTTCACCTTCAAACCCAAACCTTTCTGAAACGTTTTCCAAAACTGTGCGGTAAATTGAGCACCCTATCTGAGAAGATGGACAAGGTAACTCCATGCAGTCGAACTATCTCGTGAATGTACAAGTTTGCATACTCTTCTGCTGTATTGGTAGTCTTTACTGGTAAGAAATGGGATGATTTGGTCATCCTATCCACAATCACCAAATGGAATCATGCTATCTGCGAGATCGCGATAAACCTGTAACGAAGTCCATATTAATCATCTCCCACTTCCATTCCGAAAAGGGTATATTCTAAGCCACACCACATGGCCTTTGATGCTCAGCCTTGACTTGCTGGCAATTTGGGCACTTAGCAACAAACTCAACAATACACCTCTTCATACTATTCCGCCAATAAACTTCTCTCAAGTCATGGTATATCTTGGTGGAACCCAAATGAACCGAATATCTAGAACTATGAGTTTCTTCCATGATCCTCTCTCGGAGATCATCCACCCTTGGAACACATAACCTTCCTTGATATCTCAACACACCATTTCCCCTTGTGCAAAAGCCATCACTTTCTGCTTATGCACGTTTGCCTTCAACTCAAGCAAAATGGGTCTTTGTCTTGCTTCTCCTTTACCTCTGCCACTAATGACGACTCAGCTCCATTCATCACGACAACTCCACCTTCACTAGAATCCAACAATCGAACACCCAATCGGACAAGTTTGTGCACTTCCCTAGCTAACTCTTTCTTACCTTCCTCGACATGAGCAGTACTTTCCATGGACAAGCTTCTCAAAGCATCAGCAACAACATTAGCCTTACCTGGGTAATAGAGGATACTCATGTCATAATCCTTGAGCAACTCTAACCACCTCATTTGTCTAAGATTAAGCTCCTTCTGACTGAAAATATATTGGAGACTTGTGTGGTCTGTGAACACATCCACATGCACACCATAGAGATAGTGACGCCATATTTTGAGAGCAAAAACCACTGCTGCCAACTCGAGATCATGAGTCGGGTAGTTTCTCTCGTGAATCTTAAGTTGTCTGGAGTCATAGGCTATAACCTTACTATTCTGCATCAATACACAACCAAGTACAACTCTGGACGCCGCATAATAGATGGCAAAACCCTTTGTACCTTCTGGTAGGGTCAGCACTGGAGCAGTAGTTAACTGAGTTTTCAATTTCTGAAAGCTTTTCTCACAAGCTACAGACCATTGAAACTTAGTTGTTTTCTGAGTCAACTTAGTCAATGGGGACGAAATAGATGAGAACCCCTCGACGAACCTTTTGTAGTAACTAGTCAATCCCAAGAAACTTCTTATATCAGTTGGAGATATGGGTCTGGGCCAATTCTACATTGCTTGAATCTTCTGAGTGTCAACTCGAATCCCATCGCCAGACACTATATGGCCTAAGAATGCCACAGATTCAAGCCAGAACTCACACTTGGAAAACTTGGCATATAACTCTTGATCCTTGAGAGTTCGGAGGACTATTATGAGATAATTAGCATGGTCCTCCTCATTCTTAGAATATATCAATATGTCATTAATAAATATGATAACAAACATGTCGAGATACTGCTTAAATACTCTGTTCATAAGATCCATGAAGGCTGCAAGAGCATTAGTCAAATCGAAGGACATAACAAGGAACTCATAATGACCAGAACGGGTCCTAAAAGATGTCTTTGGGATGTCACTTTCTCTCAGTTTCAATTGATGATAGTCAGATCTAAGGTCTATCTTAGAGAAGCAAGTGGCACCCTGAAGTTGGTCGAAAAGGTCATCAATTCTCGGAAGGGGATACTTATTCTTTATGGTGACCTTGTTCAATTGGCGGTAATCGATACACATCCTAAGGAAACCATTTTTCTTTCTCACGAATAAGACTGGAGCACCCCAAGGTAAGACACTTGGTCGGATGAAACCCTTATCAAGAAGATCTCTCAACTGCTCTTTTAACTCAGCTGGAGCCATTCTATATGGCGGAATAGAGATAGGTTGAGTATTAGGAAGAATATCTATTTCGAAGTCTATTTCTCTCTCGGGTGGGACTCCAGGAAGATCGTATGAAAAAACCTCTGAAAACTCACTCACAACTGGAACTGACTGAATAGGCGGTGTTTCCACACTAGAGTCACTAACTCGGACTAAGTGATAGATGCACCCCTTAGAAACTAACTTTCTGGCCTTAAAGTATGAAATAAAACGACCTTTAGGCACTCCTGAACTACTTCTCCACTCTAAAACTGGCTCATTAGGAAACTAAAACTTTACTATTCAAGTTCTGCAATCGACTGAGGCATAACAAGCATGAAGCCAGTCCATACCTAGAATAACATCAAAGTCCACCATATCTAGTTCAACTAAGTCAGCCATAGTGTCCTTGTGATTGACAGAGATGGTACAATCACATAGACTCGTTCTGCTAGAATAGACTCACCAACAGGTGTGGAAACACTGAAGGGGTCAAGAAGTTGTTCAGGGGAAATGCCGAACCTCATCGCTATATAAGGAGTCACAAAAGACAAACTCGCACCTGGATCAAGTAAGGCATAAACATCAAAAGTAAAGACTATAAGCATACCAGTGACAACATTTGGCGAGTTCTCCTGATCCTGGCGACTAGCTATAACTTACAGACGGTTTGCTCCTCCGCCTGTCCTTGAAGTGGCTCACTCGGAGTAGCTTTGTCTGTCGGAGTCGCTGAAGAAGATTGGGCATTATCCTACCTGTTCTTATGGCACTCTCTCATAAAATGACCACACTTGAAGCAGCCATTGGAGCCATCACGACAAGCTCCTGGGTGGTTCCTACCATACTTAGCACATGTAGGGGTCCAAGTAGCCCCTTGTGCTACACTACCCTGAGCTCTAAATTTTTGAGAACTCTGATTCCTGCGATCATTCCCGCTCTTTTGTCAGCCAGTCTCATGAGTTGCTGTTTTGGCCCTCTTGTTGCAAAACTCTTCTCTGTCCTTTAACTTATCTTCTTCAACCTGTTGTACATGAATCATGAGTCTGGCTATGTCCATGTCCCCTATCAACATAGCCATTTTACCTTCCTTACTTGATAAGCGGGATAGCCCAGACACGAACAAACTCATTATGCTTCTCATATCTGCCACCATCTTCGGAGCATAGTGGGATAGCTGAGTAAACTTGAGGTTGTACTCTTGCACACTCATAGCTTCCTATTTCAGATTCAAGAACTCTCTTACCTTAGCTTCCCTTAGCTCTCGGGGAAAGAAACGCCCCAAGAAAGCATTCTCAAACAGAGCCCAGCTCAAAAGTGGTGCCTCATCTATCCTGTTCTTCTTCCATTGATCAAGCCATATCCTAGAAACACTTTTGAGCTGATATGACGCTAACTCCACATGCTCTGCATCAACAACACGCATGACCTCAAACACTTTTTAAAGCTCTTCCACAAAGCTCTCCAGATCCTCAGTGATCTTCGACCCTGTGAACTCTAGGAGATTCATCCTTAAAAACTCACGGATTCTGGATGTATCAGCCACATCCTGACGACCTACTCCTTGTTGACCAGCCTGATTTGCCACAACCTGAGTCAACATCTGAATAGCGTTCCTGAACTCAGCATTGGTGACATCTCCCTGAGGGGGTTGCACTTTTGGTGCATTAGGAGCTTCTCGACCTTGAGGATTAACATTCCTCCTAGCAGGACGTCCTCGAACAGCTCTTCGTGGAGGCATGATCTGAAAGGACACGCGTAAGTACGCATTAGAAGAAATTTTTATAGAGTTAAACTCTATCGCACGAACTGGAGTAAGAAGAAAGTGAAATGTTCCTAAATGTAGTAGCCTCCTAATTATAGATGTGGTGCACTTCACACCGATAAGAAGTTTCTACAGACGCGACTTCATAGACACCCTAGGACTCTTGAACTCTGTGCTCTGATACAAAGTTTGTCACGCCCCGAGCCTACACCCTGGACGTGGCCGGCACTCGAGAACCATTTTTGGTCCCCGAGCGAACCCCTTGGCCGGCTAACTACTTAGCGAAAGATTTACTCAAGCGGTAGCAAGCTCATAAATAGAATTTAAAACATTCAAACTCCAACAAATACTCAACTCAAATTGTCTGAAAATACTTAAGTTCAATAATGATAATACTTTGCAAAACAGTCTCAAAACATCTTAACAAGAGGGAAAATACTGAAAGACTTCTCAACTCTAACTATCTATGAAGCCTCTAATACTAAGATAGATGTCGAGACAAGACCCACGACAACTCAACAATAGCAGGATAATAAATGTGAAGCCCTCCGAAAAAAAAGGAGGCTCACCAAAGCTAATTGGAGTGCAAGTGATCTCAACGAAGCGCCTGTTGACGATCCTGAACACCTATATCTGCATCATAAAAAGATGCAGGTCGAATGACATCAGTACATTGAATGCATGAGTATGTAATATGGTTAAGTAAAATAATAACTGAACTGATATGGCTAGGAGAATACTCACCTCAACTCAACTCAACTCAATGCAAAGCAATAATAAGAGATAACATATTTAAAACTTTGTAAATAAAAGATACTAACTCAAGGATATATATATATATATATATATATAAATACAATAAATTACTCTTTACTCTTATTTGGGAGATTATCTAACCGACAACCATCGCTATGACCTAGGTGATGATACAGCATCTCGTCCACGCTGTCAGAACTGTCTTATACCTTGCCAGGGTATAGAACACCTCAACTAAGTGGATCCACTAATCTTTGCCCAAAGGCACTAAGGATTCATCTAAAAAGTATGATCATTTTCCCATGTTGGCTACATGGTTTATGAGGAGTGTGAGTCTTCTGACTTCATCCCCATAACGGCGCTCAATACTACACTTTCATATAATTTCTTCGGAAACATAACTTTACCAAAGATTCACAAAACAAAAGAATCAAAATCTCCATTGTTAAAGAATTGAACTCAATATCAAGAACTACGAATGGATCTTTTAGATATAACAATTTTTTTATTAAATTGAGATGTAGGGCGTGAGGACAAACAAGTCCAACACTATGAGAAGCCTTACATACCTGGAAAGAACAATGTTCTTGGCGAAAATCAATGGAATCTTGAAGAACAGTTGAAACCTAGTTTTTTCTCCTCTTGAAACCTTGTCCTTATTTCTCTAAGGAGAAAATGGTCTAAAGCCCCCCCAACCTATACCCGAAATCCCAACTACACACTCCAACTTCACGGGTGTCCTATTACCCCCCTGAACATTTTATTTCTCTATTTACTACACACCCCAGTGCTGAGCTGTCATAGGAGGTGAGAACACCTCCTCTAGGCGCGTGAGAAGAGGAAAAAACGTTAGAAAAAGGAATAAATTTGGAATGGTCATCTTCCCCAAATTAAATAAACCATTGTTCCTTCTTCCCCACCATTAATCCTCATTTCTTCATCAATATTTTGACGATTTTCTTTTGGGCTTAGCTAGGGTTTAGTTGTTTATGTTCATTTCAACTTTAAATCTTGAAGTTAGGGTTTGTAATCTGCTCTAATTTCTTATTTAGGTTCTTTGAATTTTCTCTAAATTCGTCAAAAATGGCAAATGAAAACTTGAATAAGCTTTGTATGGATGAAATTTCCATTTCAATGGCAGAAAAATTTTAGCCAAAGAAAAAGAAATACATATATTTATAAAAGAGATTAAAAATAAAGTTCTAATATATGTAGGAAATACATATATTTATAAAAGAGATTAAAAATAAAAATTATGTTGGTATTGTAAAATTTTTTATTACAAATGGAACTTGAAATTTCCATTTCAATGGCAGAAAAATTTTAGCCAAAGAAAAGGAAAAAAAGAAGAAGAAGAAATGGGCTGAAAAAGAATAGAAAAAAATATAAAAGGGAAATAAAATAAAGAAAAGGAATAATAATATTTTTATATAAGATAATTGCAGAATAAAGAATTTTTTTTTAAAAAAAAAGTTAATATTACGTGGCAGGGCGTGTGCAATTCACTTTTTTATATAAATCTGGGTGTGCGTTTTTAAGGGGGTATATATTATACTTTTAAAATGTTCAGGGGGATAATAGGACACCCGTGAAGTTGGAGTGTGTAGTTGGGATTTCGGGTATAGGTTGGGGGGATTTTAGACCATTTTCTCTTCTCTAAGTGTTAAAGAATGTGAAAAGATGGTTTAGCACTGATTTGGCCCTTAATTGGGTGAAGAAAAAAGTGGTTAGGCTTAGAAGGAAAAAGGAAAAGACCAAACTACCCTTCTAGAAAATCTGACGAGATGCCTTAAAAGGAAGGTTCACTAAAATAGGCATATCTCTCTACTCCAAACTCGAAATAAGGCAAACGTGGTGGCATTGTAAAGAGGACTCAAAGGCCTTTAATTTGATAGGTTAAGGGACACCTAATTCATTATGAGCAGAGAGATATGAGCATTTGAAGTTGATCCAAAACTTTAAAACGGATGGTGACTTGTACGGATCTCTCTTTAGCCCTTATCGAAGTCAAGGGTGTTACATTGCATTCCGGAGGACTCCACTTTTCTTTTCAGTTTAGTCATTTTAGGGTGTCATAGGTCTTGTCTCGACATCCATGTTGCACTATAGAGACTTCATTGATAGATAGAGTTGAGAAGTCTCTTAATATTTACTTTTCCTTGAGATGTTTTGCAAACTACTATACCTATATTATTGAGTATTTTACAGACAATTTGAGTTGAGTATTTACCTTGAGTTTGAATGTTCTAAATTCTGTTTCTAAGCCTATTATCGCTTAAGTAAGTCTTCCACTAAGTAGTCAGTCGGGTCAAGGGTTCGCTTGGGGACTAAAAATGGTTCTCGAGTGCCAGTCACGTCTAGGGTGTAGGCTCAGAGCGTGACATTATTATTTAGGTAGATAAATACATTTCAAATCTAATATAAAAGTTGTGTGGAATGTTCTAAAAAAATGCATTTTAAATAAACATTGTATTTTCTTAACATCATAGAGTAACATATATGCAAATATAATATAAACTAACTATTACAAATAGTATCAAAACTATCTTAATTTATATTTTAATTCTTATAATATTAAATCCATTTTGAATGCAAGTGTAAGGTGATTAAAATATAAGATTAATATTCATCATCATTAGAAACTTGTATTTTCAATATACTTTAATTTTTATTTTTAGTACCTAACATATTAGCTGAAATGGTATAGAAAAATTTGATATCAACTAATAGAGATATACGTACATACCTAGAACTAGTTAGAGGGATATGGATAAATAGAGGGATGGAAAAATATTACAAAGCGTTCGTTAAAATAAACTAGAAGAGTAGATAAAACTAAAATGAAGTTAACGAAAAAACTCTATCTTATAGATAGGGTGATGTGGATAAATAGAGGGATTAGGAAACATTACAATACTAAATAAAACTAATCATCTTTCTTAATTTTCATCTTCCTCTTCTCCCTCCTTTCTCATGTTCTTGTCCTCCTATCATCTGACATGGTGGTAATAATGGCTTAGGAAGATGAAATTTGGTATTTGAGAGCAAATGGTGAATTTTAGGAATGTGTTAAATTTATTTTATAGGCAAATTGTTATAAATTGGAGGTGTAAGATTATTAAAAAAAATGAAGAAAATGTTGACATGAAGATAGTTTTTTTTTTTTGGTATGAAAAAAGTATGAACGTGTCTGAAGTGAAAATAGTATTATATTTATTGATTCTAATATATTTTATGATTTTGATTGACAACAAAAAAATTACAATGTTAAATTATAATATTTATTTTAATATCAATTAATATTTTTTTCTTTCATATATAATTTTATTGATTGACACTAAATTAGAAATATTAAATATTATGAGAAAGCATTGAGTGTTATATCAAAAGACAACTTTTTTATTAAAAAAAAAAACACAAATACTCATCTGAACCTCAAAAATAGCATTTGCAGGAAATTCTTCAAAAACTAATATTGTCTCAGGAGTGCTTATGTTAAGAAAAATGTAAAAATGTTTCACAATAAAAAATACCAAAATGTAAATAGAATACTTTACTGTAAGCATTAAAAACTATTTTCACAACTTGAATCTGTGATTGATAAATCACATGGAGATCACTTTATCATTGTTTCAATGCTCCCTTTGCATAATTTTATATGATCAAACAAATAAAATAATAATTTTTTTCTCCAACTTTTTTCGGGTGCTAATTTATTGATACAGTAATGGAGACGAGTTGAATTCATTTTTCTCGAGGAACTATTGAATTCAATCTGCCAATTTTGATATATCTTTATTGAGGTACTCAAATTAAATTGGTAATTAATTTGACAAGAAATCAAATCAATTTTTTTCCCGAAAACTAGCTAATTTTACTATCAAACTAAATGTTTACAAGTGTTGAAATTTAATTAATGATTAGTTTATGAATTAGTCATTAAGACCTAATTAACGAATATAATTTCTTTATAGGAGTATTGAAATTTAATTAATGATTAATTTATAATTAATTATTAAAATAAAGAGTCTTTTAATGGAATAAGTATAAGTGCATCCTTGTTTCATTGCCTTGCCTTTTTTCCTCTCATTTCTTAGTGTATAATTTTCTTCTAAATTATGATTAGAAAATAATTTTTACTTTCATGTGTAATAATAAATCTGCTAAAATTTTAAAATAAATACTTTAGGTGATAAAATGAAAGTAAGCTACTTAACTTTTTTTAAGTATAGTATTACAAAAAAATCTTAATAAAAACTAAAAATATAAAATTTATATCAATCATTCATATCTATTATACTTAACATATGATTTATGTGAGTTCATACTAGCATAGGAATCTGAGTAATATGATATTTTTTCTCATGTTTGTTTGACTGAAATTAGGTGTGAATTGTATTGACTAATGATTTTAGAGTCACATTTGATGTGCATCCCTAACCATCGCATCATTCATAATCTTTGTTCATTTTATCTATTATTTTAAAAATAGATTGACCTAAACCTAAGCCCCAATTAATATAGATAATATGGTAAAATAGTCATATTATCATTATTGTCACGATCCAAAAATGGACGTGATGACAGTCGTCTTATCCCACCAAGACAAGTCAGCGTAAAACCAAAACAATACGATAGCAATGCAGAAAATAACTATTAATATCATAAATGCAGATAACTTAGTCAATCCCATAAATACCCTCAAAACCTGGTTGTTACGTGTACAAGTCATTAATGTATTACAACATAATTGAAAGATAAATGCAAGTCTCAATGTCTTTGTTACTAGAGTAGAACAAGAACATAGTAAAGGAACAAGAGGGCCTATTGAGATGACAAGCAGCTACCTATCAAGTCTCCACAGTACAACCTCGGACAAATCATAGAAGAATGATAAACACGAAGGTCTGGGCTCATAACCTACACAAGTGTAGAAGTAAGGAGTGAGTACCAAACAACACGGTACTCAAAAAGCAAACCACCAAACACGAGATAAAGCAAAATAGAATACATGTACTCCTTTTATCCCCATCGAACCTCCACAGACTACAACCTGCACAAAGATCAGCCCAACCTTACAGTTTACAGTGTACATATCACATAGTTTAATAGTCACAACCCAATAGATACAGATCATCAATTCTCAAGTATCAAGTCTAATCAAAATCACAAAGCTTCGCAAAGCACACACAAGTTCACGAATAATGATAAATGTGCAATGCAATGAATTGACATGAAATGTGATGCATGTATTTCCTATGATACGCATCCGCTAGACTCAGACTGGAACCCATGGGGGACGCACAAGGTCCATGTACTCGCCGGAACAAATCTCAACATCAATATTTCTAACCAGAACCATTTCTCATCGATATTGCCAGAAACATTTTCCATTGATATCAATATCACCCGTCGGAACTAATCTCGGCATAATCACAATAGATCTTATCACAGTGTTTCAGAACCAATATGAATAGGCATGTTCACACATAAATGAGGAAATAACAATTCTCATGACAATTCACAAGTCCATACAACACAATAATAGTGCCTCAACGATAACGGTTCAAGAGGTGGTGACAATTCTCATAACAATTCACAAGTCAATACAACACAACAATAGTGTTTCAACAATAACGGGTCAATATCACCACTTGAGTCAATCATAACATACCACACAACAAATACCATTGCATTGACTTTTTCGTTATTC
Source organism: Solanum appendiculatum (assembly GCA_018342035.1). Taxonomy (NCBI): domain Eukaryota; kingdom Viridiplantae; phylum Streptophyta; class Magnoliopsida; order Solanales; family Solanaceae; genus Solanum; species Solanum appendiculatum. The sequence goes on along the minus strand of JAGDQO010001908.1, from coordinate 446,448 downwards.
CCCTCTTTATCATTAATATTAATCAACTTATGCAATTCAATCCATCACCTCATTCTCATTACTCTCCCACACACAAAAAAAAGTAGAGTACAAAATTAACAAAGGTTTAGAAGTTCACTTGCCTCATTTAGTCAAACAATCACTTCGAAATTTGAATCTTTCCTTTCAGTTGGATCTCCAAAGCAACACAATCTATTCAATAATAGAATCACAATAAGAATTCGAATCGAACAACACTCATCTCAATATTTTGGAAACGGGGCCAAGTTCACCCAAAAATTCAATTTCGAAAATGAAGGGTAAATTCGAAAATTAATACATGAAAGCGTTATCCACAAGATTTGAAATTCATTGATAAAAACCATTTCGAAAACGAAGTTGAATTCATTCACAAACCCCCACTTCTCCTTAAAACTCAAGTTTTTGAATAATACCAAAACTTTGAAGTTCAAAATCCGCAATTTGATTTTTAAATCATAAAAAGTTTAATGGGAATTGAAGATTTAGGGTCACAATTACTTACCCAAATATTTTATCTTCAAAAACCTTCTTGAAATCTCCACAAAGGAGTTCTCAAAGCTCAAAAATGAAAAATGGGAAAGAAACTCTGAGTTATGAAAAAAAAAAACATAATTGCCAACAAAAATTAACCATCTGCGATCGTGACCTGAGGCTCGCAAACGTGGAGACCAACCTTCAGCAGCCCTTTGCAAATGTGGGGCCTCCCTCCCGCAAACGCGGAGGTCCCCACACTGACTCTTCGTGAACGCGGCCTGGGGCCCGCAAACATGAAGAGAAAGGCATTAACATCTCCATCAGCAAAACCAAACTTAACAATAATCACCAAAAGGACCCTCAGAATCCATTCGGAATTCTGTACACACAAACCAAATATGCTACTCAACTAAACTTGATGTTCCGGACTTAATGGAACCATCAAAATACGAATCTGAGGTCTCCTTGATCCAAAATCCATAAAAGTCGCAATAAGGTTAACATAATGCCTAAAAAGGTCAAACCAAGCTCGGGACCTCTGAAAATTCAACCAACACTTTCCATAATCCTAAAATCATCCCCCAAATCCAATGAAAATGTCAGAAATTCGATCCGAAGATTCGAACTCCAAATGTTGACCAAAGTCAACCCAAAGACTAAAATCTCATCAACTTTCAACTTAAGACCTTTTTTTTTTAAAAGCAAATTTATCACTAGACAGTGTCTAGCGGCCTTTTATTAAACATAAAAAGATATCAATAGGGATAAGTACAAGCAAGGGAGGCTAGGCCTTACCTTACCAATCCTAATGAAGTACCTAACTTCTACTACCTAACTTAAGACCTCAAATCCATGAATCAACTCAAATCTGAAACCGACAACTCTTCTAGGCCAAATTCCACGTTTCGAAACAGATGGAACAGACAAAATTTCATTCTGAGACTCAAAACTCCGAGTGTTACCGAAAACTACATTTTCACAACTTTAAGCCTTCCAAAAACTAAAACTTCCAAAAATCACAACTTTTTACTAAATTTTCAAAATTAACTTAACAAACTGATCAGAAATGACTCGGGGCAATTATCGAGAGAGGTAAAACGGTAATTTTATGAAAATTTTCAAAAATGACCTTCAAGATCATTACAATTATTTTATTTAATAGGCATGTCAAGTCCAAATATAACAAGTAAAAATAAAAAGAGGGAGTATAATATTTTTTAAAAAAAGTGTAAGTAATACTCTAAATTACATTAGACTTGCATTTGTTGCTAACAAATTCATAAGACTAGCATTTTTGAGATGTTCATAAACTTGCATTTACAAACATGTACATACATAACCGCAAACTCAAACATAATAAAATTTGTAACTCCATATAATAATAAAGTTACACATTTTCTACCAATAATAAGTACAAATTATCTAGCAGTAACAATAGCAGCACCGTCTTTAAATAGGATATTTGCAACTGTTGTTGACGCCATGAATTTTGAACTTAATCAAAATTTTCATAACTTGGCAATTATTTTGAAAAATAAAGAAAGAAAAGAATCGCCACTTAATTTTTAGGAAATTAAGAAAATTATTTTAAATAGGTGTTTAAAAACCCTTTTATTTTAAAACCAAGGTAACGGTGCATATAATTTTTTTTAAAAGATACTAAGCACTCTAAAATTTCACAAAGTGCGGCTACGGATTTAAAACTTTTATGTCTAAAAATCTTGTATATAAAAGGAGAGTTGTGTAAAAGTAACACAAAATGTCCTTTCAAGTTAAAACTCAACAATATCATAGGTCAAAATAATCACCAGACTTGTAACAAACTAACAAATTGTAACAAAGAATAAGTTTATTCTTTTAAATTTTTTGAAAATGTTACAACTGAAATTTTTCGTTAATTCTTACACAACAACAATAACAATAACATATTCAGTGTAATTTCATGAGTCGTGGTTGGGAAGGGTGGTGTGTATATGTAACCTTATGAAGTTAGAGAGGTGTTTTTTCTTTTTAACACAGTGTTGTTACCACTTGCTACATGTTATCTATTTAGTTATTTGACAACACTTTGTACTGGAAAGTGTTATTATATGTGCCTTAGAACTTAGAATGATAAAAACACCTATTAATTGAACAGAAAAATCAATCTCTTCTGAATTGTATAACGTGAAATGTTAACTTCTTGATTTCTCTTCTTAGCTAATTGCAATTAATTCCTGTTTCAATCTTGTTTCTGATAGAGCAACCATATTGGAGTCGAGTATATTAGTGTTAAAACACCGATTAATTGATCTTTAGTGAGTCTAACAGAGACATGTGATACAAGTTAAAGTTACATGTATTAATGGTGTAAACAACATTTACACAATTTACAATTATTTATAAAATATTTACAGATAAATTTTTATGATGAACAATACAATTAGTAAAATAATTAGTGATCTGTCATTATAAGTAATATTGTATTCATTACCATAAAAAACTGATTAATATTGGGGAAAAAAATCTATATATGAAATGAATTGATATGAATATACATTTCGTTACATGTGATGAGTTTATCCTAATAATAGCTCTACCTAGAACTATTATTCAATCGCATTCGACTTCTATTGCATACCTATTATTTCTTACGCATTTTTTCATTAGCTCTCTAAGCTTTCTATTTTTAATCAGGCTACTTTTATTCACTGTAATTACTCACATCTGACTCATTTTTACTTCTCAATTACTTATATCAATCTTGATTATATCTTAATTGTCTTTGAAATTGACTATATATATGCAAGTTTACAACTTCTTTAATATGCATGCAGAGATGCCGAAGCAAAATCAGTATAAAAATATGTTCAAATCAGCGGCCAGCTCTACTCTTGCTCCAGGACAGTCATCACTGTCTCAACCTCAGGCTCAAGCTTCATCTTCATCATCGCAATCAAAAACAAGTCAACATGTTCCATCTTCATCATTTGATGGAGATTCTTCACAATCTGTCGTTCCATCTACTTTCGATGGAGTTTCTTCACAGCCAACTGAACATAAGGACGATAAAGACAATCGTGATTGGTTTGTCGATATTATAGGTATATAAAAATGATAAACTTTATTATAATTTTTAACCTTTTAAGCAACTAACGTAAAGTTGATCTTAATTTTGTTTCAGATCAACATCAAGTAACAAAAATGGTAAGAATGAAGATCAAGGATGTCCATAACTTGGAAAATGGATTGTGGATAATTGTAGAATGTAATGAATATGGTGTACCAATTGGAAAAGTAGCTGGCATATTTACAGGAGTTATGGGGCAGCTTGCCACAAATGCTCTGTATTTCCCTATCAGCTTTACGAAATGGTCAAACTTGCCCAATTCTTACTTGGACCTTGTTTTTGATGAAATCCTAATGGTACTTCCTTGTAAATTATTTTGATTAGCTTGAATCTTTTAGTTATATATGTAAAACTTCAGCAAACTAACATCACTTTTTTGTAGGCTCGATTTTTCTTTAGGATTGATCAACAAAAAGCAAAAAAATAGGTTGGCGGTAATCTTAACAAAAAGTGGAAGGACCACAGGCATAAACCATATGGCATGCGGCAAAAAATCCATTATTGAGTAAAGAAGAAATCATCAGAAAATGTCCGAATGGCATACCTATGGATCAATGGGCATTGTTTGTTAATTATCGCATGGGCGAGAAAACACAAGTACTTAACATTTCTAATTCTTCTTCTTCTTTTTTTCTTTCTGTTGCTTCTTCTTCTCTGCCACTGTTGTGGCCATTTTATTTTCTGTCTACTGCTTCTTCTTCTTTGCTAATGTTGTTGCCATTTTATTTTCTTTCTACTGCTTCTTCTTCTCTGCCACATATTTCTTCTCCTCCTGAAGTTAACTGTTCATATTATTCCTATTTAACCTGTAGAAACTTTGCAAGAAGAATCAACAGATTCGACAAAATCAAATTCCTCATATTGAAGGTGCTAAGAGTTTGGCTAGAAAAAGAGCTGAAATGGTAGTTTAATACAATGTTCTTAGATATTTATATTCTTAATTAATTACTAATGTCTTACAATTTGAAAATTTCAGATGGCAAAGGGAAAAGATGTTGATCGAGTTCAATCTTGTGGTGTATTCGTTTGTAGTGAGTAGGGCCTCTTTCTCGTTGATCAGTTCGCCTCCGCTCTATTGAAAAGTAAAACCAATCTCATAACTTTTTTTGCAGGCAGAAGGAAAGAGAAAACGAGCGAAACGAAGTGGAGCGATGGGGAGGGAGGATCTACTTGGAATGTTAACTCAGTTATTTCGCGACATCTACAAAAATAGCGCAGAGTTGCTTCGACTCAGCGGTAGGGACGTACCCGAGAGGTGGAACATAGCGGATCTAGTTGAGGCTGTTTGGAAAGATTAGACAGAATCCTGCCAATCTAAATCAAAGGTTCCAACAGTGAAAGGCTGCCCCTGTCGGCTGGTTGCTTAGGTCCATGTAGTCCAGGCGACCGAGTGCTCCATGAACAATGAGCGCTTCCTGCTCCTCCCGCAGCGCTTGCTGCCTCTCCTCCAAAACCTCTATGCGTTCTCTGGTAGCGCGAATGCGCGCTTCTTTCCTGCAATAACAAAAACTACTTCCCCCGTCATGGAATACAAAAAGTTGATCCTTCTGAAGGATTAAGCATGACAGAATCTTAATGTTATTGTTTGCTTTTTCTGTATGTGTTTTGCTTCATCAATGGGATGTGTCTAAATGGATACTAGCTGACACCATCAACTTAGAATTGAGGCTTAGTTGATGTTGTTGTAGTATGGATATTTAATGAATGTGTTTTGTTGTATATTATACTACTGGTACGGTCTTGTAGATTCGATTCAAATGTCTCAAAGGTGAATTTAGTTCTGATTCTTTTTAGGCTATGGTTATCTTGTCGTACTGAAAATATTTGCTATGTTCCTGGCCATCTGAAAAAGAATCAATCATTGATTTTCATCCCTAGCTTATGGAACACTCACCCCAGAAATCCAAGACACTGTGAGTGTATGACAAAGAGTGCATATTACGATGACATAATTCTTAGACAAACACTTGTACTTGCACAAATTTCTAATGCCGATCCTCAATAACTCCATTAGTTATCGACTAAAAAGTTCTTAAAACTGTCAGTCTATACAACTTAAACTTATATAGAAATTAAAAATTGGATCACTTCCACTCATAGTACATAGCTCAAGAGACTTCTCACAGTAGTACGTTTACAGTTCCACCAAATTTACATAAAAGTAACACAGAAAGAGGGTATAGAAATCTTAACTATTTTGTACAAGTTATGTCAGAGCAAGTAATCCAGTTATCAGTAAGAGAATTTGAAAAAGGTAGTAATTTAACTTGCAAGCATAGAAAAGCCAGCTCTGCCACTGAAGTAGTCATTTCCCGAGTTTTAGTATCTGAATTGAACCCCAGGGATGGATCAATCAACTTTTTAACTGCAGATTTTATGATATCATTATGGAAAAATGTTGGATTATATATACTATATACGGCGAGCTGTTAAAGATACATGTACAAGGTGTTGTTGCCACATCTATATTCTTAGAGATCTAGGATTTACTGGATCACTTTACTTGGATGCATGATTTGTTCAAGTTACTTTTTTGGCACATTTTCATTCATTCCTGTTCTTTCTCCTTCACTATGATTTTTGGCAAATGTCATAATAGTTCAGTTCGAAAAAGGAAAGACAGTTGAGCTTGTTCATTAGATCTACATATTTGAATATATCAGGTTTATGATATAAGATATCAGCATACGTGAGATATTAAGAGTCTTATTTCCTTATAGCTAAGATAAAATCAGTGATACATCTTTCGATCAATGTGTGCTTCATATATAGAGTCATTAACTGGTATATAATAACAATAGTATGCTTGTTTTTCTCTTGCACAGAAGAAAATTGAAGAAATCCTAATTCAAAGGCCAGAAAGTATTGTCGAAGTTTCACCTAATGATGCACTAGGTATAGTACTCGGTCCTGAACACCCAGGCCGTGTTCGAGGGTTAGGCTTGGGTGTTGTTCCTACTATGACATTCAAACAGATATCTAGGAGATTTAATCATATTAATGTGAGTTCATCTAGCACTGGCGCTCCAACTCCAGAGTGGCAGCAAGAGATGACGAGTATGAAATTACAATTAAATGCGCTACTTAGCTTATATCAAAGGAACATAGGGAATATCCCTGAAGAGTTTGCTCACTTATTTCCACCTCCTCCGCATGCATGACCATTATAAATGTTTATTTTTTTTCATTATTTGCTCTTTTGCTGAAGCTTAATATCTTGCGTGAAGAGACAATTTTTTAGTATAGGATATAGGTAAGAGGTAGATCTTGAACTTGAAAATAATTTGAATTTGAAGGTAGATAGAAATCTGAAATCTTTTGGTTGTATGGTAGAAAAATGTAGCTATTAAAAATTGCAGCTTCCTACATGCTTCTGGTAGAAAAATGACTGTTTTAAAGTATTAGTATTATCTGTTGGGACTTGAATAGACAAAAGAAAGCAATGAAGCAATAGTTTAGCAAAGAGCAATGACATATTTAAAGACCAAAGATAATGACCAGAATGTAGCCAAAATGTTTCAAATGCAACTAAAGGAAACTATTAAAACTTTAATTAAGGTTTATAGCACAGAGTTAAAAAAGTAAATTCTTGATAGCAACATTTTAATACGATTCCCTTTTCAATAGAATCTTTTGCATTCACAAGTTCCGTCTGTCGTTCCCATCGCTTATTACATAATGTTAGGTCTGAATTATACAATGAAGCTCAAGAATGAACTTGGTTCTTGTGTTAAATCTTCTCAGTTTTTATTGGCTTGAGTAGAATTTGAATTAGCCCTGCAAAAACTTTTACATGACATTTTGTTTTGCCTTGTTTTTAGATCTCTCCTCAATTGTCTAAATGTGGTGTTTTTGATGTCTTGCTCACTTATACGTAGATTCACTTTATTGGATTGTTTCTCACATGTTTGAAATTTTAACGTAGTTCGATATATTATTGTCTGTTTTCTTCTTTGTTTATTACTTCTCTGTTGTCCCAAAATAAGTGTCGTTTTACGTTGTGGGGCTTGAACAATCTTCTGCTAGCTTAGATTTAAAAGTTTGAGATATATATACTTCTCACGTAGTTATTTTTTCAGGCATCAGATATAGGAAGTGGTACTCATCATCCACCAATCGAACCAAGCGTCGATTAAAAATCTTGAAATGGGAGTAACAACGATGATGGATCAAGCACCAATTAGAAATCAGTTTTAGTATCTTCTTTTTTTTTTTAATATTCTTGTTGAATGATACTTTGAAATTAGTATTTTGATGGTGTAATTTTGGATTGTCAAATAATACTTTAAAACATTAGTATTTTGACGATGTAATTTTGAAGTACTTTTATTTTATATAATGAATATTTTGGTTGATCATTTATGTTCGTGTTAAAATTACTAATCACAGGAGTTTAAACGTAAATGGTGCAATAAATTGGAAGTGAATGTGGATTGACCAAATTGAAAAATTTAATTCTTGCAATAAAATTCTGCAGTCGCAAAAGAACTTTAGGACATTTTTAAATAAGCCAAAAACCACCGTAAATGATGTCTGATTTTCTCATAATTACGACGATTTTAACCATCACTTTATACAACAAAGAAATGTCGCATTAACAATAGAATATTGCGACGGTTATCTATGTAATATTGCGACGTTTTTATAAAAATCGTCGTAATACATTTGTGACAGACGGGACTACGACACTTTTACAAAACGCCGTTATAGTGTTTTGTGACGGTTCAAAACCGTCGTATTACATCTAAAAAACCGCCGCAATAAGCCTGATTTTTTTGTGTGTTTATACCAATTAAGAAAATCGATAATTTTGTGTTCTAAATTAGCAGCTAGAGAACACATTGTGCTCGATGTTTATATCAAATTATTAAATAACTTAAATTTAAGAACTTGAAAATATATATATTCTTTGATCATGCTTAATAACATTAAAAGTTTATCTTCAATATGTATCTTGATTGCCTTTATTGCTGAATTTGTTATAAATATCATGTGAAATACTCCCTCCGTTCCATATTAAAATTTTGAAAAAAAGTTAATAACTGATAAGTCAAATTAAAATTCTTTGTTTTTCATCACACTCAGAGTATGAGAAAGTTCAAATATTTGGACGATAAAGTGAAAACACATAAAATTAATCGTCTTATTTGTTGTTGCAATTTACAAGTTGATTTCATTTGTTTTTGACAACCTTTCACCCTCTAATAATTAGAGTGAAAAGAAATCAATCCCTTTCTTCAATCCATGCACGCAACCACCATTACAACTATGAACTATATCAACATGAATGGACTCTAAGAGGGATTCAAAATATATCTTGACGAAAATATTGGATTATTCATGCACCTAAGGGCGTGGCCTAGTGGTCAATAAAATTGTTGAAAACTCTGAGGTCTCGGGTTCAAAGTTTAGTTGAGACAAAAAATATTAGGTGATTTGTTCTCATTTGTCCTAGCTTTGGTGTATAAAGTTACCTGAAATTAGTCGAGGTACGTGAAAGATGGTCCGAATACCACGTAATATAATAAATAAAGAAAATTTTAAAATTTATAGCCTAAAATAAGTTATAAATATTTGTGCGACTATAAATTATTTTATTAAGAACCACTAGTGAAACATTCTATAAATATTATAACTTCTTAAATATGTATCTCCTGTATAATAAAAATATCTAAAGTGGATATGCTCAGTGCTATTACTCCCTTGTCCCAATTCAAAACTCTTTCTTATTTGATCATTTTAAAAAATATATATATTTAAAATTTTTAGTAAAGATTTGATTTAAATAAAGAAAAGATAATGGATTTATTTATATATAACCACAATTTTCTAAAATTTATTTTAGATTACAAGTTTTAAAAGAAAAAAAATCTTTTAAATTTTGTGTTCATTTAAAGATCTCCTCATAAATTGAAATGGAGAGAGTACTAAAAACAAATTCCAGAACTTTATTAATAGGCATTAAACATTTTAAAATATTAGTATTAATGATGAGAATGATGTTACATTTATTAACAACACAAAATGAGCATGAGTTTGGGCTAGGTCATTAAATTTTCAAGAACACATACTAGGGCTGTTCAAAACCGAACCGAAACCGATAACCCGAACCGAAAATAAGTTATTGGTTTATCAGTAATGGGTTATTGGATTAGCAGTTTTGATAACGGTTTAAATTTTTTTTGTTATCGGGTTATCGGTTCTTAACGGTTTGAGGTTTTTTCTTAATGGATTAACCGATAACCCGATAGTAAATTAAATAATTATATTTTTATCATTTTGTATATAAAGTCCTTGACTTAGAGTTTAGTTTCCTACTTTTATTTTTGGCTGTCTCAAACTCTTGGGGTATTCTACAATGTAAAAGTGTTTGCTTTTTAGCAAGATGTTATTTTTGAACTCATGTGCATGGTTCATTTGGTTTGTCACCTTGTTTTTTACGTGATTTTTAACGACTTTTTTTTGTATCAAATCTTAACGGTTAAACCGATAACCGAACCGATAACGATCAATAACCGATAAACCAATAACCGATAAGTCAATATCTTAATGGTTCTTTAACGGTTTAGCATCGCTACAAACCGATAACCAATAAGCCAAACCGAGAAACTTCAAAACCGAACCGAACCGACCGATACGCAGCCCTAACACATACCATATATATAAAGGTATTTTTTTTAGTTATTTGTCAAATATAATTTTATATTACAAAACGTAACAAATTAAAAAAATTTAATGTTCCACATATTTTGGCTCAAACGTAATAATATTATTTTAGGGTTAATTTTACTGTTATATTTTGAAAAGTAAAATCTTTTCTAAAATTTTGTAATAATAAATCTTATTTAGTATACTAGATGCGAAATCCCGTGCCAGCACGGGCCCAATATATGTTATTTTCTCTGTTCGAATTTATATGATTCGGATGAAATTGGGAGATTCAAATTTTTTATATGATTTTATATATTTTAACTTGTTAATTATTGTGATTTATAAGTGTTTTTTTTTTACATAATTTTCAGATAATATATGTTATTCTCCCTATCCCAATTTATGTGCATGAGCCCAATATATGTAAAAAACATTGTCTCAATCTATATAATACGGATAAAATTTGGAGTGCCAATCAATTTTTTGGTATGATTTTTAAAAATATTTTAGTTTGTTAATTATTGTAATCCCTAGTACTTTTTACGTAATTTTTGTTTTTTAGTATTTGATGTTGTTAATTATTATGATATTTTCAGATTATACATGTTACTCTTTTTGTCCCAATTTATGCGACACATATGAAGTTTTGAGACTTAACCAAAATAAATTAGAATTATTTTTTGATATATATTATACCCTTTGTCCCAATTTATGTGGTACAAATATAATTAGGGTCAATCAAATTTTTTATATATTTAAGTTGTCTTTGATTATTTCTTTTAAAATATATATTTAAATTGTCAATTATTGTGATTTATAGTAATTTTTATGTAATTTTCAGATAATAAATATTATCCTTTTGTTTCAATTTAGATGAAATTTGAGTCACCCAAATTTTTGATATATTTTTTTTTATAATTAAAATTTAATTGTTGTGATTAGGGGTGTTCGTGGTTCGGTTTGGATCGGTTATTGGTTAAAACCAAAATCAAACCAATCTAGTCGGTTTTTAAATTTCGAAAACCAAACCAAACCAAATAAAAAAAAACAACCGTCGATTTGGTTATTGTCGGTTTGGTTCAGTTTTCTGGTTTTTTCGGTTTGAAAGTAATAAAAAATTTTTAGGACATACGTATTTCGATAGACACAGACACCTAATATATGAACAATCCACATGAAAGCTACTATGGGTTCAATTAAGCAATTAATCAATACTAGAGTTATTATTACACGAATGAAGTGATTCAATTAAGAGAAAGTGTGATTATCGTATGTGAGGTAGGGTAGGTAAAGACTAAAGTAATGAATTTTGATGGACTTGGACTTAGGGTTGTAATAGTTGGACTAAAATTTAAGTGTTGGGATTGAGAAAATGATAAAGTTAAGGATTTAAGTTAATTAAAATTTAACAAAATATTTATTTTATTTATGAATACTATATAAATAATTATAAAATTTATATATCTAATTCCTCGGTTCAGTTTGGTTATTTTTGCGGTTGTTTTTTGGTGAAACCAAAACCAAACCAAACCAAATAGTATCGGTTTTCAAAATTTAAAACCAAACCTAACCAAACCAAACCAAATATCGGTTTTTTTAATCGGTTTGGTTCGGATTGCGGTTCGATTTGGTTTATTAACCATAACCATGAACAGCCCTAACTATGGGTTCAATTAAGTAATTAATCAATACTAGAGTTATTATTACACGAATGAAGTGATTCAATTAAGAGAAAATGTGACTATCGTATGTGAGGTAGGGTAGGTAAAGACTAAAGTAATGGATTTTGATGGACTTGGACTTAGACTTAGGGTTGTAATAGTTGGGCTAAAATTTAAGTATTGGGCTTGAGAAAATGATAAAGTTAAGGATTTAAGTTAATTAAAATTTAACAAAATATTTATATTTTATTTATGAATACTACATAAATAGTTATAAAATTTATATATCTAATTCCTCGGTTCAATTTGGTTATTTTTACGATTATTGTTTGGTAAAATCAAAACCAAACCAAATAGTATCGATTTTCAAAATTTAAAATCAAACCAAACTAAATATCAATTTTTTTAATCGATTTGGTTCGGATTACGATTCGATTTGATTTATTAACCATAACCATGAACAGCCCTAGTTGTGATGTATAAGAGATCTTTGATGTATAATATTGACATGATATGGTAAAGCTGGGTGAAGCCACGTGTCAATGGTAAAGTTGGGTGAAACCACGTGATCATGACAACATCAAGAATTGCTATCTACTGCCAATAATATTTTAAATTAAAATTGAAGGTGGGATATGGAAAAGGATAAAGCAAAGATGTAATACCCTTTTTGTCCAAGAAGAAAAATGTACACCTAATATAACTTGTAGTACAAGTTATCTAAAACATAACAATTATAAAGTGAAAATTTTAAAGGACAAATTTATCCTTTTAACTTGAGCATAATTCCAAGAAGCACACATGTGTGTGCGTCTTCACACTTCTAAATAGTTATATTATTAGTAATTAGTAATAGTAATAGTAATTAGTAAAGTAAAGTAAAATTAGTAATAGTAAAGTAATTTATGTTTTTTTTTCAATATAAATGGGTAATTGCAGACTGATGTGGTCTTTTTGGACAAGCAACCATAAGTGATAAGTCAAAGCCACCAACATGATATCGCCATCAGTATAATCCATCACTGATTGTTTGATTAACTTTTATTCCACTGAATAATTCTCGGGATAGTTTGATTAGGAACAAGTTATCACAAGATTAATTATTCTTGGATTAGTTATTTTGGGATAGTTTATTTCATCATGTGTATAGAATAACTTATTCCATTATTATGATATAAATGATAGGATGGGTTATCCCAAACTTGACAATCAATTTAACAAGATATCAAAATTTTATCTCTTGATTATTTTTTATCCCAAAATTATTTATTTTTATCCCTCACATCAAACGACCACTTAGTATTATCATTCCAAGTTTCAGAGGCGTATCCAGGAGGGAGTAATCGGGTTCTCGTAAACACATGCTCCCCTCCTGAAATCATATACAGTAGTGTTATATTTTTTAAAAATTATTTAAATATAGATGTGTGAACCCATATTTGAAGTATCGTATAATGTTGTGCGATGATGATTGGGTGCACTTCTCTAAATGAGGTTAGAAATTTGAAGCTTTTATTTACCTTGTTTTATTTTCCTTTCTAAAATTGGGTAACGCATCTCTAAGTGGTTTGGATAGATAAAAAATAATTTTGGACCTATAATTTCAAATTTTTAATGGTTTTAAGTAATAAGAACCTAAATTTTAAACCGATCAAATTTATATCTTAAATCCATATTTTCGTAATAGTGCACTCATTATCTCAAAATCTTGAATATGCCTCTGCCAAGTTCTCACTAATAATATAGAACATATGATATGTTTTTATAAAAATAAGAGAAATAGAACTAAAGTCATGATGTGATTCAAAGTTGATGGTGAAGGGTGACATCCCCAGTACGATGTGACATCTTTTTTTTTATTATTATTATTTTATTCAATATTTAATATTTGTATTAAAATCCGACTAATTCAAATTTACATAATTTAGGGCCTTATGGGGGGAGTATTTGTTGGGCGTGGGGGTGGGAAGAAAGTTCCCTATGAAAAGATTTTTTCATAATCATGATTTGAACTCAAAATTTCTGATTAAGAAAAAAATAATCTTATCCACTGTACTACATTCGACTATATCACGTAACATCATTTATTCATTTGAATAGTTGAGTATTAGTTGAAAAGAATGAATCTTTAGGGAACAATGATGTCAAACATAGAAATTCACAATTAATATTAGATATTAAGTGTAGGACAAAAACATCCCTATATGATAAAATTATTGTCCTTTCAAGAAAATGGGGGTGCAAACTATAAACTGGAAATCATTATAACTTAGATGGATAAACTTCTAAAGTTTGATTTTTATATTTGAGATTGCTTTCAGCTTTCAGGTTGATAATTTTTTCTGCTACCTCTAATTCTTTTTCTTAAAAAATTAAATTTATTAAAAATATAAAAGCTCCAAGTTAAACTTCTATTTAGTTTTACTACCAATGAGTAGTATATTTTCTTTTCCAAAAGAGAATTATTAAAAACATAATTTTTAGCTTAGGTAATGGAATTCTTGAAACGAATCAAAATCCACATGAATATTTATTTTTTTTTTGTAAAAAACTAAATAAAAAATCGGGGTAGAAGAAGGGTAAATGGAAAAGGGATTACAAAATGATAATCAAACTTTTATCGAAAAAGTGAAAGTTCGGATCAACTGAAATACTAAAATTCTCATAAAATATTTAATCAGATAAAGTAAAAAAATAATTTTTTTAAAAAATGATGAAAAATAAATTTAAAAATCCTTGACAAAGTAACATGGAATTTTCCTTTCAATTTTGGAAGACATCATTTATATTGAGAGAGGTGGCTGAGATTGGGAAGGAATCTAATCTAATAACAGTGGGTGTTTGCTTATAAAAATAAAAAACATACATTTTTTTAATTGGAATTAGTGAACTTGGATGTATTAATAAAACAAAAATATTATTAATCATTTACGTTAACAAAAAGCTTTATGAAAATTTTCTTGTTTTAAATCTTTATGAAAATTTTCTTGTTTTAAATCTATCTGTTTGTTTACATCATTTCTTTGTAATTTGTTTGTGTATTGTTTCTCATACGAAGGATGCATCGGCATGTTATCTACTGTTTATTTCACAATGAATTGTTATAAATTTTAAAAACTCTAAATGAGATTCTGAATTAATTGAATTGTAAAGCTATTTATTTTAATTAATTATTAAATTGACTTGTTTTTTAGTTTATTGAAATAAAACGAATCTTATTATTTCATAAGAACTTTAGTTTAAAATAAATTTTTTATTTAAAAGAAATCAATGAAAAATTCATTTAAATTGATTAGGTGATTTTTTCGGTGAAATACCAATAATTAAGTGACTTTTTAAATAAACTATCGTAAATTGAGTGACTTTCTAAGTAAACTATCATAAGTGGAGTGACTTTTGCAAATATTTTTGACAAACAATTATAAAATTCTCAAATTCTAGAAAAAAATTGTATTTGGGCCAAATTCTATTATTTAGGAATTATTAGAAATTTAAAAATTATCGCAAATTTTTTATATTTTATAAAAATACCTATTATTTATAGTTTTGGATTGAATTTCAGTCCTAATTCACCGTACACAATTTATACAGTTATATACATATTTTATATAGTTTTTATCTGAGCTTGATTTCTGAAGTCACTTTCAATTACAAGTAGTAATGATAGTTTTTTGTATACATATCAATGGTATTTTTCTTTTTGTTTTTTCAGATTCATGTTAATTTTGTTCTTAGGATAGCTCCTTAGACCATGCGTGAGAAAACCTTTCACCATCTATGATCTTTTCATAATAGCTTTTAAGGCCCATAGTCATTCAATTCATGCTAGACCTAATTTGAATGAATTGAATGACATAACCGGCTATCATTGAATTGAATGGCATAACCGGCTATCATAATTGAATGAATTGAATGTATTGGATGAAAATATTGGATAAAATAGTATTCATTGATGGCATAACGGGCTATCATACTAATCAAGACCTAATTTGATAAAATAGCCCGAAAAGCATTGATGGCAAATCAAGATGTCATTCATGTCATGGGGCCAAGCTTCATAGAACATGTAGATACTTTCATCTATAAGCTTACTTAAGTCATAAACATTGCTTTCATAAAACACGCATAATTTTCATAAATTCATGGACCATAGTTCAAGACCTTATCATAGGAGTGACTTTCTAAGTAAACTATCCTAAGTTGAGTGACTTCTTAAGTGAACTACCATAAGTTGAGTGACTATATTAGATATTATCTCGATTAATTTGCAATAAATTAAATATCAAGTGAAATACTCCCTTCGTCCCATATTAAAATTTAGGGGGAAAAGAAATTAATAACAGATAAGTCGATTTTTTTGTTCTTCATCACACTCAGAGTATGAGAAAGTTCAAATATTTCGGCGATAAGGTGAAAGTGAGACGCACAAAAAAAAAAACTAGTCGTCTTATTTGTTGTTGCAATTTTGCAAGTTGATTTCATTTGATTTTGACAACCCTTCACCTTTCAATAATTACAGTTAAAAATCAGTCCCTTTCTCCAATTCATGCACGCAATCACCATTACAACTATATTAATATCAATATGAATTTACTAGAAAATCTCCGGGTAGTACGTTTGCAAGAACGAAATTCAAAGAAATTGATGGGCCCCACACAAACAGTGGAATATGTGGTTTAATTCTATGAAAAGTGAAGAACCTTATTAGGGCTTGACATGCCGCGAATTCTCTTGAAAGAGACAGGTGCCTTCAGAAACGCGGACACAAGTGATGCATGGCTGTCATCAGCTCATACCGTAAGGCGTTGGATTAAGTACGCCCATAACAAACGCAACCCTCGTGAAAGAGATTCGGAATAAATCACAATGAAAATATTGGATGTATTCATTTTTAATCACCACCTAGAATCTATTTAATTAATTGCCTATATTAGAATTCAGAATCATATATAACATGAATTAATGATGGATATATTTAATTTATTAAGAGACTGTGATCGAATGATTTGGAAGATGAATTAGCTAGATCTTGCAAGTTGCAATATATATATATATATATATATAAGTATATTCAACTACGGATACAAAGTTTTTTAATAAATAAAGAAAAAATTAAATTTATAAGTTGTGAATATTTGTAAGAAACTTAAGAGGATCGATGAAGCTGAGAGTGAGATCCAGAATTTTAGGAAGCTTTATAATTTCATTAAGAACCATTAGTGATTACTTTCTTCTATTAATTATGGAGTAGTGTTATTGAGTCTTTGTGTCAATTACATTATATTTGCATTAATCTAAACCACTTGAAAACATTATATCAATTATAATTGAAGATCAATATGAATTGTGGTGTAGTGATGGAATTACTCTATCCTTAACTAGAGGTTTTGAGTTTGAGCCTTGGATATGAAGAAATTTTACTGGGAACAAAAAAAAGCATATATTACTACAAAATTCGTCGTAGCTAAATATGAAAATTTTCGTGGCTAAACACTTTAGCTATGATATTATTTTCCATAGCATTCGTAGCAAGATGTAGCGTGGCTAAAAGTTAGCTACAAACTTTACATGGTCCATGGATAAGAACAACCATCTATTGCTACAGAATTTTTGTGTTGTAGCTATGCTGGTAAAAAAAATTGACACAAAAAAACATATTTATAGCAAGTAATTTTCTTTTTTTGCCACAACACACAAGATTTGTAGCTATCTACATCAATACAGCCACAAAGGTATTACACTATAGCAAAATATTTAATTTGTTTGCCATGTAAACTTAAATTTTATAGCTATTTCTATAGCTTAGTCTCGTGGCAATAGTACTCTTGTTTAGTTACAAATAATAAAATTCATGGCTATGACATAAAATATTTGCCACAAACATTTTCGTATTATAGCTAAAAATTCATATCTTTAGCCATGAAGTTTATTGAATTATAGCTAAAAATTCACTTGCTACGGAAAGTGGGAATTTATAGACATGCTCTTATTATGTGATAATTATATGATTGGGAAAGTGGGAATTCATATCTCTAAAAATTCACTTGCTACGGAAAATTCATATCAAAGCAGCATAGTCTTTTCCTATCTCTTCTTCCACGGTCTTCAATTGCACCTTAATTTGATCAACATCATCTTGATTTGTCATTTATGTGCTTTAATTTCACTAACATGCCTGTAAATAATAAAAAAGGATTTTAGCACCAAGAATAAGGACCAACTAATTATATATATGAGTATGTGTACATATAGAATCTATTTTCAAAGGAAATATATCTAGATAATTCTTTTATTAAAATTTTTAATAGATAAAATCACGGAAAAATGCAAAGCAACAATAAAAGTAAACAAACCTATAGAGTTTTTACATTTCTTAAAAAGGATCTTCATCTCAATATAATCACAAACACTTTATTGCTGCAGTCGGCGAACTATGACTCCTTCGAATTCTATTGATCAAATTTTGAAATCTGAATATTCATTCATAAGACACAATTTATTAAAAATTCTAAAATAAGTGTAAATTCAAATATTTAAATGAAATAGGCTTAATACAAAATAAAAAATCCTAAAATATGAATATGAACTACCTTGAATATAAAACCTGAAAAAAGATTTAAAAAAATAATTAGCAAATTATTATATAATTTTTTTAAGTTGAGCAAGAAAGTAAGATAAAGAACAAGGAGGGGAGGAGAGGAGAGGGAAGGGATCTGTTGTTACAACGGGGAGGGAGTAGGTTATTTAATATTCTAATTGGGCTTTAAAAAATTGGGGGGAAATTTTGGCTTTTACAATATTTCATTTTGGGGGAAGATTTTTGGGTTTGGATCTAAATATGGAAGGGTTTTAAATCCTTATAATTTATTTTTCTTTCAATACTTAGTATGACATAATATAAAAATATTATACAAAATTAATATGAATAATAATGTTAGCGACAGAAATTTCGTCTCGAAATCTTTTGCATGTGTTACCCCAAAAATTAGCTACAAATTTCATTTTAATCAAATATACATTTTAAATTTAGTGATGCAATTATTAACTCATCATTATTTTATGATTGTTAGCTATAAAGTGTTTTGTTATTAAAATTACGGAAAATGGTGTTTTTGAACTATGAAAAATTGAATAAAAATGTCCTCAATTATTAATTTGGTCTAAAAATATCCTTTTCGTTAATAGTTCGATCCAAAAATGTCTCTATTATTACTTGATTGGTCAATAATATTATTTTTCATATAAATATTTTTTTTTATTTTTTAACACATTCTTTTCCTAATAATAATTTCTTATTAGCAAATATTTATCCTACTTCAATTCTAAAAGATAATGAAATACAAATATTCTCCATTTTATTAGATTTTTTTCTCATTATCGAAATAAAACTAATGATGAGGTTACTATGATCTTATATTTCTGACCTATATAATTAATTAAAAAGATATATGTAATTGAAATATTTTAATTGATAAAATAATATTAAGAAGGAGAAATGATTTTTACCTACTTATTTATTATTTAAAGTGATTTAAAAAAAATAGGATTCTTTAAAAGTAATATATTTATAAGGAAAAAAATGTGTTTAAAAAGAAAAGAAACAATATGTTTGTTTATTTGACCCATTAAGTAACAATAGGGACACTTTTGGATCAAATTATTAGTGGTAGGGACATTTTTTAGTCATACCATTGGCGTCAGGGGTATTTTTAGACAAAAATATTAATCATGGACATTTTTATTCAATTTTACATAATCCAAAAATATTTTTGACCTTTTTTCGTTAAAATTTATCGAAAGTAGATGCACAATAACAATTGCAATATTTTTTTCTCTATATATATGAGCACTTATGAAAAGTCAAATTCTTATATATATAAAATTAATATAATTACTTATTAATAAGAATAATAAAGGTCATATACATAATATCTCTACAATTATTAAAAATTTCATAAACACTTTTTCTTAAAAAATAAGTGCTTACCTAAAAAAATATATATATTTAAACACATATTTTAAAATAGGAAAAAAAATACCAAAAATAGTTAAATACATAAATATATTTATGACTTTTAATTTTAAAATTTGATTATACGTTTAAAAAAGGTGAAATTAATATTAAAAATAATGTGTTGCATAATATAAAATACAAGATTGATAAATTTGAGTTTACAAGTAAGTATACAAATGAATAATTTTTGAAGATTACCTCCTTCTTCCTTTTTGTAATTTTTTTTAAAAAAAAATTAATTGGTTTTTTTAAAAAAGAATTTGTACTCATTTAAAGATCTTCACATAATTGAGACAGAGTGAATATTAAAAAAATATTTCCCCAACTTTATTAATAACCATTGAGAATTTAAAAATATTAGTATTAATTAATGATGAGAATGATGTTCCATTATTAATAACAATGAGTATGGGGTTGGGCGGGGTCATTGAATCTTTCGGAAAATTACACCACACAAATATTTAAGATCCTATAGTATAATATATAAAGATATTTTTTATTATTATTTATCAAATATAAGTTTATAATATCTTGTCCACTATATTATCTTTATGGACAAGCAACTAAGACAAGCCCACCAGCAAGATATCGCCATCAGTATAATCCATCACTGATTGTTTGATTAACTTTTACTCCACTGGATAATTCTTACGTATTATCTTTCCAAGTTCTCACTAATAGTATAGAACATAAGATATGTTTTTTTAAAAAGAAAAAATAAAACAAAAGTTATAATGTGATTCAAAGTAGATGGTGAAGGGTCCATGACATCCCAGAGCCATGTGGTATCTTTATTATTATTATTTTAGTTTCGATATTTGATTAATTTAAATTTGCACCACATAGAATCTGATTGGAATGGATGGGTGAGAGAGCTCTCACTATTAAATTTTTTTTCATATCTAAGATTTAAATTCAATATTTTTGATTAAGAGAAATAGTCTTATCAACTAAACACCATCCATCAGCCATGTGACATCATTCATTCATTTGAATAGTCGAGAATTAATAAGAATAATAAATCTTTAGGGAAACAATGATGTCAAACTTAGAAATTATATTTCCACAATTAGTATTAAGTAAGTGTAGGACAAAAATGTCTCTATATTATCAAATTTTCGTCCTTTCAAGAAAATGGGGTGCAAGGTGTAAACAGGAACTCATTAAAACTTAAATGGATAAGCTTCTGAAGTTTAATTTTCATATTTGAGGTTGCTTTCAGCCTTCAGGTTGATAATTTTTTCTGCTACCTCTAAATTCTTTTTATTAAAAAAAATTAGATTTGTTAAAAATATAAAATATCTAAGTTAAGCGTCTATTTAGTTTTACAACCAATGAATACTATATTTTCTTTTCCAAAAGAAAGGAGAATTTGTAAAAATAAAATTTAGCTTAGGTAATGGAATACCTGGAACGAATCAAAATCAACTTGGATGTTTTTTTAAAATAAAAAATTGGGGGTAAAGAAAGGATAGACACAAAGTAATTACAAGATAGAAATCGAACTTTCACTAATAAAATAAAAAATTCAAATAGCAGTCAACTAAGCTACTAAGATTCTCTTAAAATGTTCAATCAAATAAAGTAAAGAAAATAATTTTAAATAATAAAGAAATAAAAATAAATCCTTGACAAAGTAACATGGAATTTTAGGAAGGTTCCTATTATTGAGAGAGGTGGCTGGATTTGGGATTGAGACTGGGAAGGAATCTAGTGGTTTTTTGGTACTTTAATTGGAATTATTGGACTTGATTGTGTTTCGTGCTATCATAAAATACTTGTTAAATTCATAAAATAATTTTTAAAAATATTCTAAAAAGTGTCTTAATTCATTTTGTTATTAGTATTTAAATTTTATGATTTTTATAATCTTAAATTATCTAAGAGTCTTCGATTTTCTGAAGATTTTTTTATGCCGATGAAACTATTACTCTTTATTTTTGTAAAGAAAGAAAAGTTTGATTTTAATATATTGAAATGTCTATGTGCATGCGTATATGTACATAATTTTCTCTGTATATCTAATATAGGTATAAGTCTGTACATGTATATAATATATAAGATTTTATAAGAATATATGATCTTTTATTTATTGTTTTAGATATTTATTTGTGTCATGTAATTTAAGATGAAGTATTCTATAATATTTGAACCTATTTAAGGTCGATCATAAGGTGGGAAAAAGGAGAAATGTATCATAATTTAAGTTTTTTGGGAGAAAAAAATAAGAAACCTCATTTCTTTTATTTTTTTCCGTTTTGCAAGAAAAATATCATGGCATTTCGTGTTTATATATTAGTATTTCTTATTTTTTTTTTATTTGTAACTCATGTTTGTGTATCTGATTCAAGTATAATATGTGCATGTTCTATCTAATCACCTCTCCGTAATAACTCTTTAGTCTACCTCTGCTTTTCGTGAATGTATCTATATTCAACCTTTTACATCTTCATATTGGGCATTTGTTCATCTCCTCATCACATGTTTGAACCATCTCCGCCTCACTTTCCACATTTTATCTTCTATCGAAGTCACTCCCATCTTGTCTCGAATATCTTTTTTTTAGTCTTATCTCTCCTAGTATATTCACACATCCATCGCAACATTCTCATCTCCACCACTTTCATCTTCTGAACATGAGAGTTCTTAGTTGGCCAACACTCTGTTCCATACGACATAGCTGGTCTAACCACCACCTTATAGAACTTGTCTTTAAGTTTAGGTGACACCTATTTATCACATAAGACTCGATATGTGAGTCTCTATTTCATCTACCATGCACCAATACGGGGACTGATGACATTTTTGATAGTCTCCATTTCTCTAGATAATAGACTCAAATTATTTGATCCCTCTTTTGGATGACATGTGTATCAAGCCTCATTTTCATGTCAGTCACATGTGTTGCATCACTAAATTTACACTCTAAATATTCAATATTTATCTTGCTCAACCTTAACCCTTTAGATTCCACTGTCAGTCTCCAATCCTCCAACTTAATTTCGTCGTAAGTCTCGTCAATCAAAACTGTATCATTCGCAAATAACTTACACCATGAAACCTCAACTTGTGTTTGGTCATAATTCTTGCAAATAATATTTAATTGTTTGAATATTTTTTCCTAAAAAATATAAAATATAATTTAAATAGGATTATTTTATAAAAATAAAAAATGTGGCTAAAATTTGTAAAAAGATTAATAGTGAAAGTGAAAAAAAAAGTTTTGAGCGTTTTTCATAATTCAATATAATTTTAAGTTAAATTTAAAATTTTCATGGTTAAACGATAATTTTAAAATAAAATGTAAAATAAAAAATTTAAAATGATTCTTTTTTATGATCAAATGGGTCCATTATCTTAGACTTAAAAACAAAATAGGATATTTCCAATAAGGAGACATAAAAGTAGTGATGACTAACTTCACTTTCTTCCATGGAGAGATTCCCCCGGAACTCGAGAACACAAAAAACTACAATCTATTCAAAATATCTCATAAATATTATTTATTCATGTTAAAATTAATTTTATGAATTAATAATTATGTGTTTTAATAAATATATTAAAATTGGTAATAAAAATCTTTAAATGTTTTGTTAAAAAATGCAGATGGTTAATTTTCTATCAAATTATCAATATGTCGCTAAAGTTATATATAAAAGTATTGAGATTTTTTCATAAAAATATACGACCAAACACAAAATATTACATTCATGTATCATATTTTCAGTTTACAGCTGCATAATTAAAATAAAAAAAATCACTATGCTGTTTATATATTTGGTATGCAATATGATATAATATTATATATGGTGCATCAATTTTGTAAAAAAATATATAATAGTGTAAAAAAGTGTTTAATTATACACACTTTTATATTGTTATATAACTTATACAAAAATTGACTTTCGTCTTTTAAAAACTTAAGCCCATAAAAATGGATCAAAAATATCACCAAATAGCTCAAATCTTCTTCATAATTTCAATGGTAGCTACAAATTCCAAATGAAATCGCAATCATTAATTTATCCAAAAATGAATAATCAATAGATCACAAAATTCACTTGTGACTTTTCAAGCTTTTGGAAAATCCCAATCATAGAGTTTTTAGTTTTTTCACTTCATCCAATAATGTTTAAATTTGTGATGATAAATATGAGCATCACTCTCAATTACTCTCTCGGTACAATAATAGTTGTCCACTATATATTGACTTGGCGCACCCTTTAAGAAATCAGGGGTAATATTACTCCCTCCGTTCAGCAATAGTTGTCCACTATATATAAATAGTTGTTCAACAATACTCGTTCAATTTAAAAAATCAAGAGATAATTTATCTTTTGTGTCTATTTTACCCTTGCTATTAAATACTATTTATCATATAACACATTTTCAAAGCATTAAATTTAATAAAATCAAAGGATAATATAGTAATATTACCGCTATTATTTATTGTTTCTTAAGGGGTGTGTCAAGTCAATAGTGGACAACTATTGTTAGACAGAGGGAGTACTATATTATCCTTTGACTTTATTAAATTTATTACTTTGAGAAATGTGTTACTCCCTCTGTCCAACAATACTTGTCCACTTTTGACTTGACACACCGCTTAATAAACAATAAATAGAATGATGATTTTACTATATTACCCTTTGAATATAATAAATACAATGTATTGAAAAATGTAACAGGGAGATGACTATAATTAATGATAAAGGTAAATTAGGAACTAAGTGTAAAATTATCAATTGACTTCATAAAGTGGACAAGTATTGTTGGACATCCCAAAATAGTATAGTGGACAAGTATTGTTGGACAGAGGGAGTAGATGATAAAAAATATTTTATAGCAAGGGTAAAATAGACACAAAAGGTAAATTATCTCTTGATTTTCTAAATTGGACAAGTATTGTTGGACAACTATTTTTAGTATAGTGGACAACTATTGTTGAACGGAGGGAGTAGTTTTTAAGCATTGAAAAAAGAGGAAATCATAATCACATATCAAGAAATTATTGTCTTTTTTCCAAGTGTTTCTAATTATATATAAAATAGATAAATAGGATAAGATCCAAAAATATGAACTAATTTTAGTTACAAGCTTGCAATATAGAGCGTAAAAATTTTGTACATGAAGAAAAACAAACAACAAATATGGAATATTATAAGTTGGAGGTGATCAACTTATAACTTTTTATCGTCAATAACTTATAAATACTATAAAGTTTACCAAATGTCGTAAATAACTTTAAATTTGCTTATAATATGGTTTGACTAGTTTATTTTACTCAAAATACCCTCAACCCTCCCATCATCCGATAGCATGTACTTGATTCGTTCCAATTGTTGGAAGAATGACAATTCTCTTAATCATAAGTTTTTATCGTAAGTTATGACCCACGTTTGGCCACTAATGATGTGGTTTAATCATAAATAAAAATAAAAACAGAACTAAGCATAGAATAACTTCTGAAACTCTATAAAGGGTCCTCTTAGAACAATGTCTTTAAGGACAGGGTCTTTCACACGCCTATACCGAGTGAAATATCCTTAAGGACAGAGATTTTTTACATGTCTCAAGCTATATATGAGAATTTCCTACAATTGTTTGTGATGAAGTATTTTTCGTAAAATTTCCAACATATAGTCTATTATTATAAAAACTCTTTTATATATAAAAATATATAATAAATTTATTGTTCTTTTAAATATTTGTATTCAATTAAATAATATCACTTAAATTAGTATTTTCCGTAAGATTTGTGACCTATCTCGGGGGTGTGAGTTGAATTTTGCGTGTACTACCTTCTGAAAAGGATAGGTTGGGATTGACTAAACGTATGGGGTTTTACTTTGTAATTACATTTTTTGTACATAAATATAAAGACAGAATTAAGCACAGATAAATACATTTCTTGCCATGTTATGGTGTTTTAACTCCAAAAGAGACAAGTGCTTGGATAGTCCACCATTTAAATTTTAAAGGTTTAGTCGCATTCTATAAATTTTTGGTAAGTTTAGTTATTTTAAAATTAATGAAATTTATGTTTCTTCTTTTTTTGGTACATTGATTAATGCTATTGAAATTGGGAAACACGTAATTAAGGGTAGGCATAAATATCGTAAAATCAAATCGAATGAACTAACTCGGTTCTTCGATTTGGTATCAATGTTTTCTTTTTCAAAAGCTTGATTCTTCAATTGGGCGTAAAAGTCTCGAAGCTTACACAAGAACTAAATTTTATTTTATTTTTTATATATTTAATACTAAGAATAGAAAAAAATATATATTAAAATTCTCTTAATTTTATAAGTTGGACAAGTAAATTGAAGTAAGTAATTTTAGTATGGGCCGGCCCAAGAAATATGGAACTAAGAGAGTAAAATATTTAGGTGCAAATTCAGATTTAGTCAAATTCTAATAAGATTTCAAACATTAGGTGGAAGCCAAAAAAGCAAGATAGAAAAACAAAAAAAAATGAAAAAGTGATTTTACTTTAAATAACACTTGTAAATAGGTTGTCCCTCAAAATTACCTCAGCTTAAGCCCCACGATATTTTTAAATTTTACACCAATCTTTTTCTCTGTCTTCTTCTATATAAATAAAAGTGGAGAATTACAAAATATAATTTGCATAAATTGAAACAAAGCTTTTGCAAAACACCATTAGTATATGAGAGGTGTTTTTATGATGAATAATTGAATATAAATACATACAGAGAGAGCCACATACTCTCTGTGTAGCCTTATCCCTTAGGTTCATTTAATTATACTCTCTCTCAATCCAACAATATTTGTCCACTATATTATTTTGGAATGTCCAACAATATTTGTCCACTTTATAAAATCAATCGATAATTTTACACTTAGTTCCTAATTTACCCTTATCATTAATTATAGTCATCTCCCTATTATATTTTTCAATATATTGTATTTATTATATTCAAAAGGTAATATAGTAAAATCACTCTTCTATTTATTGCTTTAAGGGGTGTGCCAAGTCAATAGTGAACAAGTATTGTTGGACAGAGA
Source organism: Solanum appendiculatum (assembly GCA_018342035.1). Lineage (NCBI taxonomy): Eukaryota > Viridiplantae > Streptophyta > Magnoliopsida > Solanales > Solanaceae > Solanum > Solanum appendiculatum. Next base: position 419,489 of record JAGDQO010001908.1, on the reverse strand, counting down.
GAATATTATTTTTAGTAACAAAACTGAAGGACATCAAAGCAATAATTCCTTCACATACACTTTTATAGTTCGGTTGGAAAGAAGGTATTTCACGATTTATTATTTTGAGATAAGTTATTTCATATCCATCATGTATGTGAGATAATTTATCTCATTACTAAGGTATAAATAGTAGGATAAATAATCTCAAAACTGTCTAATACCTCCAACCAAACGCAGGATAAAATAGTCCTGCAATTTACCTATGAAATCACTACAACAAAAACAACTTTTAGTGGCAATTAATTACTGCTAAAATACGATAATAATTCCTCTGGCATTACGACCTTTACCATAATAATACTGTTCATAGATCAAATTATTTTGTGGATTAGATTTCACTTGACTGTCTACGTAAATTATTATAGCTAAAACCTTACACCAAAGAGAAGCGTAAAATGGTACTTGACACTTGAAGATTCCAATGAACATATATAATAATACACACAAAGTTGATTCTAACACGAAAACACATATAAATTAAATGTAGACAATGACATCCATTCTTTTAATTTGGGATCTGTGGAGTAGTTTTCAGTCATTATCTTACCAAAGGAAAATCAAGTTGCAACCCAATAGCCTTCTTCACTTATATATATACTAGTAAAGAAAGCCCCCAACAGGGATAAAATTATGTTATTGTTATATACTATGTACTATTAAAAAATTAGTAAAGATTGTTATAAATAATAGGGGTAATATTACTATATTATCTTTTTTACTTTATTAAATTTAATGTTTTTAAAATGTGTTAGATGATAAATAATACTTCATTTGTCTAACAAGAGTTGTCCATTATTGACTTGACACACTCCTTAAGAAACAATAAATAATAGCGGTAATATTACTATATTATCCTTTGACTTTATTAGATTAAATGTTTTGAAAAATGTGTTAGATGATAAATAGTATTTAATAGTAAGGGCAAAATAACTACAAAATGTAAATTATCTCTTGATTTTCTAAATTGGACAAGTATTGTTGGACAACTATTTTTAGTATAGTGGACAACTATTGTTGGACGGAGGGAGTATTTAATAGCAAAGGTAAAATAGACACAAAAGGTAAATTATCTTTTGATTTTCTAAATATACACATTAATAAAGAGTGCTAAAATCTTTACCGACATTAAGTGTTATTAAATCCAATATTGCTAAAGACTTTAGGAACATATACAAAGAATGTTAATTATAGCTAAAATTACATTAAGCGGCAATTAAACTATTGTCATTAAGTAATTACTGCTAAAATACGATAATAATTCCTCTGGCATTACGACCTTTATCATAACAACGCTGTTCATAGATCAAATTATTTTGTGGATTAAATTTCACTTGACTGTCTACATAAATTATTATAGCTAATACCTTACACCAAAGAGAAGCGTAAAATGGTACTTGACACTTGAAGATTCCAATGAATATATATAATAATACACACAAAGTTGATTCTAACACGAAAGCACATATAAATTAAATGTAGACATGACATCCATTCTTTTAATTTGGGAACTGTGGAGCAGTTTTCAGTCATTATCTTACCAAAGGAAAATCAAGTTGCAACCCAATAGCCTTCTTCACTTATATATATACTAGAAAAGAAAAACGCCCGGGCCCAACAGGGATTATGTTATTGTTATATACTATGTACAATTAAAAAATTAGTAAAATTGTTATAAATAATAGGGGTAATATTATTATATTATTTTTTTACTTTATTAAATTTAATGTTTTTAAAATGTGTTAGATGATAAATAATACTTCATTTGTCTAACAATAGTTGTCCACTATTGACTTGACTCACTCCTTAAAACACAATAAATAATAGCGGTAATATTACTATATTATCCTTTGACTTTATTAAATTAAATGTTTTGAGAAATGTGTTAGATGATAAATAGTATTTAATAGTAAGGGTAAAATAACTACAAAATGTAAATTATCTCTTGATTTTCTAAATTGGACAAGTATTGTTGGATAACTATTTTTAGTAGAGTGGACAACTATTGTTGGACGGAGAGAGTATTTAATAGCAAAGGTAAAATATAAACAAAAAGTAAATTATCTTTTGATTTTCTAAATTGGACTAGTATTATTGGATAACTATTTTTAATATAGTGGGTAACTATTATTAAACGGAGGAAGTAGCAGATGAAGATTGGCATTCATAAGAATGATATTGGAAGAATTTACGATTGTGGATACTAATTGAAGTGGGCCCCAAATAATTGTACGAAATACTGATAAAACTTAAAATTGAAGATAGAAATGGCAAGTGTGTGGGCCATTGAAGTGGACCATATATGTGATGAATGTGGGCCATATATGGCAATGGCGGTTGAAATGGCAATTGAAGTGGGCCATATATGTGATGAATGTGAATAAGCAAGCAAGTATGTTGACTAAGTATTTTTAGAAAGATGATATGGATCGTGGGAGTATACTATTTAGAAAGATCAAGATGATCAGTTAATAATATGGGAGGGAGTATACTATTTAGAAGTTGTGGATTGTGTAAAGAGAAATAGAATGGTATGTAAAAGTAATGAGAAGACCCACAAACATTAAAAACAAAGTTAAAGCTAATGTAGTGGTGTTTTTGTCCAACAAAAAGAAGTACACTTATGAAGCAATAAGATGCAACCTTTTTAAAGCTTAGAAGCTTTCAAAATTACAGAAATGCCCTTGAAATTCTTTTTTACTTTTCTTGCTATGTTGCCAGGCAGGTCATGGTTATTCTCTCTTATATATTAGTACTGGGGATATGACAAGTACAACAATATTATCTTTAATTTCTTGTTGCAATCTGTCACTTAATTTTGACAATCTTATCCACACTTATTGAATAGTTACAAGACTAGTCTTTTTCTCAAAAACAAGCTAAGCAACCAGTTGTCTATCAACCATTACATGAATTTAATTTATTTTTTTAATATTAAGTCATCATTAAGGATTAAGCCTATACAAGGATATATTTAACTAACAAAACTATATTTATTTATTTATTATATCCATACGCTTAAATAATACCTTCAATAAAGAAGTATAACACCATTATTGTCAAAATATAAAATCAAACAAGGTTGGGCCGGAATCGAACATCACAAGGAATGAAGCGAGAATTAAGTTATATGTAATTATTTATTATTAGTTACTTATTTCTAAAGAAAGGAAAAATCGGGAGGAATTTGAATGATTTTTAGTATCTTCTAGTAACTTGTAACCTCAACAATATTATTGATTTGAAATGGAACATTTATAAAGAGAGAAATCAAAATTGTGTTCACCAAGATTGTATGATTTAATTATTTCGGGTCAATACGGAATTCAATCTTGTAGTTCTAGTATACCAATTTATCAAACTCATAATATATTTAATTGTTTCTCAATCAAATTAAATGTGTGTCATGTTTATTCTTTCGAATTGAAAGTGTTAACCTTAAACCAATGACATTTACTCTGAGTTGGTTAATCTTGCTACAACATCAACCATGAGATGAGTTTTATATTACAAAGTCATATAAAAAGAAAACCGTCAATGAAATATTATTTTTATCCAAATCCCAATATTTCAAATTTAATTTAAAACAAAAAAACTAGAAACAAGAAAAAAACAGGGTTAAAATTTTTTAGTACTCGATAACGTTATTGTCAGTAACGTTTTAACTTCAAAATGTGTCTCTGAGTTATGAATTAATAACACGTATTTAAAAAACAATGTTTTATGTATGTTTACTCCATCAAACATTTTTCTTTTTGCCATAGATTTTCTTGGAATAAAACAATACATAAAGTATCACTGCCAAATATGTTTATTCTAATTTTGTAATATATTTTTTTAATAAAACTTATTATTTTAGGGAATTGGTTTAAATAATGACTTACATGGGTAAAAAATTCTACATAAGTGACATTCCAAATGCATCATCTCTTTCCAAACCCACGCAACACCCCAATCCCAACCCCAACACCATATTTTGCTAGATTATAAATAAATACTTTTAAAGTAATATTTTTGTTTTGCTTACTAGAAAATATATAAATAAAACTCATTATTTTCTATGTAAAATATTTTCTTTTAGACTAAATATACCTTTAATGATTAGCAGGTTCTTTTAATTATGAGTAAACTCAAAACATGCCATTTTTAAAACTCGTATTTGCTTTGAAACGCTACTTACGCCGTGGAATGATATTTTTACCCCAACATACTACGCTATGTGATTGTCGCTTCACGTGAATAAAGTAAAAGAAATGAAGAAAATGACATAAATACATGACATATAAATTATAATTCGTAATAGAGGCGGAGTCGAACTTTCAATTTTATGGATTTTGAATATAAAACAGTAATTCAAGTGTTAATCTATTAGGTTCTAAACTTAATATTTATATTCTTCCTCTGTCCAAGTGTTAAATTATTTCTTGGTTTTCCAAACTAGACAAGTATGAAGTATTGTTAGATAACTATTTTTAGTATAGCGGACAAGTAAAGATGGACGAAAGAGGTATGTTTAATGAACTTCTTAATACATATATGCTATTTTAAATAAAAATTATTAAATTTGACTGAACTTATATCTGAACAGCTAGCTTCTCCCCAGATTAATGACAGAGAATGTAGTGGGTTGTCATTGCTTTGATCCTTCACTTTAATTGTTTTTATCTTTCAACTATTATACCTTGTTATTATATTTTCAATTTATAATCATCCTAAGGTATCTTTTTCTTTTGGGGTAGAAAAAGGGCAAGAATAAAAACTTGGTTTGGAAGGAAGGTATGAAAGAGGTAAAAAAAGAATATTTATTCAGTTAAAGTATAATATCATTTCCTTTTCAATTCTTCTTTTTGACTTTGTACTAATATGAAATGATGATATCAACAGAACAGAAATAACGCATATATAATAAATATAATATAAAACATTGTACAGTATAATATCATTTCCTTTATTAATTGCTTTATACTATTGTAGATCTTACCGACAAAATTGAATGTACACGTCACTTAATTTCTTTATAATTGTCTTTTAAAAAAGAGATTAATTTCTCTCCGGCGGTGGACAAGAAAAATACACCACTTCATTTTTAGAAACACTTATTTCTCTTAATATATTTATATATTATTAATATTTAAATAAAATAATTTAAAAAGTATTATATGATAACTTGAACTCTAAATTAATTATAGGAATTTATTTAGGATTCTTATTTGGTTGCCAAAAAGAAGAAAGATTCTTTCACTGCTTTCTTGTTATCATTATTTTCACCTCGTTCTCTATCAACACCTTCAATTTGAGACAATCATCAATGGTGACTTTTTACTCATTTTAAAATCTAGACTAACTAATCTCACAAAAAAATTATTCATAACTTATTAAGTTTTCTTCGCAACATGAAAATGTTTTTGGATAGATGTTTCTATTGCTTCAGACTATGTTTTTTCTTCTTCGTTCATTCAATCAACAATACAAAAATTAATTGAAAATAAATTTTGATCCATATATCATTATATGTATTCCAATTTATTTAAATAATACTCAAAGTCGATAGTATCAAAAATATTTGAACGTTATTTTTTAAAAAAAAAATCTTAAATCTGTACAACATGTTTTGAAAAATAAAAAGAAAAAGAAAAAGAAAAATAGAAGCTAGAAAATTATTAATATTTAAATGTAAAAATATAATAATTAAATTAAAAAAAATAAGTATTTCTAAAAATAAACCGATGATACAATTTTCTTTATCCACTGTCAATGGAGAGAAATTAATCCCTTTAAATTTTTTTTTTATCATTTTATTATAGTGATAGAAAAATGAATAATGCATAAGGGGATTAAAAGATATGAATGAAATATCACAAATAAAAAAAATAAAATAAAAAGTCAAGTAATCAATTAATTAAGCTACTAAAATCTTTTCCATTTCTTTGTTCGTCTGTTTTTTATTTTTTCTTTTTTCCTTTCAAAATTTCCTATTCTTTAACCAACAATTTCATTTTGGAAACCAATGCTATATTAAATATTAATTCCCCCCCCCCCCCGGCCCCACCCACACCCCTTTTTTTTTTTTAGTAAAGATTCTTGAATAATAATATCCATATAATTGTTGATACTACAATAATGAAAAGTATGAAAATGACGTATATGTCTCTTTGAAGAAGTTTCTTATATTTTGTCAGCTCCTACGAATTGGGTGACTACAATTAACTGCAACATAAATAAATAAAGGGAGCTAAAGCCTTATGGTAGGCGGTTGAATATGCAATTTCGTTTTGTAATTTAAAATTATGAGATAAAATTAGCATTTAAATATGTAATTTTATTTTATGGGAGGAAATTTTAAATTCTTCAAAAAGTTTGATTTGTGAATTTTATATCACGACTTTATAATTTTTAAATACAAAACTTGATTCACAAGTTTATATTTTGTAAAATCCCCCACTATTTTATATCTACCTATTTTTTTGCGATAACTCCAAAGTAGTGATGAAATATTCATGAAACATGAACACGATGATATAGTTAATAATGATATTGATCATGTTCAATTTTATTAAAGAGTAGTACCTTACTACTCGTGTTTAATTTTTATCTTTTTATTGAATTAAACTTCGATCAACAAATATTGTATTTTTTTTAGAATAATTTTGTGATAATGTATTATATTTTTGCTATGACCTTTTGCTTATTTGGTAAGGTTATATAAAAACATTGAGACAATTTTAATAGCTTTCACAACTTATGGGGGTTAGCAAAAAATACAACTTAAAAATTCAAATTACATATCCAAACAAAAATTCAACTCTATCTCATATAGCCAAACCGCTGTCGTGCAAAAAAAGGGGAAACAATTCTTATCATAAACTCCCTCTGTTCATTTTTACTTGTCATTTTGACGTGACACACACATTAAAAAATAATTATTGATATAGGTATTTTATTAAATTATCTCTATTAAATGAAGTCTAGAAAAATAATTTGGAGAATACGTATTTAATGTTGAGGATAAAACATGAAAAAAATAATTGTCTTTTCTTGATATATCAAAAGTGACAAATAAAAATAAAAATCTATTTTAGAAATAAGTGACAAGTAAAATAAAACATTTCGAATCTTAAAATTGTGAATTCAAATACCGCGAAAAAAAAAGAAGAGGGTACAAAACTCTGGAGAAAAGAAAAAGAACCTATATTCCCAAAAACCGTCCAGATTCTAATAGAGAAAAAGACTTTAGGAAAATTAATTACTAATGAAAAGAGAAATAGCAAAGGAGAGGCTGTATCAGCAGCTACGTAAGAAGCTTCAAAAATTAAAAAAAAAAAAAAAATAACATTTGTCCACTATTAGACTCATCAACTACCGTAATCTCATCAATAAAGCAAAATTCAATCTTAGCCGTCAACGTATCTCATATGAATATGAATATGAATATTCTTCAAACTCTATAAATGTACATATTCATGACGGAACCTTTTCTATATTAACACTCTTCCTTTATTTCTATTTCTACTTTTATTTTTAATTAATTATACTATCGGAGCTCGGATAATGAATCGTTACGTCGCCGGAGTTTTCTTCCTGATTGCGCTCTCGTTAAACGTCTCCGTTTCCGAAAGCCGTAATTTTTTGAAACTTCCATCGGAAGGTTCGAGATTCTTCGATGCCGATGAGAGCGACTCCGCCGGTACTCGATGGGCTATTTTGCTTGCCGGATCAAACGGTTATTGGAATTACCGTCACCAGGTGATTATTCTTCTTATTTATTTTATACAATTTATTTGCTTTTTTTTTTCCTTTAAATATTTCACTTTTGAAGCTTTTTTTTGTTTGTGATGGTTGATGGAGAATAATATAAATTGATTGAATATATGTTTAATGTTTTGTTTACCTAATGGTGAGTGGTTCAAGTGTCAAATTAGTGGGGCCGGAGCTACAGTATAGTTTATTATGGGTGGGTTTCATTGACTTCAGTAATAAGTTTACTTAATATATGCTTTTGTGAGCTAATAAGAGACTATATTATATATTTTTTAATAATACATAAGCTTAAGTGCCCGCAATACGTAACCTTATCTTATTTTCATTTGATATGGATTTTTTTTTGTTTGATTTTCAACTACCGGATGTCTGGTAGCCGTATTGAGCTGTAATTTGACTATTTTGGCTTAGTAAAGATTTTTCCACATCAGGTCTGAGACCTCTAACTAAGGAAGGAGCAGCACCATTTGATATGGATTTGTTAACTCTATCAAGAAAAGTTTATAACACAAGAGATACTGAACTATCTTTTGTGAAGGAGTTCAATTGAATTCCTTTCGAAAATGGTTGTTTCTGGACTTTGGAGAGTATAAAGATTGAGAACTGTATGGTACTTGATAGAGCTGAAACGTGTGTCATCCGAATATTAGTTTGGATATGGTAGGGGCTAGGTTACTATTGGTGACAGCCATAAGAGCCAAACTTGTTAAATATTAATTTATCATCAATGGATCACTTTGCTGTTGTTTAACCTTTTCCTTATTTGGCTTAATTATAACATGTTAGTGAGGGTTGTTAATTATGGGGCTAACCATAATAGTGTATATTATCCATTAGTATATTTGTCTCGATATAATTACTCATTTAGTAAGGACCAGTTTCAAGAAAGCTGGTGTGGGGTACCCTGCCACTGGTGTTAGTTGATATAATACTATTCTGTGGTGTAATTAAGAGGGTTCTTTTCTTGTTTCTAAGTAGCAAGGTCTTTTACTTGTATGACCTTGCTAATATATATGTTAGATATGTACTGACATACTAATATCTAACCGTACTAAAATACTCTTGCAAATACTGGACGTAATGTTAACATATCAAGAACAACTAAGTGTTAATTCTAACTAGTTGGTTACACATTCCTTTTCGTTGTTTTGATAAATTGAATTCGAGAGTATCTAGAAAAAAAGAACTTCTCTTTGATTATGGGAGTCCACATGGTTACCTATAGATTGATAATATGCCCTGCTATCCTTGACTCAGGCTGATATATGCCACGCATATCAACTGTTGAAGAAGGGTGGTCTCAAAGATGAGAACATTGTTGTGTTCATGTACGATGACATTGCAAACAATGAAGAGAACCCAAGGCCAGGAGTTATCATTAATAGCCCTCATGGTGAGGATGTTTACAAAGGAGTACCTAAGGTAAGTGTATTTTCCTAAATTTACCATCTACCTAGTAATACTTGTTTCTGATATTGTCTCTTGAGGCAGGATTACACGGGGGATGATGTTACTGTTAACAACTTTCTTGCTGCTCTCCTTGGGAACAAAACTGCTCTTACCGGAGGCAGTGGAAAGGTGGTAGATAGTGGTCCAAATGATCATATCTTCATCTTTTATAGTGATCATGGAGGTCCTGGAGTGCTTGGTGAGTAGCTTCTTTGTACTTCGTAATACTGATTTGTTTCATGAAAATCCTTGATCCTTTCCTGTTCACGTTTCCTCTAAGCCCATATCTAGAAATGCTGTTTTTATAGTGCTAGACAAATGATGTCTACTGGTTCTTGCTCTCTTAGACAAACTGGACGTAAATTGGTTATGCATCTAACTGTTATCTGTTGAATATGCAACAGTTCTTCGAAATTCTGTTTCCACAGTAAATGTTTGGGAAAATCCTATTGGTATTGAAAAAATTGGGCACTCGACTTTACTAATTGCGTCAATAGGGCGATTAGTAGTTTCTTGATTTTATTCTAGACTTATTGTTATTCTAGGATTCACAATTATTATCTACAAGCATATACCTTTCTCGAGTGGAACCTATTCGTTTTACCTGTTAAACTATATTCCCAAGATTAATATGCCTTCCTAATGAACAATAACATGTTTTAATTTTTTGAATATGATATAGGCTGCTATACTCAACAAAAAATCACTAGCTAAAAGTTAATTCAGAATCTGTCTCATTTTAGTGGTTTTATTATGTCTCTTATGAACTATCTTCTCTTTTGATCTTTTAAATTTTGAGCAATCACTGTTGTATGTGAAGTTCTAGCATTTGTATGGATCATGGGTGAGTTGGTTCTTTTGGGGATGAATGTAGATAATGAGGCAGGACATGTTTTGTTGGGTCAAAGTGTTGAAGGGTTGCTGTGTTCAATTATATTTTGCATTTGATTGGTCTTTTTAAATTGCATGAAGAATATATATAGTTCCTTCACTTCGTATACTAATTACTGTGTCATGTCTTCTAGGGATGCCTACTGATCCTTACCTCTATGCAAATGATCTGATTGATGCTCTGAAGAAGAAGCATGCTTCCGGAACATATAAAAGCTTGGTGAGCTTTTATATTTCCTGCAGACTCCTGCTGCTATAGGTTATTTGAGTCCTTCCCCGATCTCAGAGTTATTTCTTGTTATCTATTTGCAGGTATTTTACCTTGAAGCTTGTGAGTCTGGAAGTATATTTGAGGGCCTTCTTCCTGAAGGTTTAAACATCTATGCCACAACAGCATCAAATGCTGATGAGAGCAGCTGGGGAACCTATTGCCCAGGGGAGTACCCTAGTCCTCCTATCGAATACGACACCTGCCTGGGTGACTTGTATAGTATTTCCTGGATGGAGGACAGGTACTTGTGGTTTTTCTGTGTTCATAAATGCCATGTGAAACTACTATAAGAAATTTGAGTTCACGATGAATTTTGACTATATATTTGTCTAATGCGTTAGCTTCTTGGTTGGCTATGTTTGAAATAATAAGTTCGCCAGTCCTATAGATATCATGGCAATAGAAATTGAAGATATTCTCAATGTCTAAACAACGTCTGTATCAGCAGACAAAACATGTTTGAAAAACTTTAGTTCATCAAGTCCTATAAGTATCTTTACCATAGGAATTGAATACAGAATTCTACACCGGAGATCATAAAACTCACAAGTTAATGCTAGAGAGTTGGTGAGTTGCCAATGCGAGCTGGGGCTTGTTAAATGAGTATTTCTTTCCATTTGTTATTCCTTTACGTTCAAATTTTTTAATTATGCAATTATTAAATATGCCACTTAGCGATCCTAACCAGTTGAGATTAAGGCATAGTTATCATTACTATAAATCTGCTTATGAAATTATTTTATTAATTTCAGCAGCAAAATTTTTTGTTGACTCTGTTCTTTGTATCTGAGCAGTGAAAGACACAACCTGCGGACTGAAAGTTTGAAGCAGCAATATCACCTGGTAAGAGCTTATGGACGGAGAATTGGGATAATCTATAGCAGAATTCATGGCTCAGTAGAATAGCAAAAAAATAATAGTAGTAAAAAGAACTTAGAAAGCGAAGCCAATATCTCTCAGTTGTGAAATGCACTTCTTTTTTATGATGCCATTTGAGAATTGTGTGCACGGCATCAGCTCTAATGCCTGGTTATGCAGGTCAAAGAGAGAACTGCCAGTGGGAATCCTGCCTATGGTTCGCATGTCATGCAATATGGTGATGTACATCTCAGCAAGGATGCTCTATTCTTATATATGGGTACCGATCCTGCAAATGATAATTCTACTTTTATGGATAACAATTCCTTGCGAGTATCAAAGGCTGTCAACCAGCGTGATGCAGATCTTGTGCATTTCTGGTACAAGGTATGCTCCAAGTTATATGTGTTTCTATGATACAAGTTAGTAACCCAAGGATGAAAGAAGTAATTTACCTACACGTGTAAAACGGCAGGAAATAAAGGTTTTGATTTTTGAAGCGCATTAACTAGTGGTAATATCATCTTAAAAACAGATATACGTTTGCACCATTAGGTGCCAATGAGTAATTTAATTGATAACCATATTTGAGGGATGTATAGCCACTATAGAAGCCCCTACTTAATGTTCAGGTCAAAGAGACACTGAAATTTTGTATCTGATGTTCTTCACCATGTTAAACTTTTTCTTACTGTTCTGTTTGTCTAAACTGGCAGTTCCACAAGGCTCCTGAAGGCTCTGTTAGGAAAACTGAGGCTCAGAAACAGTTAAATGAAGCAATATCACATAGAATGCACTTAGACAACAGCATAGCCCTTGTCGGTAAGCTTCTGTTTGGAATTAAAGAAGGTCCAGAGGTGCTGACTAGTGTCCGCCCTGCTGGTCAGCCTCTTGTTGATGATTGGGACTGCCTCAAATCTTATGTAAGTACAGCAACCCCATTTTCATCAATATCTTTTGAATTTTCTGGTGGGTAGGAAACAATTTTATTCTTGTATAGCTTGTATAAATATATTGGGTATGAAGCACAGATCATTGGTATTTGATGTATCCTTAGTTTGGATGGTTTCATGGCTTATATTCATCGGCAATTCCTGTGTTGTACAGGTAAGAACATTTGAAACACATTGTGGATCATTATCTCAGTATGGAATGAAACATATGCGCTCTGTTGCTAACATATGCAACGCTGGAATTAAGATGGAGCAGATGGTGGAGGCATCCGCACAAGCTTGTCCAAGTGTTCCATCCAATACTTGGAGTTCCCTCCACAGGGGTTTTAGTGCATGATTGGCATGTAATGCGCAATGTGCATGACTAGATGCTAGCAAAATTATTCGTAATTATCAATATGAAGATTGATATAATGATTGTAAAATTGTTCGCTAGTGTAATTGCTTCCTTGTAAATACAGCGTAGAAGCACATCAATATTGAGTGGAAATGTACTAGATGCACATTTCTTATTGTAAATATTGTTATAGTTGGTCATCATTGTAAATTACTCTTTCTATGCAAAAGTTCTACCTGAACAAACTTTCTTTCGTCTATATTTTTGTCCAATTCTACCCATACTTCTTTTTGCATATAGAAGCTTTGGAGTGGTGAGAACGCAAATCATATTCAAGGTTGCCAGAACATATTCAAAATTGTTCAAATAAGAAGGGCTAAAATTATGTACGATAACTCGGAGAAGTTCTACATGCTTAATGAGTTGGTGGGATCTGCATATGCATGTAGTAGCTGCTAAAAGCTTCATCTTTTTCCACAAAAATACCAAACAAAATCAAACTTAGATGGAACTGAACATGACTCGGTAAATGCACAAAAAAAGTTAAAAAGCCATTATCATTGAGAAAATAAAGCTTTAGTACATGGATACTGGGCAAAGGCCTGCTTCTATGCAGCCTTTTTCTGAATGTAGCTATCAACTAAAACAGAAAATTTTGCAGGCATGACACTAACTGGCAAAATATACTATTTGCCAATAGCCAAGAGTACCCTCTACTAACGTGAACATGCTTGTGCAGACATAGCAGTCATTTTCTCACTCGTAATCCCAGCATTGCAGATGTTGGCGATACCACGTACATGTTTCCTTCCATACGCTGTTAATCTTCCACAATGTGCCTCAAATATCTTGACCTATTTTCAGGAATAGAATAGTCATATTCTCATCAAAAGAACAAATCACGAAGATTGAACTGAAATACCACAAAAAGTATTGCTTTTTTTGCCAACTTACATAGGACTTGAGGCAATCCCAGTTGTCAACAAGTGGTTGTCCAGCAGGCCGAACACTGTTTAGTACCTCATTACCTTTTTCAACACCAAAAAGAAGCTCCCCTAGATGTTTTACATTGTTGTCCACTTTACTTCTTTGTGACATAACTTCATTTAGTTTCACATGAGCTTCATATTTCTCATCAGAGCCTTCAGGAGCATTTTGGTTCTAAAAACATTAAGAAAGAACATTCTCAAAATCATGTGTAGGAAGAAGAATTCCATCAATTGTGCTGCAAAAAGAGGTAGAGAACATACTTTGGTGAACAAATAGAAAAGTTCAGCACTGCGCTGATCCACATTCCTTGACGATGATTTAGAGAATGACATGACATCCACAGAGTCATGACTCTGATTTTTGGAAGTTTCACCCATATACGCGGCAAGAGAATCAAAACTCACCACTATATCACCGTATTCCATGACATGAGAGCCAATGATACCCTGTGTAAAGTTGGTTGCAGTTATTTTTGCAACCTAAGCGACAATATGAAATCATAAATCTTCCATTAAAATGGAATAAAAGAAAGCACAGGTGCAAACACTTGATATCATATCGGATCGGAAATTAACAATTGATATTCTATTTTTAAACAAATTGTTTAAAGCTGTTATTTTTGAACTAATTTGAAATTTTGATGATTTAACAAACTTCTGAATCTAACAAGGGACCAGGTCGAGGAAAGAGTGCGTATATGCAAAAGTAGACAGCTGCCAAAAGCTATTGTGGTTGGACATAACTTTTCAGAATAGCAGGCTCTCAGCCAATGGCGTGTCCCAAGGGTTTTGTCCATTTTATAATAGCTTCTTCTCCAAAGACACAACCAAGTTTTGGGAAAACAAAGTGTGTGAATTCTGAAAATTCACAAGCTCACAAAGAAAAACCATCTCTAAGGAAGAACACAACTCATATTCAACGAGGGACAAGATGGAGTGCTAAAACACCGCTTGTTGTTTTTGAGTCTCGTGTCTTGTGTGCTTACATTGTAAATCTACTCCTAAGTTATAAAGGATAGTAGATCATTTGCTTGTCTAAGTTTTAGTTGAGTCGTATTAACTAGAGTTAGTTAGTCGAATCATCTAAGTTTTAGTCAAGTCTCTTCACATCTTGGTTTTGATGTTCTCTTGGGTAGAGTTGCCTAGGAGTGTCAACTAGAGTTAGTTGATGTGTTGATGCATCAGAGTTGCGGCATGTCTCCTCTCTTATCTTCGAAGATCCAAGTTGGTGGCTAGAGTTAGCGGTCTTGGGATCTTGAAGTCTAGATCAGCTAGAGTTAGTTGGTTTAGTGAGCAATAGAGTTATTGCTTAGTTTCCTTTGTAGTAGAGTTGCTACAGTAAGGGGGAAGGGATTCAAGAGTCTGTAATCTCAAGTGTTGCTATGTTTTGAGTGAAATGGAGTTTGGGTTGAAATCCTGTGAGTAGAGGTCGTGGTTTTCACCGCCCTTGAGCAAGGGGATTTCCGCGTAAAATCCTTGTGCCTGATCTACTTTGATTTATTTATTTTCCACACTTTTATTCTGTTGAGGGACCAGGTCCAGTGATCACTGGTGGACGCATACATTCTAACAATTGTTATCAGAGCACGAGCTCTCTATCTGGTTAACACCAAGAGAGTGATTTCTGTGAAGAATGACAGCTCCACTAAACCAGCAAGAAGGTCGGTCTCCAACAAGGCCACCTCTGTTTGATGGTTAGTATTATAGATGTTGGAAAACGTGTATGTATGACTATCTAATGGCTGAGGACTGTGAGCTGTGGGATGTTATTTGTGAGGGTCCCTATGTGCCAACTATTAAAGTAAAAGATGGGGATATTACAAGGGTCGTTCTCAAAATCCGACAGCAATATAATGATTCTGACAAAAGAAAAGTTGAGAAAAATCACAAAGCCAGGAAGCTGTTAATGTGTGGAATCGGAGCAAATGAATATGATCTGATTTCGTTTTGTGAATCAGCCAAGGAAATCTAGGATCGGTTGAGAACAGTGTACGAAGGTACTGAGCAAACAAAGAAGTCTAAGTTAGATTTCTTCACTACTCAATTTGAAAGCTTCACCATGAAATAAGGTGAATTTATTCATAAAATGCGTACTAGATTCTCCACCATTATAAATGAGCTTATGTTCCTGGAAGAACCTGTCACTACGTGGAAGCAGGTCACTAAGATACTAGAGATTCTTCCCAAATCTTGGACTGATGATTTTGGTACTGTCTATGAGGCAGGGGATCCTGAAGTACTGTCGCTGGATGCTCTATTTGAACATCTTCAGGTTCATGAGATGCACAGAAGAAAGGACGGTCTCACTCTCAAAGGCAAAAACAAAAGAAGGGACCAGGTCGATGACAAGTCAAGCAGAACTGAAACTGCTGATTGTGTGATGAAGGAAGCTCCGGCCGTCTCAAAAAATTTCTTAAGCGATTCGGACGAATCTGAACACCCTGATGGTGCTTCCATGTTTGCAGCAAAAGATGACAAAGAATCTTTCAACTCTATGTTTGCTTTCATGGCAAAGTCAGATGATGAAGATGCAAATGAAGAGGTAACCTTATCTGACTTCAAGCAAAAAGTGAACATCTTTTCCATCAGAAAATTGAGAAAGCTAGTTGTTCTACTAATTGATTCGATCAGTGAGCTAACCACTGAGAAGGATCTCTTGAACTATAGCCTAGACATCCTTCAAGATGGAAAAATTGCTCTAGTTACCCAAATATCTGATATGGAAAAACAAATGACCGTTCTAGAAGCTGAAAATCTAGAACTGGAGAAAAAGATAAAAAGGGTGACTACAATGATTTCTAAAGGAAAGAACGAGGCCAGCAGCTTGAGCTTGAAAATAAGTTGGGCATTACTGAAATGAAGATGCAATTAGCTCTAGAAAGAAATCTTGTGTTAGAGAGGGACCTGGTCCGTGTAAAAGAGGAATTGAACAAATTTCTCAAATGGACCACTTCTTCTAAAACGCTTACAGATTTAACTAGTCAGGGTAACAGCAATAGAAGAAGGTTGGGTTATGAGAAGATAGATCCCCCATACAATCCTCACAGCAAATATGTTTCTGTTGCTGATAATTTGTTATGTGAGCATTGTGGTCGACATGGACATCTTAAGAAAGATTGTCTTGTTCGAAAAAAATATGAAGAAAGTTTTTCAAACTATTCCAAATAGAGGAATAGGCAGAAGAAGGGACTTGGTCGAGCTTCTGGTCCTAAGTTGAAGAAAACCAGTTTGCCTTGCTGGACAATTTTTTTTTCTTATCACTCCTTTATCTGCTTACTGGGAACTCCGTCTCAAGTGGGTTCCTAAGGCTATCAAGTGATATGGTATGCAGGTGAGAGGAAGTAGCAGCAGTCAGTGTTGGTTCATGAATAGCGGATGCTCAAAGCACGTGACGGGAAAAATGGAAAACTTCCTCTCTCTTAAGGCACTTCAAGGTGGAGGTGTCTTATTTGGTAATGGCAAGAAAGGGTATATTCTTGATATAGGTAGGATTGGAAAGTCTATGGAACACTGCTTTGAATATGTGTACTATCTCAATGGTTGAAGTGCAATCTTCTTAGTGTTTCACAGATTTGTGATAAAGGAAATGGAATTAAGTTCTTATCAGATAAATGTGTGGTCACAAACTTGATCTCTTGAGTGGTGATCTTGATAGAAAAGAGATGCAAGAACCTGTATATTGCTGATCTGAAAATTGCTTGTAGTAACAGTCTCACTTGACTTAGTGTTCAAGGTGAGAATACTGATCCATGATAGAGAAGACTTGGCCATGTGAGTGCTTCTCCACTGAACAAACTTGTGCCAAGGGACCTGGTCCGTAGTCTGCCAAAGATAAGATTTGCAAATGACAAAGTTTGTGATACTCATGTTAAGGGAAGCAAACCAGCTTATCATCTAAGCAGAAGAAGTAAGTGAGCATCATCAGATCTCTTGAGCTGCTCCATATAGATCTATATGGTCTACTAATGATTTAGAGCAGAGAAGGAATGAGGCATATTCTTGTGATCGTGGATGACTTCTCAAGGTTCACTTGGACAATGTCTCTATGTGACCAACATGTGTCTGATCAGGTCAATCCTTAACAAAATTCCTTATGAACTACTCAACAATAGAAAGCCTAAATTGAATTGTCTAAAGGCTTTTGATTGAAAATGTTTTGTTCTGAACAATGGGAAGAATGATATTGGGAAGTTTGATCCCAATAATGATGAAAGAGCATTTGTGGGATATCCTTCCTCCAGCGAGGCTTATCGAGTGAATAATTTTTTTTTATGCACTAAAGAAGGTGTTCATGTGATTTTTGATGAATTTGAAAGAATTGAGAAGTTGAGGATTCTGAGATTGAAGAGCTGCTTCAGATTCAAAGAAACGGTCTAAATGGTGAACTTGTTAAAGAACATCCTCCTCATAAATCCAGCAATCCCAAAGAAGCTGATGCAGATGATGAATCTGATGAGGGACTTGGTTTGGTAGACAAAACAGAACAAAAATGATGCAGTTCAAACTAAAAATGCAGATTCTGAAGGTGCGAATGAAGAAACTGATCAAGCTCGGTTTGAAAGAAGCAAAGTATGACACTTAGTTCCCCGATCAGCTGATAGGTTGTCCAAGTTCCTTTTCGACAATGGTCTCAAAAGAGGTAATATTGACAAAACCATCTTTTTGAAATCACAAGAAAATGAATTACTGATAATTCAAAGTATATATCGATGATATCATCTTTGGAGCAACCTTTGAGGTGTTGTGTGAAGAGTTTGTCACACTCATGGGTAGTGAGTTCTACATAAGCATGATGGGAGAATTAAATTTCTTCATAGAGCTGTAGATCAAGCAAACCTCTAAAGGTACCTTTGTTCGTCAAGAAAATTACACCAATGAGCTGATCAAAAGGTTCAACATGCTTGTAGTCAAGACAATGTTAAGAAGGGAAATGTCATCATGAAGTTTTGCAAAATGGAAGATCAAGTGACTGATATCTTCACCAAAGCCCTAAGCAAAGACCAGTTTGTCAAGAACATGTATACACTGATGGTGACTTAAGCTAAAGGGAAGAAGATAGCACAGTGTGATTAGGGCAATTGATGTCTGAGCAAAGACAAAGACCTGGTACCGGCTCAGAGAAGTTACTAAAGAAGTTTCATACTATGGATGCCAAGATAATTAATACTCCCATGGATACCAACTTGAAGTTGGATGCTGATGGAACTGGTCCAGAGATTCCAAGGTTGTCTAAAGGAATCACATTTGAAGGTTGCAAAGAGAATCATGAGACACTTGAAGAAAATAGGAACCTGATCCTATTCTATCCTCTTGGAGACCCTTTTGACTTGATTGAATATGCTGATGTTGATTATGCAGGGTATTAAGTTGATAGAAAGAGTACATCATGAATGACTCATTTTGTGGGCTCATCTCTCATTTCATGGGGAACTAAAAGGCAAGAATCAGCTGCTCTTTCAATAGCTGATGCAGAGTATATAGCAGATGCAGCTTGGTGTGCTCAACTCCGGTGGATCAACCAGCAGCATGCAATTGTGCAGGACCAAAGATCAAATTGTTGATATCTTCACAAAAGCTCTGACTAGGGACCTGGTTGTAAAAATCAAGATGAAGTTGGGGATGCTGAAACTATACAGAATGGATCCTGCCTGAAGCAATCAACCCTCTCATGACTATGCAAAGGGAGCAGGTATCCTTGTTTTTCAGTTATGTATGTTTTAGCAAATTCAGTCTTATACCTTTTGTAGGTATACACACATGGCTAAAGTGCTGAAAGAAAAAAGAGGCCAGGACAGATCTAGGCAATTACATTCAAACTATAGAGAGGGACCCGATCCGTTCTCAAAGGTTAGCACTCTTAACATTGCATTTTGAATTATGTATGAGAACCTTTGCAATCGCCTCATGTCTGGCATTCAGGAATCTGATCGTTGTCCCAACATTTTAATATCAATTGACACTTTCTTCAGGGATTCGATACTTCCTTTCACTTCCTTTTGTACTCCCCACTTCCTCTAATCTCCCAGAAAATTCAAATCCCCTTTCAAAATTAGAAATTTTCAAAACCCTCTTTTCTCCTCTCTAAAAAATACTTCAAAATGTCTAAACCTTTTGTTCCTACTGAAAATTTTTCTGATGAAGCAATTCTTAAGTCTGAAGAGGGACCAGGTTCAACAAGCAAAAAGAAGAAGGTGAAAAAGACGATGTCAAAAAGGGAAAGGATTGATATTCTGAGAACTCAAAATGTTCTAAATGAGAAGGTGTCTGACCTTGAAATGAAACAAAAAGCAAGCATGAGAAGTTTGGTTGATGCTATAGAGATTCAGAGTGGGACCCATTTGTTTGAAAGTCACTTACATTTGTTGCATGATTCAGAAGTGAGGGACTTCCATCACAACATGGTTGTTACAGATGATGGGAGTCTAAATACATAGGTAGGCAACTATCTCTTCCACCTGAATGAGGAAATTTCAAGAGACATTCTGAATATGCCTAGAGAAGGGACCAGGTTGGCTGTTGGAGGATCCGTTTCACAATAGTTTGTTTAGGAATCAATAAACTCCCAAATCTCAGTGATGCAGGTATTCCAAAGAAGTATCTTAAAAGGGAATATCCACAGTTCCCGGAGTTTGTTGTTAAGGTGTTGTTGCCGAGTTTAAAAAAATTGAAATAAAAAAAATGATAATGGAAAAAAATATATTGGTTCCTTGGCTGCTAATTTGTTCATTTTGGATGCCTTGAGTAAGGTTGAGTTTTTCAATCTCTTTGTCATAACGCATGCTGCACTAATGCTGAGGAATGGTGAGTAAGGTGAACACATGCACAAGATCATGTCTATTAAGGATGGTACATATGACATGAGATATGGGTATCGTCTGACTTGGAATGTGAATGTGTGGAAGGGAAGACTGGAAAACAAGAGTAATATGCCTGTGGTGGAACATGATCAGCTCAAGCATGAGTTGAAAGCTGTAATAGTTGCGCTTGCCTAAAAACTCAGCTTTTGAAAAGCACCATCAGAGGGACCAGGTTGAGAAGAGCTGGCAGCCCTGAAGGTTCACCATGAAGCCCTGGAAGCAAAGAATGCTGAACTTCAAGAGAGGCTTCTGAAAAACCATGCTAAGGGAGATGCTCTACTAATCCTATTCTTTTAATTCCTTGCTCCTAAGACATCCCCTCTTTTCCTAAATTCTTGTGTCAGTGCCCATCCCTCCTCTTCTGTTGAAACTCAGTGGTATTGTCCTGGTTCTCATTCGTAATAATATTTGCAATGTTTCGATTGCTGGTCTTTTGTTTATAAATGAAAAAGGGCCTTGTTTCTATTGACTTTTCTCATTCCTTTATGCATTTTACTCATGCTCAGTGTTGCCCAAGTGGCCATGATTTTGCTTGAACTATATTTCTGTCAACTTGGTTTACTACTTTAACTCTTTTTTATGATGTCAAAAGGGGAAAATTGTTAAGGTATGAGATCAATGTTAACTTAAACTTGAAAGTGGGACCTGATCATGCTGATAGGGGGAACTTTTGAAAGGGGGAAGGCGTTGAATAAGTTTGTCATCATCAAAAAGGGGGAAAATGTTATTTTGCTGATGTGAGTTTTGATGTTTAACAAACTTCAGAAATAATGAAACAAGAGGACCAATGTCGATTACTTGAAGAGTCATGTTGATAGGGAGAACTGGTGAAAGGGGTAAAACTAAATCCGTTTGTCATCATCAATAATACTGAAAATGTTATTTTGGAGCTGATGTTAAGTTTTGATAACTTAACAAACTTCGGAATTTAACAAGGGACCAGATTCAGGAAAGACTCGATCTTCTGTTATTTGGACTGATGATAGGGGGAATGAACGAAATCAAGGAACGAAAGTTGAAGTGGCTGGATATTAGTTTGTCATTCATCAAAAAGGGGAAAATGTTATTTTTGAACTGATTTGAAGTTTTGATGATTTAACAAACTTCTGGATCTAACAAGGGACCAGGTTGAGGAAAGAGTGCATATATGCAAAAGTCAAAAGGTAGCTATCTAAAAGCTGCCAAAAGCTGCTGTGGTTGGACATAACTTTTCAGAATAGCAGGCTCTCAGCCAATGGCATGTCCCAAGGGTTTTGTCCATTTTATAATAGCTTCTTCTCCAAAGACACAACCAAGTTTTGGGAAAACAAAGTGTGTGAATTCTGAAAATTCACAAGCTCACAAAGAAAAGCCATCTTCAAGGAAGAACACATCTCATATTCAACGAGGGACCTGATGGAGTGCTAAAACATCGTTTGTTGTTTTTGAGTCTTGTGTCTTGTGTTCTTACATTGTAAATCTACTCCTAAGTTATAAAGGATAGTAAATCATTTGCTTGTCTAAGTTTTAGTTAGGTCCTATTAACTAGAGTTAGTTAGTCGAGTCATCTAAGTTTTAGTCAAGTCTTTTCACATCTTTGTTTTGGTGTTCTCTTTGGTAGAGTTGCCTAGGAGAGTTAACTAGAGTTAGTTGACGTGTTGATGCATCAGAGTTGCGACATGTCTCCTCTCTTATCTTCGAAGATCCAGGTTGGTGGCTAGAGTTAACGGTCTTAGGATCTTGTAGTCTACATCAAGTTAGTTGGTTTAGTGAGAAATACAGTTATTGCTTAGTTTCCTTTGTAGTAGAGTTGCTACAGTAAGGGGGAAGGGATTCAAGAGTCTGTAATCTGAAGCATTGCTCCGTTTTGAGTGAAATGGAGTTTGGGTTGAAATCCTGTGAGTACAGGTCATGGTTTTCACCGCTCTTGAGCAAGGGGGTTTTCACGTAAAATCCTTGTGCCTGATCTACTTTGATTTATTTATATTCCACACTTTTATTCTGTTGAGGGGCCAGGTCCAGTGATCACCGGTAGACGCATACATTCTAACAAAAGCATATGCAGTATTTGTCCATAACAATATAAACACTTACTCGACTATACTGCTCATGCACGCTGTTAGCTTTTCGATCTTGTACATCACTATTCATAGGTGCAAACAATAATAAGTTTGACATAATACGTCACTTCCAAGTGTAATTGATTGGAAAAAAAACAAGAATCTATACTTGGCCTACTCCTTCCTAACAATTTGGACTACGAGAACAAAGCTTATAAAAATTGTTTATACCTATCTTCCATCCAGGCAATATTGTACAAGTCTCCCAAGCACACACCCTGAAACTCACGAAGGGTACACTGACCCAAGCAGGGATATTCAGGAGTACCCTTGCAACAGTATGTCCCCCAACTAAGTTCTTCAGGTTTCGATGAAGTCATGACATAGATATTAAGTCCTTTTGGGAGAATAACATCAAACATGCTTCTAGAGTCACAAGCTTCTAGGTAAAACACCTGAACATCATCCAACATAAAATACAGACTTTAAATTTCACTGATCAAACATTTGCATGAAGGAAAAGAAAGCCTGAAAAAAGCTAAAGCAAGAGTGTTACTAGTCGGTCATACGACCCTGAAGCATGCTTTTTTTTCAACACGTTAACTAGATCATGTGCATAAACCAATTCCCCACTTGGCATTGCTAATAACAATAAAAACACGACAACAATTATGCATATCCTAATCACATCATTCTATGGCAAGTTCCTAACATGAATTACTTATACACATTCACAACTACAGCCACATAATATATGATTATCGATATATACTATAACCAAGTGTATAAAATTCAATTAGCATTTGGAATTTCTCATTTGAATGTGACATTGTCACAGCTTCAAAATGGGGTCTTATTTCTCACACAATCACTCAACTAATACTTATTATGTCAGAAAGTCACATTTCATCTTGATTCCAATTCTTTTCAGTAAACAAACTCACTTTTTGAGATAAAAACTACTCCCCCTGTCCCAATTTAAGTGTCACGGAGTTTAAGAAAAGGTGGGATACTTTTTAATCTTTTGGGACAGACTAAAAAGGAAAGTAAGACATTTAAATTGGGACAGAGGGTGTATTAGTTGAGTGACCATATGTGAAATAAAAAAAATTAAACAAAATTAATGTGAGGAAGATACTTACCAACCACTCCAGGGCCACCATGATCAGTATAGTATATGATGATATGATCATTTGGACCACTATTCAAAACTTTTCCACTTCCTCCAACAGTACCACTTTTGTTTGCAAGGATAACATTGTAAAAGTTTTTAGCATTAACATGTTTACCTACATAATCCTGCCTCAACAAAAAAGAAAACCCCTCATAAGCTTACAAACACTCTAATCTTGAAAAATTTCCAAGAAATTTAACACAAAAAGAACAAACCTTTGGGACAACTTTGTAAACATCATGGCCATGTGGGTTGTTGATGATGACACCAGGTCTGGGGTTTTCTGTATTGTTAGCAATATCATCGTACATGAATACAATGATGTTCTTATCTTTAAGACCACCAGCCTTCAGTAATTGGTAAGCGTGACATACATCAGCCTGAAACCATACAATCTAGTTACATTCAGATTTTTGTAGTTGTTGCAGATTCTTTGACTTGACACAAAGTTTAAAACAGAAAGGAGTATTTTAAAGTTAATTGTTTTCATTTGTAGAAGGGTAACTTTGTTTTGAACGGACTAAAAAGAGTGTTAAATTGGAATAGAGTGGGTATATGGTTCTTATAGTTCTTAAAAACATTGAGTTTTTTAAATTTTAAGTCAAATCAAAGTGTCGGATTTTTATATTTATAAATCAAATCAAATCAATCATAGTCGGATTTTTCAACTTTGGATTTTTGTGGATTTCTTGATTTTCTTTTTTTGCGGTTCGATGTGAATCATCTTTAAGCAGTAGTTGTAGGACAATTAAATTCAATTATCTCAAGACCTATATGACACTTAAACAATCAATAATATCCATATGTTTCACAAAATATAAGAAAATTGATAGATGTTGATGAAAAATATTATTAGTCCACTTCAGTAAACATAAATAATTAAATCGCCAAACATTCACATCGTCGTAAGACATCGCACCAATAGTGTCATTTATCTATCATCAAGACTATCAATTAACATTTACAATGAATTGAATCATAAAAAAAGTTAGGCAATATATATCATATAAAGAGAATAATTTAGGATGATAACCTGATGCCTATAATTTTCCTAGCCATTGGAGCCAGCAATTAGGACAGCCCATTTGGTTCCTTTTGTTTTGTGGGTTAAGAATTGAGAGATACCATGACCTTCAATATTAACCAATATTGAGATCAAAATAAGGAAAAATACACCAACAGTATTACACCTAGATATCATTGTATTTCAAATTTACAAAGAAACCAATCAACTAGGATGGAGAATATTGAGCTTGGTGTATGACAAATTTATAGAAAATATGTCAAGACTTGACAATTATTTATTGCACTAGCATTTGGTTATAGATTATAAATGTTTGTTTGACCATATATTTTGAGAAATTATCTTTAAATAATTATATGACCATATCTTTAAATAATTACTTGACCAATTTGACAGGATTTTCGCTGACATTTAATTCTTTCAACTTCCCTAGTTTTTAGGACATTTCACTCACAAAACTTCAAAAAATTTCAAGTAAAATGTATGTCCACACAAATTCAAAAACTCAAAAATTTTAAATTTCAACTTTAAAATTATGATAAAGCAGTTTTAAATTCATTGTTTTACAAGAAATTTCTTGTTAATTGTGATTGTTTGGTTATGTCATCTCATTTTTTGTACGTTTTTTTGTCTATTCGCACATAGCTCGGCCATAAGGAAAATTAATTAATATCTAAAATTAATTCTATGAATTGATGGTTTCATATTTTAATGAAATCGCATATATTAATATTTATATCAATAAAAATGAAGACAAGATAGATCTTTGTCTTCACTCTCTGGAAATGATATGTTTTTTCGTTTTTTGAGGCAAACATTTTTCTTCATACCAAATACACCAACAAAATTCTGATTGTATGCGACTCTCTTCACTAACCACTTCTCAAAAAATTTCAAATAAGAAGAGCTAGAATTATGACTTCGATGATTTCAAGAATGACATGGCATCCACAGAGTCATGACTGTGATTTTTGGAAGTTTCACCCATATACGTGGCAAGAGAATCAAAACTCACCACTTTATCATCATATTCTTTGACATGAGAGCCATGGCCACCTTATGCTATGATGGCTGCGGCTCTATTGGCAACCTGAGCGACAAAATGAAATCATGAATCTTCCATTAAAAAGGAATAAAAGAAAGTATAGACGTATCATATAGGATCGGCATAAATAAAACCCTTAACTTGGCTTCAAATTTTAACGACCTTAAACTTTCAAAGTGCACAAAGAGACACTTTAACTATCCAACTCTTAAATTAAAAAACAATCAAATCCTACCTGGCAAAACACGTGATGTACACTCAATCTGCGTGCGTCAGGAGTAAATTTCGAGGCCTATAATGATTAAAAAATATGCTGAAAAGATAATTATACCCTTACTGAATCCCTTTTTTTTATATATATCTTTATATTTTCTAATCAAAATCCCATTTCCCCCTCTTCTTTCAATTCAAGTTTTTTTTTCTCTCTTTAGCACGATTTCTGCTCGTTTTTAGTGCAAATGGCTTCTAATTTTTTTTGTCATTATGGAAAAAGAGCTATAATGAAATAGCTATAAGATGACCCATATGACTAAAGCTATTAAAAAGAATGAATTTAAAATCACTAAGCAAAGATTCTACCTTCTATTAAAAATAAAC
This sequence comes from Solanum appendiculatum, assembly GCA_018342035.1. NCBI lineage: Eukaryota > Viridiplantae > Streptophyta > Magnoliopsida > Solanales > Solanaceae > Solanum > Solanum appendiculatum. Next base: position 393,208 of record JAGDQO010001908.1, on the reverse strand, counting down.
TTTCGAAAGGGCAAAATTAAACATACCTGGACTAAATTGAGAAAGATGAGCAGATAAACATCAGAGTATATGAACTTTTAGTATAAATCTTGAACGATATTTCCCTTGATTCACGATTTTTTGGTTGTAAATTGCCAACTAGGATTTCACGATTTTTAAGAGAGAAACAGGGTAACATGGAAGAGTCTTTCACCCTATACCCCTGTATTAATTTAGTTATTTTTTTAAATTCTAATATCTACGTGTAAACTTTTTAATTAGTTGGTAGCCATTGAGTGGCTCACTAATCCACATTGGAGCGTCTCCATTTCACGCGTTTGGGCTACAATATTCGAGTGTTTTTTTTATTTAAGATTTGGATAATTAAAGTGCCTATTTGTGCACTTTGAAAGTTTAAGGTCAAAGTTAAAATTTGAGGCCAAATTAAGGGTCCTATTTATGTATTATGATTTATGCCTATAGGATCTAAAGCATTAACAAATTTTTTAAAGCATATGCAATATTTGTCCATAAAAATACAAACTCTTACTCGACTATACTGCCCTTGCACACTGTCAACTTTTCGATCTTGTACATCACTGTTCATAGGTGCAAACAATAATAATACATCACTTCCAAGTGTAAATGATTGAAAAAAAATACAATATGTAGACTACAAGAACAAAGGTCATAAAAATTATTTATACCTATCTTTCGTCTAGGCAATATTGTACAAGTCTCCCAAGCACACACCCTAAAATTCGGGAGGAGGACACTGATCCAAGTAGGGATGTTCAGGAGTGCTCGCGCCACAATATGTCGCCCAACTGTTTTCATTAAGTTTTGATGAAGTCATGACATAGATATTTAGTCCTTTGGGGAGAAGACCATCAAACATGCTTCTACACTCACACACATCTAGGTAAATAGGACAAACACCCTCTATCAACCAATCTCTGAGCTCGTATGAAGGAGATAACTTTTCTAGGGTAAAAAATGCTAGCACCCGTCCACTCAACTCTCGGGACGCTTGGCATCACTAAGGTCACAGTCTTAGCAAAACAACCAAGAATCGCATGATGCGGAGAGAGCGAATTCATACCCAAAATAATATCAAAGTCTACCATCCCCAAAAATGATCAAGTCTACCCAAGTCTCATACCCAGCCAAAGAAACAAGACATGATCGATCAACTCGATCTACCACTATGGATTCACCCACTGGTGTAGAAATATGAATAGGCAAAAAACATGCAATCAGACATCATATCAAACCCAGTAGCGAAATAGGTAGACACATATGGAAAAGTAGACCCTAGATCAAACAATACAGACGTAGGTCGATGGCAAACTGGGATGATACTAGTGATCACAACATCAGAAGTTTCAGCCTCAGGTCTCCCTGGAAAAGCATAACACTGGCCATCCCGGCCACCTGTAGTTTGAGTAGAACCTCTATCTCCACCCTGTGGAGATGTAGCACCCCTACCAGAAGTCCTGCCACTTTTGTCGGACTGACCTCTTCCTCGACCCCTGGTTGGAGGCGCTGAATCTGTAGCTGGAACAACTGAATAAGTAAGCTAGGGTTCTGAGTGAGTCTGTGGAGGACACTGTCTAATCATATGACCTGGATCCCCACACCCAAAGCAAGATTTCAGCACTGATAACTGCTACTGCGAACCAGATGAGCTACCATGGCCACCTCGGCCAGAACCATAAGAGCTCGGGTTGATTGCCCACTCTCAGCTGCTGGCATAGATGTATGAATCAACCCACGGTGCTGAAAGGAACCACTACCTCGATGAGAGCCGTTGCCTCCATATGAGGCACTAGAAAACTGACCCTCTTAGGCTCTCCAAACTCGTTTAAAAACATCAACTCCACCTCCTTGGTGGTGCTCTCAATGGACTAGACGGAAGCCCCCCTTTGGCTGCTCGAAACACATAAGATCTGGTAGAGAAAATCAACCCTCTCACAAACCTTTGAACTCTCTCTTCCTCATCAGGAACAATAGTCATAACATGCCTAGAAAGCTCACATAAATGGGCCTCATACTCAGTCGCAGACATACTACCCTGTCTCAAGTCCTCAAATCTCAGTCGACTCTCCTCCCTCATGCTCCAAGGAATGAAGCGGTTTTGGAAAGCACTAGAGAACACATCCCACTCTATCGAAGGAGACCCAATTGGTCTAGACCTCCCAAAAGTCCTCCACCACTCTCTGGTGCGTTCACGCAGCTGAAGAATAACAAAACAAACACCTCGAGTATCCACCATGCCCACTGCCTCAAGCATCTCATGGCATAAAGTCAAGAACTCATGAGCATTCTCGCTCTTACCACCATGAAACTAGGGTGGTTTCGTCTTCTTAAACCTTTTATAGCACTGCTGCTCAACTGTTGTCAGAATAACATCAGGAGCAATCTGAACACCCACAATCGGTGCGGGTACCACTGGTGGCTGACCCACGTGATCCTAAATATCAACAGTCTCCTGCTGACCTGGAGTCTGCACTCCTAACCCAGTCTGAGAACTACGTGGTGTACTAGTAGCACCAATCTGAGGGAAGTTCTCCATCACACTAAACATCCTCATCAAAGTCTCATGGAACAAGGAAGAAGCTCCCAACTCAGGAGGAACCTGATCCTCACTAACATCAACCTGTGGCTCAGGAGAAGCCTCTCTACCTCTACCTCTGGCTGGTGCCGTTCCACGGGCACGTCCTCTAGCCGACGCTACTCTATGAGCATGGCCTCTAGCTTGGGCCCTACCTCTACCCCTAGTTGGGGTCTCAACAACTGCCTCGGGGACTACCTCCCCTCTACCACTAGAAACAGAAGCTCTAGTCCTCGGCATCTAACAAAATAAAATGCGACAACTCAGAACAATTAAGGCAACCATGCACGATAAGGAAGAATGAACAAAAAGAAGATTGCTAACAGTCTTCATAGCCTCTCGAAGATAAGTACAGAGTCTCCGTATCGATCCTTAAAACTCTACTTAGACTTGGCTTGTACACACGTGAGACCTATGAACCTGGGGCTCTGATACCATTTGTCGCGATTCAAAAATGGATGTGATGACACTTATCCTTTCCCGCCTAGAGCAGTCAGCCTCAACTCAATGAAATCGAAAGAAAAGCGGAAATAAATAAAGCAAGAACAAGACAAAGGCGAAAAACTTATTCATTCTAAATAACTTCCCAAAATCTGGTTTTCACGTGTACAAGCCTTTAAAGTAAATACATAATTGAAAGATAAATACAAGCCTCAGTCTTTGTTTCTCAAGTAGAAAGAAGATTAAAGAAAAAGGAAAAAGAGGATCCGCCGAAGTGAAGAGCAGCTACCTCTCCAGTCCTTGACGAGCCTCGAAATCCGAAGAAGAGAAAAAGCAGAAGATCACACGGGTCCGAGTTCAGAACCTACACAAGCGTAGAAGCAAGGGGTGAGTACCAACAACACGATACCCAGCAAACGACCCACTAAACAAAGCAACTAGCTAGAAATCAAATACCCCTTACACTCCAATCGAACCTCCTCAAACTACAACTGCATAGAAATCAACCCAACCTAGCAGTTCTACAATACATGACTCACAAGCCCAATATTCACAGTCCAACAATCACAATTCAAACATCAACAAGAAGAATTAAGTCAATCTCAAGTATCACACATATCATTCACATTCCACAAGTCAGTCATAAGTATCAAATTTATCAATTACAACAATAGCCGGATATGACCTCTGCATCATAACACTTGCCGGAAATGACCTCGGCCCATATCAATCACTAGCCGAAAATGACCTTGGCTCATATCAATCACTAGCTAGAAATTACCTTGGCATAAATTAATCACTAGCCGAAAATGACCTCTGCATATATCAATCACTAGCCGAAAATGACCTCGACACATATCAACCATTAGCCGAAAATAACCTCAGCATAACAAGCTATTACATGTCTCATTACGGTGTTCAATGATCAATGCACACACAAGCAATATCACACCACATAAAAGAGACAGTAATTTACACATTTCATGTTCACATTCATGCTTTCAAGAATTCCATCAATCAATCAACGAGGGTTACAATTTAGGCAATTCACATCATCATGATCAACACATAGTCTTTTCATTTCAACCCCTTATTATGCATTTTGATATAACAAGTGGACAATTTAAACCCTTCACCTCGTCCCCATTACTCCCAACATACAATCAACGAAGGAAGTATACGAATTCAACTAGAATACAAGGTTTAGGAAGCCACTTGCCTCAAATCAATGAACAATCACTCCAAAAGTTGAGTCTTCCCCTTCCGAATCACTTCCAAAGCCGAATAATCTAAAATAATCAAGTATTTAAAATCATCTATCGAAAATCACAATACCCACGCCAAAACACTTGAAAAGTGGGTCAATCAACACAAACCCCAATTTAAAAAAGAAGGCTTGAATCAAAAAATTAATACTTGAAAATATTACTCAAGGCTTTAAGAACTTATTTGAGAAAGCCATTTCAAAAAAGGGATTGAAACCACTTCAAAATCACTATTTTAGTTCAAGAAATTGAGTTCATGAAAAACCTCATTATTACCACTCAAAACCTCACATTTTGATGTTAAAACTCATGATTAATCGATGGAAACTGAAGGATTAGGATCAAGAAGGCTTACCCAAATGATCTAGCACAGAAAAACCCTTCAAAAATTTCCACCAAGGTTCCTTAAGCTCAAAAATAGTGAAAATGGGGCTTAAACCCCGACATTACAGGTCATAAAACCCTCTCTGATATCGCAAAAGCGACCATGCGAACCCCGCTAAAAATGTGGGCTTCGCTTCTACGACCCGACCTTCGCTTAAGCGATGGTTGCTTCGCAAATGCGAAGGTCAACAGGGGTTGACCCTTCGCAGAAGCGACATAAACCTCGATGAAGCGAACCTCGCAAAAGCGAGCTACCTCTCGCAAAACCGGAGTGCACCAGAGTTCAGATATTAGAAAATCAGCCAACACACAAATCATCAAATCTACCCTCGGGTTCGTTCAGAACCCCATGCACACAAATCAGCTATGCAGATCAATTAAACTTGACGTTCTAGACTCAATGGAACCGTCAAAATATGAATCCAAGGTCTCCTTGATCCAACATTTGCGAAACCACAAGAAACTAACTCATGCCTAAAAAAGGCCAAATCAAGCTCGGGACTTCTCAAAAATCAAACAAGGACACTTCTAGGCCTAAAATCATCTCCTGAAACCAATAAAACTCTCGAAATCCCGATCCGAGCATTCAAACTTTGAATGTTGACCAAAGTCAATCCAAAAGCTAAAATTCTGTAATTTCCCAACTTAGGACCTCAAATCCTCAAAAAGACTCGAAATCATAAATCGACAACTCTCACGGATCACATTCCACATTTCGAAACTAATGGAATCGTCGAAATTCCTAAAGACTCTGAAAATAACTTTTAAGCAACTTAAGCCTTTCTAAACTCACAATTACCAAAATCTTAACTTTTAACTCAAAGTTTGGAACCAACTTCCAAAACTCAATCAAGAAACAACTCGCGGGTCGATATTGGAAGGGGCAAAATGGTAATTTCTACAAAATACCAAAAACGTCTGACCGAATCGTTACAGGTAGAGGGGAGGGGTTGGGGGGGTCGGGGTAGGATGAGGTAAAAATAATAAATTGTAATTTGAGGCTGGAGAAAGTTTTGAAAAATGTTTTCCTTAAATTTTGAAGGGAAGTCATTTTACTTAAATTTGAGGATAATAAGTTGATTTGGAAAATATTTTCCAAAATGTTTAAGTTAACCAAATATGAGAAAATTGGAAAACATAGAAAATGTTTTCCTTCATACCAAACACATTCATAAAAAGAAACACGACAAACCAAAAAGGCAAGTAAGATACTTAAGTTGAGATATAAAGTGTATTAATGTGAGGAAGATACTTACTAATAGTTCCAGGGCCATGTGGATTATTGATGATGTCTCTAGGTCTGGGGTTTTCTGTATTGTGAGCAACGTCATCATACATAAATACAATGATGTTCTCATCTTTAAGACCACCGGCCTTCAGCAATTGATAAGCGTTACACACATCCGCCTGAAACATACAATCATATAAGGGCTTCGTTTGCTAGTTGGTTAGAGTTATGCACAAATATTGTTTACAAAAATATACCCTCCATAAGTGTAAAAATTATGAAAAGGGATGTATAAAAAGGGTTTGAGGGTGTATTTTTTGTCATTTTAACTATTTTATTTCGACATAAGTTATTCCAGAATTATTATTTTATCAAGAGGCAAGGGGGTATGCTTGAGGGGAACACTAGGTTCAGCTGAACACATGCCCCCTCCCGAAATTATATATAGTAGTGTTATAATTTTTTTAAAAATATTCAAATATAGATGCATGAACCCACACTCGAAGTATCATACAATGCAATGATTATTGAGTGCAGAGGTTAGAAATTTGATCTTATATCCATCTTGTTTTATCTTCTTTCTAAAATTGGGCTCTAAGTGGTTATTGGTAGCACTTTATATATATAACATTAATCTTTCAAAATTTTCAAGTTTGTTACATTGGAAATTCCTATTTTTTTGGCAATGTAATTGTTTTTATATTATTAAAACAATTGTGTATATTAAAACAAGTAGTACTGGATAATTTAACATATAATCAATGGGTTCAGTCGATCTCAATCCCTTCGACACGAAATATATATATATTGTCACTCCCCGAGCCTACACCCTGGACGTGGTTGGCACTCGAGAACCATTTCTGGTCCCCAAGAGAACCCATTGGCCTGACTGACTACTTAGAGGAAGATTTACTCAAGTGATAACAAACTTAGAAATAACATTTAGAATGTTCAAACTCCAACAAATACTTAACTCAAACTTTCTGAAAATACTTAAGTTCAATAATGATAATACTTTGCAAAACAATCTCAAAACATCTTATCAAAAGGGAAATATACTGAGAGATTCCTCAACTCTAACTATCTATGAAGCCTCTAAATACTAAGATAGATGTCGGGATAGGACCCTCGACAACTTACAAAACAGGAAATATAAGTGTGAAGCCCTCCGGAAAGCAAGGAGGCTCACCAAAGCTAGCAGGAGTACAAATGGTATAAACGAAGTGCCTGTTGATGACCCTAAACACCTGTATCTGCATCATAAAAAGATACAGATCGAATGACATCAGTACATGAAATGCACGAGTATGTAAAATGGCTGAGTAAAACTATAACTGAACTGATAAGGCTAGGAGAATACTCACCTCAATTCAACTCAACTCTATGCAAAGCAATAATAAGAGATGACATATTTACAACTTTGTAAATAAAAGATACTAACTCCAGGATGTATATAAAAATACAAATTTTTTTTACACTTTACTCTTGTTTGGGAGATTCTCTAACCGACAACCATCACTATGAGCTAAGTGATGATACAACGTCTCGCCCACGCTGCCAGAACTATCATATACCTTGTCGGGGTATAGAACAACCTCAACTAAGTGGATCCACTAAGCTCTACCCGAAGGCATAAGGAAATCATCTAAAAGTATGAATCCTTTACCCATGTCGGTATACATTGTTTATGAGGAATTCAAGTTGTCTGAACTCATCCCCATATCGGTGCTCAATAGTACTCTCAATAATATATATTCATGCTCAAATGTGTAAACACATACTCTTTCTCTATTTTGAGGTAATTTCTCTAAAGATCCTATTGGAAAGGAAAAGCTCTGAAGTTTCTCTAAACTCATAAATATTTGGAAATCAAGATTTCTCTTTTTTCAATATAGAAAGTGATACATTTGGGAATACTCAGTTCCCTTTACTCTTCTCAAAACTTTTCTTTAAAACTCTTCTTTGAAACTCTTCTCTGAAACTGTTCTAAAACTCTTTTCAGAAATCAATTCAAGCAATTATATGGTTAAAACGATCTCTTTTCAAATACTCAAAAGTCAACTAGTAAGCAGGGTTCATACCGAAATATATACATGAACAATATCACAACAATACTCAATGATATGGATACAATAACTCAAGAATTGAATAAAAATTCAACAATAGGCTTAACTCGAAATTACTCAAAATCATGTATTAAAACCCTAGATTACTCTTTTATGAAATTCTGATATACGTAGGGCGTGTGGACGCACTAGTCCAACACTATGAAAGCCTTACATACCTAGGAAGAATGAAGTTCTAGGTGAAATCGGAAGAACGATTGAAAACCCTAACTTTTCTCCTCTTGAATCCTTGCTCTAAGTCGTTGAAGTGTTAAAGAAGGTAAAATAATGTTTTAACACTGCTTATACCCTTAGTTAGGTGAAAAAGGGACGTGGGTTAGGCTTAGAAGGGGTGGAAAAAGAATGAACTACCCCTCTTTAAAAGTTGATAAAAATCGTCCACGGGACCATCTACGGTTCGTGGTTTGATCTACGGACCGTAGATACCATCCGTGGAATTGATATTGAATTTTTAATGCTAAAAAGTCCACTTACTGGTCCAAACGACGGCCCGTAGTAGTACCTACAGCCCGTTGGTTGGATCCGTAGGTCTTGGGTCTCAAAAGTTGACTCGCAGTACTTTATCGATGACTTGATAGGACGGTTCGTCGTTCAACCGACGGATCATAGGTTGGATCCATCGTTCACAGAATCAGAAACTCTGATATGGCAGTCTCTGGTAAAATGACCATAACGTTTTACCCCAAACTCGAAAAAAAGAAAACTTGGTGCCGTTGGAAAGAGGAGTCAAATACCTTTAATTTGATAGGTTATGGGCCACCTAATTCATTATGTGCTGGGAGATATGATTATTTGAAATTGACCTAAGTAGAATCTTATGTCAAAACTTAGTCGAAAATGAAGTTTTCCACTCAACTTAGTGCTAGGAGGTCCTTGTGACCTTAAGTCATATCCAAATCCATTCGAACACCAAAGAAATGAGCTTTACACATATGTGCAATTTAAGAATCACCCGGTATGATTTTACATATAAATAAATAGTGGTTTGGGCCTTAGTTTAGAAGTTTTCGGGGTGTTACATATATACACAGAGACTCTATTTGAATAGATAAGAATTAATTTTGAACCTATAGTTTTAACGATTACTAATCAAATCTATATCTTAGATCTACCATTTTGTAATAGTGCATCCATCACTCGAAATCCTAGAGACATCTCTATCAAGAGGTAGGGATAACTTATCCCAACGCTAAGTATTAATCGTGGGATAAGTTTAAATTCTTGAACTTTGTAACCAAACAAAGGATTAAAGGGTACTAAAAGTTTTCTTGATTTTTTTTGTGGTTCGATGTGAATCATCTTTAAGAAGTTGTAGAACAATCAAATTCACTTATCTCAAGACTTATTTAACTCTTCAATAATTAATAATAGCCACATACTTCACAAAAATACACTAAAATATTATATCTAGATATCATTGTGTTTGAAATTAACAAACAAACCAATGAACTAGGATGAAGAATATTGAGCTTGGTGTATGAAAAATTTATAGAAAATATGGCAAGAACTAGAAAGTTATTTATTGAACTAACATTTGATCATAGATTATGAGAAATTTTCTTTAAATGTTTGTTGCCCATATTTTTTGAGGAATTATCTTCAAATATTTATTTGACTATATCTTTAAATAGCACATCATTCAATTGATAATCCACGTGATTTTTCCTAACTGTAAACTGACAGGACCTTGGCCTGTGATATGCAACATAGTAGAAAGGATACAGATGGTTTGGAGTATGCCAGATGCAGGGGTTATAAAATTAAATAACCTCACAGAAGCTGCCGCAGTGAAGTTTGGAATTCAATGGTGCATTTCTAATGGCTTCAACAATATACACAATGAACTTGACTCCATGATGATTGCTAACATGCATGTAAGTTTTTTGTAAGTTAATATGACGCTTGATTAGGATGAGAAGATCTTGTATAGGCTACTCCTTCTCATTAACTTTTTTTGGTGTTACTCTTAGTACAAGTCCCGCTGATAGGTTAGAGGTAAGGTCCATGTCCCTCTCTAACCACTTGTAACTTTTTGTTATATATCGACATGGTAGGGGTAAAGCCTAACCCCCCACACCAAAGGCTCACAACCTAAGGTGGTGGCTTATTAAGAAAATAAAAAAATAAAAAACCAATTTGATAAGATTGAGAAAATAAAGCTTTAGTACATGGATACCGAGCAAAGATCTGCTTCTGAATGTAACTATCAACTAAAACAGAAAACACAAATTGGCAAAACATACTATTTGCCAAGAGTATTCTCTACTAATTAACTTGTACATGCTTGTGCAGACATAGCAACCATTTTTTCACTCGTAATCCCAGCATTGCAGATGTTGGCGATACCACGTACATGTTTCCTTCCATACGCTGTTAATTTTCCACAATGTGCCTCAAATATCTTGACCTATTCTCACAAATAGAGCAGTCATATTCTCATCAAAAGAATTAAACGCGAAAATTGAACTCAAATAGCACAAAAAACATTGCTTTTATCGCCATGTTAAATACTTACATAGGTCTTAAGGCAATCCCAGTTGTCAACAAGTGGTTGTCCAGCAGGTCGTACATTGTTTAGTATCTCATTACCTTTTTCAACACCAAAAAGAAGCTCCCCTAGATGTTTTACATTGTTGTCCACTTGACTTCTTTGTGACATAACTTCATTTAGTTTCACATGAGCTTCATATTTCTCATCAGAGCCTTCAGGAGCATTTCAGTGCTACAAACATTAAGAAAGAACATATCAAAATCATGTGAAGGAACAAGAATTCCATCAACTGTGCTGCAAAAAGATGTAGAAAACCTACTTTGGTGAACAAATAGAAAAGTTCAGCACTGCGCTGATCCACATTCCTTGATGATGATTTCGAGAATGACATGGCATGCATAGAGTCATGACTGTGATTTTTGGAAGTTTCACCCATATACGCGGCAAGCAGATCAAAACTCACCACTTTATCACCGTATTCCATGACATGGGAGCCATAGATACCATGTGTTGAGTTTAAGTAAGCTGCAGTTCTTTTTGCAACCTGAGCGACAAAATGAAATCATAAATCTTCCATTAAAACAGAATAAAAGAAAGCATAGGTGCAAACAATATCATATCGGATCGGAAATTAACAATTGATATTCTATTTTTTAAACAAATTGTTTAAAGCATATGCAATATTTGTCCATAACAATATAAACACTTACTCGACTATACTGCCCATGCAAGCTGTTAGCTTTTCTATCTTGTACGTCACTGTTCATTGGTGCAAACAATAATAAGTTTGACATAATACGTCACTTCCAAGTGTAAACGATTGAAAAAAAAAATACAAGAATCTATACTTGGCATACTCCTTCCTAACAATGTGGACTACGAGAACAGAGGTTATAAAAATTGTTTATACCTATCTTCCATCCAGGCAACACTGTACAAGTCTCCCAAGCACAGACCCTGAAACTCGCGAGGGGGACACGGACCCCAGCAGGGATGTTTACGAGTACCGTCGCCACAGTATGTGGCATAACTGTCTTCATCAGGTTTCGATGCAGTCATGACATAGATATTAGGTCCTTTGGGAAGAAGACCATCAAACATGCTTCCAGACTCACATGCTTCTAGGTAAAACACCTGAACATCATCCAACACAAAATACAGAATTTAAATTTCACTGATCAAACATTCGCCCTAAGGAAAAGAAAGCCTGAAAAAAATTAAATCTAGAGAGTTACCAGTCGGTCATACGTCCCTGAAGCATGCTTCTTTTTCAACACGTCAACTAGATCATGTGCATAAACATATTCCCCACCTGGCATTGCTGATAACAATAAAAACACGAAAAAATTATTCATATCCTAATTATGTCATTCGGCGGCAAGTTCCTAACATGAATTACTTATACGACACATTCAGAACTACAGCCACAGAATATCCGATTATCGGTATACTATAACCAAGTGTCTAGAATTCAATTGACATTTGGAATTTCTTAATAGAATGCGACATTGTCATAGCTTCAAAATGGGGTCTTATTTCTCGCATAGTCACTCAACTAATACTTATTATGTCAGAAAGTCACAGTTCTTCTTGATTTCAATTCTTTTCAATAAACAAACTCATTTTCTGAGATAATAACTACTCCCTCTATCTCAATTTAAGAGTCACGGAGTTTAAGAAAAGAAGGGATACTTTTTAATCTTTTGGGACAGACTAAAAAAGAAAGTAAGACATTTAAATTGGGACAGAAGGTGTATTAGTTGAGTGACCATATGTGAAATAAACTCCTTCAAAATGTGAAAACAAAACTAAACAAAATTAATGTGAGGAAGATACTTACAAATCACTCCAGGGGCACCATGATCAGTATAGTATATGAAGATATGATCATTTGGACCACTCTTCAAAACTTTCCCACTTCCTCCAACAACACCACTTTTATTAGCAAGGATGACATTGAAAAAGTTTTTAGGAGTAACATGTTCACCTACATAATCCTGCCTCAACAAAAAAGAAAACCCTTCATGAGCTAACAAACACTCTAATATCTTGAAAAATTTCCAAGAAATTGAACACAAAAATAACCAACCTTTGGGACACCTTTGTAAACATCATGGCCATGTGGGTTATTGATGATTACACCAAGTCTGGGGTTTTCTGTATTGTTAGCAATATCATCATACATGAATACAATGATGTTCTTATCTTTAAGACCACCAGCCTTCAGTAATTGGTAAGCGTGACACACATCAGCCTGAAACCATACAATCAAGTTACATTCAGATTTTTGTAGCTGTCGTAGATTGTTTGACTTGATACAAATTTTAAAACAAAAAAGAGTATTTTAAAGTTAATTGTTTTCATTTGTAGAAAGGTAACCTTTTTTTTAACGAATTAAAAAGAGTGTGTTAAATTTGAATAGAGTGGGTATATGGTTCTTATAGTTCTTAAAAAAAGTTGAGTTTTTAAAATTTTAAGTCAAATCAAATTGTCGGATTTTTATATTTATAAATCAAATCAAATCAATCATAGTCGGATTTTTCTACTTTGGATTTTTGTGGATTTCTTGATTTCTCTTTTTGTGGTTCAACGTGAACTATCTTTAAGCAGTAGTTGTAAGACAATCAAATTCAATTATCTCAAGACCTATTTGACACTTAAACAATCTGTAATAGCCATATGTTTCACAAAATACAAGAAAATTGATAGATGTTGATGAAAAATATTATCAGTCCACTTCAGTCACCAGAAATAATTAAATGAACTGAATCATAAAAAAATGTTAGGCAATATATATCATTAAAAAAGAATAATTTAGGATGATAACCTGATGCCTATAATTTTCCCAGCCATTGGAGCCAGCAATCAGGACAGCCCATTTGGTTCCTTTTGTTTCTTGGATTAAGAATTGAGAGATACTACGACCTTCAATATTAACCAATATTGAGACCAAAACAAGCAAAAATACACCAACAATATTATAGCTAGATATCATTGTGTTTGAAATTAACAAAGAAACCAATCAACTAGGATGGAGAATATTGAGCTTGGTGTATGACAAATTTATAGAAAATATGTCAAGAACTTGACAATTATTTATTGCACAAGCATTTGGTTATAGATTAGAAATGTTTGTTTGACCATATATTTTGAGAAATTATCTTTAAATAATTATTTGACCATATCTTTAAATAATTACTTGACCAATTTGATAGGATTTTCACTGACATTTAATTCTTTCAACTTCCCTAGTTTTTAGGACATTTCACTCACAAAATGTCAAAAAATTTCAAGTATAATGTATGTCCAAATATAGATTCAAAAACTCAAAAATTTTAATTTCAACTTTAAAATTTATGATCAAACAGTTTTAAATTCATTGTTCTACAAGAATTTTCTTGTTAATTGTGATTGTTTGGTTATGTCATCTCATTTTTTTGTACGTTTTTTTCTATTCGCACTTAGCTCGGCCATACGAAAAATGAATTAATATCTAACATTAATTCTATGAATTTATGGTTTCATATTTTAATGAAATTGTATATAGTAATATTTATATCAATAACAAAGAAGACAAGATAGATTTTTGTCTTCACTCTCTGGACATGATATATTTTTTCATTTTTTGAGGCAAACATTTTTCTTCATACCAAATACACTAACAAAATTATGATTGTATGCGACTCTCTTCACTTACCACTTCTCCAAAAATTTCAAATAAGTAGGGCTAGAAGGCACAATACATAATTATGCCCTTTAACTTGGCTTCATTTCATATTTATGTCCTTTAACTTTGGATGAGCACAACTAGACACTTAAACTTGTATAAAGTTGATCAAATAGACACACACGTCCTATGTGTCATCCTACATGGAAATTTATGTCCTACGTGGTGTCTTACGTGTATTATGCCACGTAGGACTCATGTGTCTACTTGTTCAACTTTATACAAGTTTGAGTGTACTCCTGCACACTCAAAGTTGGAGGGCATAAATGTAAAATGAAACCAAGTTAAAGGGTACATTTATGTATTATGCGGGGCTAGAATTATGTACAATAGCTCAGAGAAATTCTACATGCCGCTAGGTTTATGAGTTGATGGGATCTACATATGCATGTAGCTGCTAAAAGCATCATCATTTCCCACAAAAAATATCAGACAAAATCGAGCTTGGATGGAACTAAACAAGACTCGGCAAATGCATAAAAAGGTCAAAAGGCATAGATATGGAGAAAGTAAAGCTTTAGTACATAGATACCGGGCAAAGATCTCTTTCTAAGCAGTCTTTTTCTGAATGTAGCTATCAACTAAAACAGAAATCTTTGCAGCCATGACATATTGCCCTAGATGTTTTACATTGTTGTCCATGGATGTTTTACATTGTTGTCCACTTGACTTCTCTGTGACATAACTTCATTTAGTTTCACACGAGCTTCATATTTCCCATCGGAGCCATCAGGAGCATTTCAGTGCTGCCAAGATTAAGAAAGAACATATCAAAATCATGTGTAGGAAGAAGAATTCCATCAATTGTGCAGCAAAAAGAGGTAGAAAACATACTTTGGTGAACAAATAGAAAAGTTTAGCACTGCGCTGATCCACATTCCTTGACGATGATTTCGAGAATGACATGGCATCCATAGAGTCATGACTGTGATTTTGGGAAGTTTCAGCCATATACGCGGCAAAAGAATCAAAACTCACCACTATATCACTGTATTTTTTGACATGAGAGCCATAGCCACCATATGGTATGATGGTTGCAGCTCTGTTTGCAACCTGAGCGACAAAATAAAATCATAAATCTTCCATTAAAATGGAATAAAAGAAAGTATAGATGTATCATATAGGATCAACATAAATAAAACGTTTAACTTGGCTTCAAATTTTAACTTTGACCTTAAATTTTCTAAGTGCACAAAGAGGCACTTTAACCATCCAACTCTTAAATAATAACACAATTGAATCCTACCTGGCAAAATACGTGATGTATACTCAATCTGCGCACGTTAGGAATAAATTTCGAGGCCCATAATGTTTAAAAAATATGCTGAAATGACAATTATACCCTTACTGAATCCCTTTTATATATATCTATATATTTTCTAATCAAAATCCCATTTTTTCCCTCTTCTTTCAAATGAAGCTTTTTTTTCTCTCTTTAGCACGATTTCTGCTCGTTTTTAGTGCAAATGGCTTCCAATTTTTTTTGTCATTATGGAAAAAGAGCTATAATGAAATAGCTACAAGATGACCCATATGACTAAAGCTCTAAAAAAGAATGAATTTACAATCATTAAGCAAATATTCTACCTTCTATCAAAAATAAACTTTCTAAAAGGCAAAATTAAACATACTTGGACTAAATTGAGGAAGATGAATAGATAAATGTCAGAGTATATGAACTTTTAGCATAAATCTTGAACTATTTTTCCCTTGATTCACGATTTTGGGTGTAAATTACCAGTGAGGGTTTTACGATTTTTGAGAGAGAAATGGGGTAAAATGGAAGTCTTTCACCCTATACCCTTGTATTAATTTGAATATTAATTTATCTTTTTTTAAAATTCTATTATCTACGTGTAAATTTTTTAATTAATTGGCAGCCATTGAGTGTCTCACTAATCCACGTTGGAGTGTTTACATTTCACGCGTTTGGACTGCAATATTCGAGTGTGTTTTTATTTAACAGTTGGATAGTTAAAGTGCCTATTTGTGCATTTTGAATGTATAAGGTCAAAGTTAAAATTTGAGGCCAAGTTAAGGTCCTATTTATGTATTATGATTTATGCCTATAGGATCTAAAGCATTAACAAATTGTTTAAAGCATATGCAATACTTGTCCATAAAAATACAAAACTCTTACTCAACTATACTGCTCTTGCACACTGTCAGCTTTTCGATCTTGTACATCACTGTTCATAGGTGCAAACGATAATAATACATCACTTCCAATTGTAAATGATTGAAAACAAATACAATATGTAGACTACGAGAACAAAGGTCATAAAATTATTTATACCTATCTTCCATCCAGACAATACTTTACAAGTCTTCCAAGCATATGCCCCGAAATTCAAGAAGGGGACACTGATCCAAGAAGGGATGTTCAGGAGTACTCACGCCACAATATGTCTCTCAACTGTTTTTGTTTGAATGGATGCGTCCATCAGTGATCACTGGACCGGGTCCCTTAACAGAATAAAAGTGCAAAAAATAAATAAATCAGAGTAGATCAGACACAAGGATTTTATGTGGAAACCCCCTTGCTCAAAGGAGGTGAAAACCATGACATGTACTCACATGATTTCAACCCAAACTCTATTTCACTCAAAACGGAGCAATGCTTCAGATTATAGACTCTTGAATCCCTTCCCCCTTACTGTAGCAACTCTACTACAAAGAAAACTAAGCAATAACTCTATTTCTCACTAAACCAACTAATTCTAGCTGATCTAGACTTCCAGATCCCAAGACCGCTAACTCTAGCCACCAACTTAGATCTTCAAAGATAAGAGAAGAGACAAGCCGTAACTCTATTGCATCCACACATCAACTAACTCTAGTTGACACTCCTAGGCATCTCTACCCAAGAGAACATCAAAACAATTATGTGAAGAGGCTTGACTAAAACATAGATGATTCGACTAACTAACTCTAGTTAATTCGACTTAAACTAAGACTTAGACAAGCAAAAGATCTACTATCCTTTATAACTTAGGAGTAGATTTACAATGTAAGAACACAAGACACAAAGCTCAAAATACAACAAAAATGCTTCAGCACTCTATCAGATCCTTTGTTGAGTATGAGCAATGTTCTTCCTTGAAGATGGCTTTTTCTTTGTAAGCTTGTGAATTTCTTGAAATTCAAACTTTGTTTGCCTAATCTTAGTTGTGTCTTTGGAGAAGAAGCTAATATAAAACAGACACAAACCCATGGGGCAATGCCATTGGTTGGGAGCCTGCTGTTCTGAAAAGTCGTGCACCAACCACATCAGTTTTGACAACTTTTAGACAGTTGTCTTCCACCTTTTTCATGTACACAATCTTTCCTCGACCAGGTCCCTTGTTAGATCCAGAAGTTTGTTAAATCATCAAAACTTCAAATCAACTTCATAATAACATTTTCCCCTTTTTTGATGAATAACAAACTTATTCAAATTTCCCCCTTTCACCAGTTACCCCTATCAGTATAACTCTTCGAGTAACTGGCATTGATCCCCTTGTTTCTTCATTCCCGAAGATTGGTAAATCATAAAAACTTCACATCAGCACCAAAATAACATTTTTTCCCATTTTGATGATGACAAACTTATTCAACTTCTTTCCCCTTTCACAAGTTCCCCCTCTTCAAGTAACTATCAATAACATTGATGTCATACCTTAACAATTTTCCCCCTTTTGACATCATAAAAAAGAGTTAAAGTAGTAAACCAAGTTCACAGAAATGCAGTTCAAGCAAATTCATGGCCAATTGGGCAACACTTAGCATGAGTAAAAATGCATAAAGGAATGAGACAAGTCAATAGAAACAAGGACTTTTTCATTCATAAACAAAAGGCCATCAATCAAAACATTGAAAATATTACTATGAATGAGAACCATAACAATACCCACTGATTTTCAACAGAAGAGGAGGAACGGGGACTGACACAGGAATTTAGGAAGAGAGGGGAGGGCTTAGGAACAATGGATTGAAAGAGTAAGGTTAGTAGAGCATCTGCCTGAGCATGGTTTTTTCAGAAGCCTCTCTTGAAGTTCAACATTCTTTGTTGCGAGGGCTTCATGTTTAATCTTCAGGGCTGCCAGCTCTTTTCAACCTGGTCCCTCTGATGGTGCTTTTCAGAAGCTAAGCTTTTAGGCAAGTGATTCAACTGTCATAGCTTCCAACTTATGCTTGAGTTGATCATGTTCCACCAACGGCTTAGACATATTACTCTTGTTCCCCAATCTGCCCTTCCACATATTTACGTTCCAAGTCAAAGGGTACCCATATCTCATGTCATATGTACTATCCTTAACAGATATGATCTTATGCATGTGTTCTAGCATTATGGCACAAAGATTGATAAACTCACTTACTCAAGGCCTCCAAGATGAACATATCAGCAGCCGAGGAACCAGTATATTTTATTTTTCATTTTATTTTTCAATTTTTTTAACTTCTCAGCAACAAAACCTTAATAACAAACTCCAAGAACCGTGGATATTCCTTTTTAAGATACTTCTTTGGAATACTTGCATCGCTGAGATTTGGGAGTTTACTGATTTCCTAAACAAACTATTGAGAAGTGGATCCTCCAACAGCCAACCTGGTCCCTTCCCTGGGCATATTCATAATGTCTCTCGAAATTTCCTCATTCAGATGCAAGAGATAGTCGCCTAGTAATTAGACTCTCATCATCTATAACAACCATGTTGTGATAGAAGTCCCTCACTTCTGACTCATGCAACACATATAGGTGACTTTCAACAAATGGGTCCCACTCTAAATCTCTACAACATCAACCAGACTTCTCATGCCTGATTTTGTTTCATTTCAAGGCCAGGCACCCTTCTATTCATGATATTTTTAGTTCTCAGATTATCAGCCCTTTCTTTTCTGGACATCATCTTTTCCACCTTCTTCTTTTTGCTTTCTGAACCTGGTCCCTCTTCAGAATTAAGAATTTCTTCATCAGAAAATTCTTCAGTCGGAGCAAAGAGTTTAGACATTTTTAAGTGTTGGTGAGAGAGAAGAAAAAAGAGTTTTGAAAATTTCTGATTTTGGAAGGGGATTTAAATTTTTTGGGGAGATTAAAAGAAGTAGGGAGTATAAAAGAAAGTGAAAGGTTGTATAAGGTCTCTGAAGGAAATGTCATTTGGTATTCAAAATATGGGACAATGATCAGATACCTGAATGGCAGACACGTGGCAATTGCAACAGTTCTCATGCATAATTCAAAATGCAATGTTAAGAGTGATAACCTTCGAGAAAGGACTGAGTTCCTCTCTGTAGTTTGAATGTAATTTCCTAGATCTGTCCTGACCTCCCTTTTCCTTCAGCACTTTCGCCATGTGTGTGTATCTACAAAAGGTATAAGACTAAATTTGCTAAAACATACATAACTGAAAAACAAGGATACTTACTTGCTCCCTTTGCATAGTCATGAGAGGGTTGATTGCTTCAGGCAGGATCCATTCAATCAAGTTTCAGCATCCCCTACTTCAATTTAATTTTCACAACCAGGTCTCTAATAAGAGCTTTTGTGAAGATATCAACAATTTGATCTTTGGTCCTGCAGAATTGCATGTTGCTGTTTGATCCATCGGAGTTGAGCACACCAAGCTGCATCTGCTACATACTCTGCATCAGCTATTGAAAGTGCAGTCGATTCTTGCCTTTTAGTTCCCCATGAAATGATAGATGAGCCCAGAAAATGAGCCATTCCTGAGGTACTCTTTTTATCAACTTGATATCCCTCATAATCAACATCAGCACATTCCTAAAAAAAATTTCCTGATGGATAGAATAGAATCGGGTCCCCTATTTTCTTTAAATGTCTAAGGATTCTCTTAGCAGCCTTCAAATGTGATTCTTTTGGACAAGCTTGGAATCTCTAGACCAGTTCCGTCAGCATCCAGCTTTGAGTTGGTCCCCATGGGAGTATCAACTGTCTTGGCATCCATAGTATGAAGCTTCTTCAGTAACTTTTCTGAGCCGGTACTAGGTCCCTGTCTGCTCTTGACAAACTGGTCCTTGCTTAGGGCTTTGGTGAAGATTTTAGCCACTTGATCTTCCATTTTGCAAAACTTCATGATGAAAATTCCCTTTTTAACATTGTCTTGACTTCAAGCACGTTGAACCTTATGAGCAGCTCATTGATGTACGTTTCTTGACAAACGAAGGTACCTTTAGAGGTTTTCTTGATCTACAACTCTAAGAAGAAATTTAATTCTCCCATCATGCTCATTTAGCATTCACTACCCATGAGTGCAACAAACTCTTCACACAACACCTCAAAGGTTGCTCCAAAGATAATATCATCAAAATATACTTGAATGATCAGCAATTCCTTTCCTAGTGATTTCAAAAAGAGGGTTTTGTTAATTTTACCTCTTTTGAAACCATATATTGTCGAAGAGGAACTTGGACAACCTGTCAGCTTCAAAATCTACATTATCAGTTTGAACTGTATGATCTTCGTTCAGCATTGTTTGCCAGACCAGGTCCCTCATCAGGTTCATCATCTGCATCAGCTTCTTTGGGATTGCTGAATTTTTGAGGAGGATGTTCTTTAGCAAGTTCACCATTTAGACTGTTTCTCTGAATCTGAAGCAGCTCTTCAATCTCAGAATCCTCAACTTCTTAATTCTTTCAGACTCATAAAAAAATCACATGAACACCTTCTTCAATGCACAACCTTCTTTTTTTATATACACCTGATAAGCCTTGCTGGAGGAAGAATATCCCACAAATACTCTTTCATCATTATTGGGGTCAAACTTCGCAATATCAGTCTCTCCATTGTTCAAAACAAAATATTTACAATCAAAAGCCTTTAGATAACTCAATTTAGGCTTTCTATTGTTGAGCAGTTCATAAGGAGTTTTGTTGAGGATTGACCTGATCAAACACATGTTGGTCACGTAGCAACATAGTCCAAGTGAACCTTGAGAAGTCATCCACAATCACAAAAATATTCTTATTTCCTTCTTTGCTCTGAATCTTCACTAGACCATACAGATCCATATGGAGCAGCTCAAGAGGTCTGATGGTGCTCACTTGCTTCTTCTGTAGGAATGATGAGCTGGTTTGCTTCCCTTTAACACGAGTATCACAAACTTTGTCATCTACAAATTTTATCTTTGGTAGACTATGAACCAGGTCCATTGACACAAGTTTGTTCAGTAGAGAAGCACTCACATGACCAAGTCTCCTGTATCATAGATCAGTATTCTCACCTTGAGCACTAAGGCAAGTGAGGTTGTTACTACGAGCAGTGTTCAGATCAGCAATATACATGTTCTTGCTTCTCTTTTCTGTCAAGATCACCACCCAAGAGATCAAGTTTGTGACCACGCATTCATCTGATAGGAACTTAGCTTTATTTCCTTCACCACAAATCTGTGAAACACTTAAAAGATTGTACTTCAACCATAGACATTCTACACATCCTCAATGAGTGTTCCAGAGACTTTCGAATCCTGCCTACACCAAGAATATGCCCTTTCTTGCCATTGCCAAATGAGACACCTCCACCTTGAAGTGTCTTCTGAGAGAGGAAGTTTTCAGTTTTCCTAGTCACGTGCTTTGAGCATCCGCTATCCATGAACAAACACTGACTGTTGCTACTTGCTCTCACCTACATAGAAAATTCCTTGTTAGCCTTGGGAACCCATTTGAGACGGAGTTCCCAGTAAGCAGATAAAAGAGTGATAAGAGAATTTTTTGTCTAGTAAGGCAGCCTGATTTTCTTCAACTTAGGACCAGAAGCACGATCATGTCCCTTTTTCTACCTATTTTTCTGTTTAGAGTAGTTGGAAAAGCTTTCTTCATGTCTTTTCCAAATAGAGCAATCCCCTTTAAGATGGCCATTTCGACCACAATGCAAACATAGCAAATTATCATCAGCATAAACATATTTGTTGTGAGGATTGCATAGGGGATCTGTCTTCTCACAATCCAGCCCTCTTCTACTGTTGTTACCCTGACTAGTTAAATTTGTAAGCATTTTAGAAGAAGTGGTCCATTTGAGAGATTTGTTCAATTCCTATTTTACACGAACCAGTTCCGTGTCCAACATATCATTTCTTTCTAGAGCCAAATGCATCTTCATTTCAGCAGTATGCCACTTATTTTCAAGCTCAAGCTGCAAACTACTGGCCTCTTTCTTTCCTTTAGAACCCCGTGTAGTCAGCTCTTTTATTTTTTCTTTCTGTTCTAAATTTTCAGCTTCTAGAATAGCCATTTGTTCTTCCATTTCAGATATCTGGGTAACTAAGGCAATTTTTTCGTCTTGAGACTGTCCCACTTAGTGTTCAAGAGATCGTTCTCAGTGGTTAACTCACTGATTGAATCAATCAATACAATCACTAGTTTTCTCAAATTTTTAATGGAAAGAATATTCAGATTTTGCTTAAGATCAGTGAGAGTTACCTCTTCAACAACATCTTCATCATCGAATTTTACCATGAAAGCAATCATCGAGTGAAAGACCTTTTTGTCTTCTTTTACTGCGAGCATGGAAGCATTATCAGGATGTTCAGAATCATCAGAAACACTTAGGGTATTTTCCCAGACGGCCTGAGCTTTTTTCATCACATAATCAGCAGTTTCTGTTCTGCTTGACTTGTCATCGACCTAGTCCCTTCTTTTGTTTTTGCCTTTGAGAATGAGACTGTCCTTTTTTCTGTGCATCTCATGAACTTGAAGATGTTCAAATAGAGCATCCAACAACAGTACTTCAGGATCCCCTGCCTCATAGATAATATCAACTTCATCAGTCCAAGATTTGGGAAGAATCTCAGTATCTTAGTGACCTGCTTCCATGCAGTGACATGTTCTTCTAGGAACATAAGCTCATTTGTAATGGTGGAGAATCTAGTACGCATTTCATGAATAGATTCACCTTCTTTCATGGTGAAGCTTTCAAACTGAGTAGTGAAGAAATGTAACTCAGATTTCTTTGTTTGCTCAGTACCTTCGTACACTGTTCTCAACCGATCCCAAATTTCCCTTGCTGATTGACAAGACTAGATTAGATCATATTCATTTGCTCCGATTCCACACATTAACATCTTCCAGGCTTTGTGATTTTTCTCAACTTTCCTTTTGTCAAAGTCATTGTATGCTGTCGGGTTTTGAGAATGACCCTTGTGACATCCTCATCTTTTACTTCAATAGTTGGCACATAGGGACCCTCACAAATAACATCCCACAGCTCACAGTCCTCATCCATTAGATAGTCATACATACACGTTTTCCACCATCTATAATACTGACCATCAAACAGAGGTGGCCTTGTTGAAGACCGACCTTCTTGCTGGTTTAGTGGAGCTGCCATTCTTCACATGAATTACTCTCTTGGTGTTAGCCAGATACAGAGCCCGTGTTCTGATACCAATTGTTGGAATAGATGCGTCCACTAGTGATCACTGGACTAGGTCCCTTAACAGAATAAAAATGCGGAAAATAAATAAATCAGAATAGATCAGGCATAAGGATTTTATGTGGAAACCCCTTGCTCAAGGGAGGTGAAAACCACGACCTGTACTCATAGTATTTCAACCCAAACTCCATTTTACTCAAAACGGAGCAATGCTTTAGATTACAGACTCTTGAATCCCTTCCCCCTTACTTTAGCAACTCTACTACAAAGGAAACTAAGCAATAACTCTATTTCTCACTAAACCAACTAACTCTAGCTGATCTTGACTTCCAGAATCAAGACCGCTAACTCTAGCCACCAACTTGGATCTTCGAAGATAAGAGAAGAGACAAGCCGCAACTCTGTTGCATCCACACATCAACTAACTCTAGTTGACACTCCTAGGAAACTCTACCCAAGAGAACATCAAAATAATGATGTGAAGAGGCTTGACTAAAACATAGAGATTCGACTAACTAGCTCTAGCTAATCCGACTCAAACTAAGACTTAGACAAGCAAAAGATCTACTATCCTTTATAACTTAGGAGTAGATTTACAATGTAAGAACACAAGACACAAAGCTCAAAATACAACAAAAACGCTCCAGTACTCTATCAGGTCCTCTGTTGAGTATGAACAATGTTCTTCCTTGAAGATGGCTTTTCCTTTGTAAGCATGTGAATTTTTTGAAATTCAAACTTTGTTTGCCAAATCTTGGTTGTGTCTTTGGAGAAGAAGCTAATATAAAATGGACACAAACCCTTGGGGCAACGCCATTGGTTGGGTGCCTGCTGTTCTGAAAAGTCGTGCACTAACCACATCAATTTTAATAGCTTTTAGACATCTGTCTTCCACCTTTTTCATGTGCATAGTCTTTCCTCGATCAGGTCCCTTGTTAGATCCAGAAGTTTGTTAAATCATCAAAACTTCAAATCAGCTTCATAATAACATTTCCCCCCTTTTTGATGAATGACAAACTTATTCAACTTAACTTTCCCCCTTTCACCAGTTACCCCTATCAGCATAACTCTTCGAGTAACTGGCATTGATCCCCTTGTTCAGCACCAAAATAACAGTTTTCATTAGGTTTTGATGAAGTAATGACATAGATATTAAGTCCTTTGGGGAGAAGACCATCAAACATGCTTCCAGACTCAAACGCGACTAGGTAAATAGGACAAACACCCTCTATCAATCAATCTCTAAGCTCAAATGAAGGAGATAGTTTTCCTAGCACTACAACAAATATGATATATAGCTACGACATGAAATTCGTCACTAATTTTTTATTTTTAGTGACAAAAATTACTTTTCGTGCTTAAATATATGAGATAGATACTTTTAGTGACGAAACAGAAAAGTTCGTAGCAAAGTTTTGTCCACTAAAGTTTCCCACCAAAAATTAAATTGGCTCCATTTATTAGGTACTGTTAGTCACGAATTTAAAGTTACTAGTGACACATTATTTCGTCACTAATGATGTATGTAATTCGTGACAAATTATTTTTTGTCTTAAAATTAATTAATCTTTGGACACAAAATAATTTCGTCTAAAAAATTATGTTGTTAAAATAGTGACAAATTAGTGTTTGTAGTTAAATATTATAAGTTTTAGCTATAAAAATTTAGATTTAATTGTGACATTTATTTTCGTCACTAATAATATAAACAATTGGTTACAATCATTTTATTGTCTTTAATCAACCTGTGATTCAGTGACAAAAAAAATTGTCACAAAATATGTAGGTGTTAAATAACGACGACTTAAAATTTGTAGTTGAATAATTCAACTATTTGCTACAAAGAGAGTTCATAGGTAAATACAAAATTTTCTTTGGCTACGATTGTTCATAATTAAAGAAAATGTCATAAATGGTCCCTGAACTATTGGATTAGGTCTAAAATAGTCTCTTAACTATACATTTATCAGATTTAGTCCTTTAACTATTCAAAATGTTACCAGGTTTGGTCTCTTAATTAAATACTTGCCATTTTTAGTCCCTTAACTGTACACTTACTAGTTTTAGTACTTTAACTATTTGTAGTCACTTATCTTATCGCCACAAAATGAGATGAAGCAGTGGCGACAAATAAATGTTGCGACAAAATGTATAGTTTTAGTGGTGACCCTTGAAATCGCCACGAAAGATAACATATTAGTGGCGACTTAATCACCGTCATCACAAATAATCCTACAAAAAATATGCATGAAAAATTATTGGTTTGCGACGAAGAAATTATCGCTATAAAAGGTCTTTTGGCGGCGACATCATCGCCACTAAAGATGATTTGTGGAAACTTGGTAGTCTCTACTAATTTTGTTGTTTTTATAAATATTTTGGACGTAAGTTCAAAGTTTTATTACTAATCTATCCGGTCCATTATTTGCACTATATGTTTCAACCCCGCAATACAAAATTTAATTAATAAAAATAGTAGTGAACTTTATTATAAATTTTAAAAATTCTCTATTTAAAGGATAAGTAAATTTTACATAATAATATTTTATTAATGATAATTAAAACTCATTTATCTATATTGACAATAAAAAATAAGATAGAAGTTAAACTTAAATATACACATACACAAACATATAAACCCACCAAAATGAAAAAATATATAAATATTTTTCCTCATACCAAACACATCTATACATCTTTGATTTAGTGAATGTAAAATGAGAAGAGAGATTGACTTTCATCTATTTGGATACGGAAAAATACAATATGAGAGTTATATTGAAAAAACAATTTATCATGCAAACTCTTGCCAAATATTGGCAGACATAAAATATAATCTACATTTGAATGAATTGTGGGTGGTAAATTTCACGCATTTGTGTATGTGTATAAATAATCATATAATCTATTATTTCTACAGAATTTAAATTTGAAAAAAGTGAATGAAGTTAAAAATAAAATAAAAATGAGAGACAAGAGAGAGTTGATCGAATGGTAAGCATTCCTCACTTCCAACCTTAAGGTTCTGAGTTTGAGTACCCAAGGAAGCATAATGTGGGAGTTCTAGGGAGGGGTTAAAAAAAATTGGGAGGGGATAAATATGAAAAAAAAGGAAATTATATGTGTATTTGAAAGTGAAAAGTATTGTAATTGCAATTGAATAATTGGATTAAATCGACAAAATGATAGATTTAACAACAAAATTATTAACTTTTTTTTTATAATAATAAATTTGTCCATAATTAATACATTTAAGGACAAAATAATTTTTTGGATATAAATTATAGGCATTAGTGACGAAATTAAATTTTGTTCAACTATGAAATCAATATAAATTTAGAGACAATTGATGTCGTCACTGATTGACGTAAAATAATTAGCGACGATATAATTTTGTCGGTAGTAATAACCTTTTTAGTGACAAAGCATACTATTAACTACAAAAAAATTATACTTTTATGACAAACAAATTTGTCACAAATGTTTATGCATTTGGAGACGATTTTTCTTTCTGTAGTTAATATAATTCTTTTAGTGACAAAGCACTAAATTGTCTTTGTATTCTTTAGGGACACACATTTAGTGACGACTGGTTGACGAAATATTTTTCGTCTCACAAGATTTTTAGTGACGAAATATGATTTATAAATGACGAAATAATTTGTCCCTGATAATCGAATTTGTTGTAGTGTAGGGTAAGAACCACTATCACTCGTCCACTCAACTCTCATGACGCCTGTCATTGCTAAGGTTACAGTCTTAGCAAAACAATCAAGAATCGCATGACGCCGGGAGAGCCAATCCATACCCAAAATAATATCAAAGTCTACCATCTCCAAAATGATCAAGTGTACCAAAGTCTCATACCCGGCCATAGAAACAAGACATGATCAATACACTTGATCCACCACTAAGTATTTACACACTGGTGTAGAAATATGAATAGGCACAAACATGCAATTAGACATCATATCAAACCCAGCAGCAAAATAGTAGACACATATGAAAAAGTAGACCCTGGATCAAATAATACAGACGCAGGTCGATGGCAAACTGGGACGATACCTGTGATCACAGGATCAGAAGTCTCAGCCTCAGGTCTCCCTGTAAAAGCATAACACTGGATATCCCGGCCACCTGAAGCCTGAGTAGAACCTCTACCTCTACCCTGCGGAGCTGTAGAACCCCTACCAGAACCCCTGCTACCTTTGCCGGAATGACCTCCACCTCGACCCCTAGTTGGAGGCACTGAATCTCTAGCTGGAGAAGCTGAATAAGTACGTTGGGGTTTTAAGTGAGTCTGTGGAGGAAACTGCTAAATCATATGACCTGGATCCCCATACCCAAAGCAAGATTTAGGCACTGATAACTGCTATTGTGAACCAAATGAGCTACCATGGACACCTCGGCCAGAACCATAAGTTCCTTCGGCTGACTGCCCAGTCTCAGCTGCTGGCATAGATGCATGAACCAACCCATGGTGCTGAAAGGAACTAACCCTCTTAGGCTCTCCAAACTCCTCTAAAAGCATCAACTCCGCCTCCTTGGCAATGCTCACAATGGACTGGAATGAAGCCTCCTCTTTGGCTGCTCAGAACACATATAATGTGGTAGAGAAAGTCAACCCTCTCACAAACCTGCGAACTCTCTCTGCCTCATCGGGAACAATAGTCATAGCATGCCTAAAATGCTCAGAGAAACATGCCTCATACTCAGTCATAGACATACTGCCTGTCTCAAGTTCTCAAACCTCAGTCGACACTCCTCCATCACGCTCCAAGGAATGAAGCGGTCCTAGCAAGCACTAGAGAACACATCCCACTCTATCAGAGGAGATCCAACTGGTCTAGACCTCCCAAAAGTCTTCCACCACTCTCTGGCGCATCCACGCAGCTGAAGAGCAAGAAAATGAAAACCTCGAGCATCCACCATGCCCACTACCTCAAGCATCTCATGGCACAAAGTCAAGAACTCATGAGCATCCTCTCTCTTACCACCCTGAAATTGGGGTGGTTTCATCTTTTGAAACCTCTCATAGCACAACTGCTCAACTATCGTCAGAATAACATCAAGTGCAATCTGAACATACACAACCGACGCTGGTACAACTGGTGACTGATCCACGTGATTCTGAATACTCGAAGTCTGCTGCTGACTTGGAGTTTGCGCTCATAACCCAGTGTGAGAACCATGTGGTGTACCAGTAGCACCACTCTGATGGAAGTTTTCCAACACTCTAAGCATCCTTATCAAAGTATCTCCAACAAGGAAGAAGCTCCCAACTCAGGAGGAACCTGATCCTCACCAACCTCAACCTGTGGCTCAAGAGAAGCCTCTCTATCTCTGTCTCTGGCTAGTGCCCTCCAAGGGAACATCCTCTAGCCGGTGCTACTCCACGAGTTGGGCCTATAGCTCGGGCCCTACCTCTACCCCTAGCTGGGGTCTCAGCAACTACCTCGAGGACTGCCTCCTCTCTATCACTGGCAATAGAAGCTCTAGTCCTATGCATCTGCCAAAACAACACGCGACAACTCAGCAAAATGAAGGCAACCACGTACGATAAGGAAGAATGAACAAAAGGAAGTTTCCTAATAGTCTTCATCGTCTCTCGAAGATAAGTACAGACATCTTCATACCGATCCTCGAGACTCTACTTAGACTTGGCTTGTACACACATGAGACCTATGAACCTAGGGCTCTGATACCATTTGTCACGACCCAAAAAAGGACGTGATGACACTTGTCCTTTCCCACCAAGACAAGTCAGCCTCAACCAAACAAAAATGAAAGAAAAGCATAAATAAATAAAGCAAGAACAAAACTAAGGCAGAAAACTTATTCATTCTAAACAACTCCCCAAAAATCTGATTGTCACGTGTACAAGCCTTTAAAGTAAATACAGAATTGAAAGATAAATACAAGCCTCAGTCTTTGTTTCTCAAGTAGAACAAAGATTAAAGAAAAAGGAAAAAGAGGATCCGTTGAAGTGACGAGCAGCTACCTCTTCAGTCCTTGACAAGCCTCGAAATCCGAAGAAGAGAAGAAGAAGATCACACGGGTCCAGGCTCGGAATCTACACAAGTGTAGAAGCAAGGGGTGAGTACCAACAACACGATATCCAGCAAGCGACCCACTAAGCAAAGCAACTAGCTAGAAATCAAATACCCTTTACACTCCAACCGAACCTCCTCAAACTACAACCTGCACAGAAATCAGCCCAACCTAGCAATTCTACAATACATGGCTCACATGCCCAATATTCACAGTCCAACATTCACAATTCAAACATCAACAAGAAGCATTAAGTCAATCTCAAGTATCAAGTAGTTCATTCACAAATATCACGCATATCATTTACATTTCACAAGTAAGTCATAACACTTGCCGAAAATGACCTCGGCTCATATCAATCATTAGCCGGAAATGACCTCGGCTCATATCAATCACTAGCCGAAAATGACCTCGGCACAAACCAATCACTAGCCGGGATTGACCTCGGCATATATCAATCACTACCTTAAAATGACCTCGGCATATATCAACCACTAGCCGGAAATGACCTCGGCATAACAAGCTATCACATGTCTCATCACGATGTTTAACGATCAATGCACACACAAGCAATATCATACCACATAGAACCGACAACAATTTACACAATTTATGTTCACCATGCTTTCAAGCATTCCATCAATCAATCAACGAGGGTTACAAATTAGGCAATTCACATCATCATGATCAACACATAGCCTTTTCATTTCAACCCCTTATTATGCATTTGGATATAACAAGTGGACAATTTAAACCCTTCACCTCGTCCCCATCACTCCCAATACACAATCAATGAAGAAAGCATACGAACTCAACTAGAATACAAGGTTTAGAAGCCACTTGCCTCAAATCAATGAACAATCACTCCAAAAGTTGAGTCTTCCCCTTTCGAATCACTTCCAAAGCTGAATAATCTAAAATAATCAAGTATTTACAATCATCTATCGGAAATCACAATACCCACGCCAAAACATTTAAAAAGTGGGTCAATCAACACAAATTCCAATTTAAAAAAGAAGGCTTGAATCTAGAAATTAATACTTGAAAACATTACTCGACGCTTTAGGAACTCATTTGAGAAAGCCATTTCGAAAAAGAGATTGAAACCACTTCAAAATCACCATTTTAGTTCAAGAAATTGAGTTCCTGAAAAACCTCATTATTACCAATCAAAACCTCACATTTTGATGTTAAAACTCAAGATTAATCAATGGAAACTGAAGGATTAGGATCAAGAAGGCTTACCCAAATGATCTAGCACAGAAAACCCTTCAAAAATTGCCACCAAGGTTCCCTAATCTCAAAAATGAGGAAAATGAGGCTTAAACCCCAATATTGCATGTCACAAAACCCTCTCTGATGTCGTAAAAATGACCAATCGCTAAAAATGCGGGCTTTGCTTCTGCGATCCGACCTTCGCAAATGTGAAGGTCAATAGGGGTTGACCCTTCGCAGAAGCGACGTAAACCTCGCTGAAGTGAACCTTGCAAAAGTGAGCTACCTCTCGCAAAAGAAGAGTGCACCGGAGTTCAGATATCAGAAAATCAGCCAACACACAAAATATCAAATTGACCCTCGGGGTTCGTTCGGAACCCCATACACCCAAGCCAGATATGCAAATCAATTAAACTCTACGTTCTGGACTCAATGTAACCGTCAAAATACGGATTCGAAGTCTCCTTGATCCGACATTCGTGAAAACAATACGATACTAACTCACGCCTAAAAATGGCCAAATCAAGCTCGGGACTTCTCAAAAATCAACCAAGGCCAATGCTAGGCCTAAAATCATTCTCGAAACCAACGAAACTCTCGAAATCCCGATATGAGCATCCAAACTCCGAATGTTGACCAAAGTCAATCCAAAAGCTAAAATTCCATAATTTCACAACTTAGGACCTCAAATCTTCAAAAAGACTCGGAATTAAAAATCGACAACTCTCATGGATCAGATTCCACATTCTAAAACTAATGAAATCGTTGGAATTCCATTCCGACACTCGAAACTCCAAAAGACTTCGAAAACCACTTTTAAGCAACTTAAGCCTTTCTAAACTCACAATTACCAAAATCTCAACTTTTAACTCAAAGTTTGGAACCAACTTCCAAAACTCAACCAAGAAACAACTCGGGGGTCGATATCGGGAAGGGCAAAACGATAATTTTTACAAAAATACTAAAAATGACCTACCGGGTCTTTACAGGTAGAAGGGAGGGAGTTGGGGGGAGGGTCGGGGTAGGATGAGGTAAAAAAATAAAATTTTTAAATCTGAAAGTATTTTTCAAAAACACAATTTTAAAATATTTCTTTTTTTTTGGGGGGGGGGGGCAGGGGTAAAAGAATTAAATTTGAAATTAATTATTTTTTTAAAAAGCAAACTTCAATTTTTTTTGGGGGTGGGGGTGGGGGGCTGGTAGGGAGGTTGGGGGGAGGGTCGGGGTAGGGGTAGGGGTGGGGTGAAGTGAAAAAATAAAAATATGAATTTGAAAATATTTTTTAAAAACAAACTTTTAAATTTATTTTAGGGATGGGGGTGGGGGGGGGGGGTTCAGGTTTAGGGGTGGAGTAAAAAAATAAAAATTTGAAATTGAAAATATTTTTTTTAAATACTTTATTTTTTTTGGGGGGGGGGGTGTGTGTGTGGAGGCTGGTGGGTGATAGAGGGTAGGGGTAAGAAAAAAAAATTGTAATTTGAGGCTGGAGAAAGTTTTGGAAAATATTTTCCTGAATTTTTGAAGGGAAGTCATTTTCCTTAATTTGAGGAAAATAAGTTGATTTGAAAAACATTTTCCAAAACATTTAAGTCAACCAAACATGAGAAAAGGAAAATGTTTTCCTTCATACCAAACACATCCATAAAAAGAAACACGACAAACCAAAAAGGCAAGTAAGATACTTAGGTTGAGATAGGAAGTGTATTAATGTGAGGAAGATACTTACCGATAGTTCCAGGGCCATGTGGATTATTGATGATGACTCGTCTGGGGTTTTCTCTATTGTGAGCAATGTCATCATACATAAATACAATGATGTTCTCATCTTTAAGACCACCGGTCTTCAGCAATTGATAAGCGTGACACACATCCGCCTGAAATCATACAGTCATATAAGGGCTTCGTTTGCTAGTTGGTTAGAGTTATGCGCAAATATTGTTTACAAAAATATACCCTCCATAAGTGTAAAACATATGAAAAGTGATGTATAAAAAGGGATGAGGTGTATTTTTTTGTCATTTTAAGTATTTTATCTCGGGATAAGTTATTCCAGAATCATTATTTTATCAAGAGGCAAGGGGGTATGCTTGAGGGGGTCACTGTTGAACCCATGCCCCCTCCCGAAATTATATATAGTAGTGTTATAATATTTTTAAAAATATTCAAATACAGATGCATGAACCCACACTCCAAGTATCATATAATGCAATAATGATTGAGTGCAGAGGTTAGAAATTTGAATCTTATATCCATCTTATCTTATTTTCTTTCTAAAATTGGGCTCTACGTTGTTATTGGTAGCACTTTATATATATAGCTTTAATCTTTCAAATTTTTTAAGTTTGTTACATTGGAAATTTCTAATTATTTTTTGCAATGTAATTGTTTTTATATAATTAAACCAAATGTGTATATTAAAACTAGTAGTACTGGATAATTTAACATAAAATTAATGGGTTCAGTCTATCTCAGCACCTTCGGCGCGATATATATATATATATATAGACACACACACAGGCACTATTTGAATAGGAAAGAATTAATTTTGAACCTATAATTTTAACGATTTCTAATCAAATCTATATCTTAGATCTACCTTTTTGTAATAGTGCACCCATCACTCGAAATCCTAGATACATATCTATCAAGAGGTAGGGATAACTTATCCCAACACTAATTATTAATCGTGGGATAAGTTTAATTTTTGAACTTTGTAACCAAACATTCACTCCAATGTACCATTATCAAACATTCACACCAATAATGTCATCTAATTTCATCAAGATTATAAATTAATGTTTACAAGGAATTGAATATATATATATATATATATAAAATAGTAATTTAGAATGCTAACCTGGGGCCTATAACCCATTGGAGCCAGCAACTAGGACAGCCCATTTGGTTCCTTGTGTTTTTTGGGTTAAAAATTGAGAGATACTACGACCTTCAATATTAATAAGTATTGAGACCAAAACAAACAATATTATACCTAGATATCATTGTGTTTGAAATTAACAAAGAAACCAATCAACTAGGATGGAGAATATTGAGCTTGGTGTATGACAAATTTATAGAAAATATGTATAGAAGTTGACAACTATTTATTGCACTAGCATTTGATCATAGATTATGAGAAATTTTCTTAAAATGTTTGTTGCCCATATCTTTTGAAGAATTATCTTTAAATATTTATTTGACCATATCTTTAAATAATTATTTGACTATATCTTTAAATAGCCTTGTCTGGGCTAGAAACAAAGTAGAAACCAGATCAACGTAACTGTGGTAATTCAAACTTGTGGTGGGATACATGGACTGATTTGGGGCATCTAGCTCTCCTTCCTCACATAAGGTTGCTCCAGTGTTAATATGTTGGGAACTTTGGACTTCGTGTAAATTTGGTGACAACAAAAAGTTTACTACAATAAGATGGAGTACCACATCATATGGAACATTCACATGGTTTTTCCTAACTGTAAACTGACATTACCTTGGCCTATTCTTACCATAAAAGAGATGGTTTGGAGTATGCCAGATGCAGGGGTTATAAAATTAAATACCGATGGGAGCCATACCAATAATGAGAACAAGGCTGGGATAGGAGGAATCATTGCGAGATAGCAATGTCAATTTTATCATGGCCTTCTCACTACCGGTCCGGTGCATCACTAGCAATAACTTCACAGAAGCTGCCACAGTGAAGTTTGGAATTCAATGGTGCATTTCTAATGGCTTCTACTAGTGGATCTGGAACCTTCTACCTCCATGGTGATTGCTAACAAGTAATTCAACTTCCCCGGTTTTTGGGACTTTTCACTCACAAAACTTCAGAAGTTTTCAAGTAAAATGTATGTCCAACTCAAATATTTTAAATTTCAACTTTAAAATTTATGATCAAACAGTTTCGAATTCAACTTCAAAATTTTTGTCATGTCATCTCATTGTTTTTTTTTAACGTTTTTTGTCCATTAAATGGAGTAGGCTGATACAAATAAAGGAATCGGATATCGGGGAGCTTAACTAAATGAGTTGGTGGGATCTACTTATGCATGTAGTAGCTACTAAAAGCTTCATCATTTTCCCCAAAAAAACCAGACAAAATCGAGCTTGGATGGAACTGAACATGACTCGGTAAATGCATATAAAGGTCAAAAGGCATTATTATTGAGAAAATAAAGCTTTAGTACATACTATAAGCCAACTGCTAAGAGTACCCTCTACTAACTTGAACATGCTTGTGCAGACATAGCAACCATTCTCTCACTCTTAATCCCAGCATTGCAGATGTTGGCGATACCACGTACATGTTTCCTTCCATACGTTGTTAATCTTCCACAATGTGCCTCAAATATCTTGACCTATTCTCACAAATAGAGCAGTCATATTCTCATCAAAAGAATAAATTAAAACGCGAAAATTGAACTGAAATACCATAGAAAA
The DNA here is from genome assembly GCA_018342035.1 of Solanum appendiculatum. Classification (NCBI taxonomy): domain Eukaryota; kingdom Viridiplantae; phylum Streptophyta; class Magnoliopsida; order Solanales; family Solanaceae; genus Solanum; species Solanum appendiculatum. Next base: position 357,877 of record JAGDQO010001908.1, on the reverse strand, counting down.
CATTGCTTTTATCGTCATGTTAAATACTTACATAGGACTTAAGGCAATCCCAGTTGTCAACAAGTGGTTGTCCAGCAGGCCGAACACTGTTTAGTAACTCATTACCTTTTTCAACACCAAAAAGAAGCTCCCCTAGATGTTTTACATTGTTGTCCACTTTACTTCTCAGTGACATAACTTCATTTAGTTTCACATGAGCTTCATATTTCTCAACAGAGCCTTCAGGAGCATTTTGGTGCTAAAAACATTAAGAAAGAACATTCTCAAAATCATGTGTAGGAAGAAAAATTCCATCAATTGTGCTGCAAAAAGTGGTAGAGAACATACTTTGGTGAACAAATAGAAAAGTTCAGCACTGCGCTGATCCACATTCCTTGATAATGGTTTAGAGAATGATATGACATCCACAGAGTCATGACTGTGATTTTTGGAAGTTTCACCCATATGCGCGGCAAGAGAATCAAAACTCACCACTATATCACCGTATTCCATGACATGGGAGCCAATGATACCCTGTGTTAAGTTGGCTGCAATTCTTTTTGCAACCTGAGCGACAAAATGAAATCATAAATCTTCCATTAAAATGGAATAAAAGAAAGCACAGGTGCAAACAATATCATATCGGATCGGAAACTAACAATTGTTATTTTATTTTTTAAACAAATTGTTTAAAGCATATGCAATATTTGTCCATAACAATATAAAGTCTTACTCGACTATACTGCCCATGCACGCTGTTAACTTTTCGATCTTGTACATCACTGTTCATAGGTGCAAACAATAATAAGTTTGACATAATACGTCATTTCCAAGTGCAAATGATAGAAAAAAAATACAAGAATCTATACTTGGCATACTCCTTCCTTACAATGTGGACTACGAGAACAGAGGTTATAAAAATTGTATATACCTATCTTCCATCCAGGCAACACTGTACAAGTCTCCCAAGCAAATCCCATCAAACTCGCGAGGGGGACACTGACCCAAGCAGGGTTCATCAGGAGTACCCTTGCCACAGTATGTCCCCCAAATGTCTTCATTAGGTTTCGATGCAGTCATGACATAGATATTAAGTCCTTTGGGGAGAAGACCATCAAACATGCTGCCAGACTCACAGGCTTCTAGGTAAAACACTTGAACATCATCCAACATAAAATACAGACTTTAAATTTCACTGATCAAACATTTGCGCAAAGGGAAAGAAAGCCTAAAAAAACTAAAGCAAGCGAGTTACCAGTCTGTCATACGTCCCTGAAGCATGCTTCTTTTTCAACACGTTAACTAGATCTTGTGCATAAACCAATTCTCCACTTGGCATTCCTGATAATAATAAAAACACAAAAACAATTATGCATATCCTAACCAGTTTCAAAGAATAACAAATCAAGCTTCGATTTGTAATGAGTATAATTAGCTTAATTTTCCAATTGCCTAACCATGTCATTAGGCGGAAAGTTCCTAGCATGAATTACTTATACACATTCACAATACAGCCACAAAATATCCAATTATTCATATATTCTATAGCCAAGTGTACTATAACATTCAATTGGGATTTGAAATTTCTCATTAGAATCTGACATTTTCACAACTTCAAAATGGGGTCTTATTTCTCACATAGTCACTCAACTAATAAGTTTATTATGTTAGAAAGTCACATTTCTTCTTAAGTCCAATTCTTTTCAACAAACAAACTGCCTTTCTGAGATAATAACTACTCCTTCCGTCCCAATTTAAGTGCCACAAAGTTTAAGACTTTTTAATCTTGTGGTGTTAAACTTGCATATGGAATATCAGAATTGAAAAACTTACTAAATATAAAAAGAAACACGACAGACCAAAAAGAAAAGTAAGACACTTAAATTGGGACAGAAGGTGTATTAGTTAAATGACCATGTGTGATATCAACTCCTTCAAAATGTGAAAACAGAAATCTGACCAAAATTAATGTGAGGAAGATACTTACCAATCACTCCAGGGCCACCATGATCAGTATAGTATATGAAGATATGGTCATTTGCACCACTATTCAAAACTTTTCCACTTCCTCCAACAATACCACTTTTGTTTGCAAGGATGACATTGTAAAAGTTTTTAGCATTAACTTGTTCACCTACATAATGATGCCTCAACAAGAAGAAAACCCCTCATAAGCTTACAAACACTCTAATCTTGAAAAATTTCCAAGAAATTGAACACAAAAAGAACAAACCTTTGGGACACCTTTGTAAACATCATGGCCATGTGGGTTATTGATGATGACACCAGGTCTGGGGTTTTCTGTATTTTTAGCAATATCATCGTACATGAATACAATAATGTTTTCATCCTTGAGACCACCAGCCTTCAACAATTGATAAGCGTGACACACATTTGCCTGAAATCATGCAATCAAATAACAAATTTATAATTACAAAAATGTGATATGGGTGGAGCTTTCAAAAATGACTATAGTTTGGGCTTAGTTAGAAATCTATAACTATAGTTTTCTTAATTACGATTGATAGCTATAGCCTACATTCATGTTTGTTATAAAGAACAGGGAGGGAAAAGAGAAATACAAGAGTTTGGTTAGAATTTAACACTAAATTTGTATGATACAACATTGTACTAATTCGACCCGAGATTATTATTTGAAGTAATTATAATTATACAAGAAGTGTTTAATAGTTCTTATAAGTAATTAATAATGTCATCTAACTATCATCAAGACTATTACCTAAGAGTTGTATTTATAAATCAAATCAAATCAAATAATCGTCTAAGTGTTCGGGTTTTTATATTTCAGATTTGTTTGGGTTTTTGAAATTCCAAATCAAATCAAATCAAAGTGTCAGCTTATATAGTAAACCAAATCAAATAAATAATAGTCGGGTTTTCAACTTTATATTTTTGTGGATTTCTTGATATTTTTTTTTGCAATTCGATGTGAATCATCTTTAAATAGTTGTAGGACAATCAAATTCAATTATCTCAAGACTTTTTTTAACTATTCAACAATCAATAATAACCACACATTTCACAAAAAAATGTAAGAAAATTGGTAACTAATAATGCCATGTAACTGTCATTATGACTATTACTTAACGTTTACAAGGAATTGAATCAAAAGAAACTATTATATATAAAGAATAATTTAGGATGATAACCTGATACCTATAATTATACCAGCCATTGGAACCAGCAACAAGGACAACCCATTTGGTTCCTTGAGTTTTTTGGGTTAGGAATTGAGAGATACTACGACCTTCAATATTAAGAAATATTGAGACCAAAACAAAGAAAAATACACCTACAATATTATACCTAGATATCGTTGTGTTTCAAATTAACAAACAAACCAATCAACTAGGATGGAGAATATTGAGCTTGGTGTATGACAAATTTATAGAAAATATGTCAAGAACTTGACAATTATTTATTGCACTAGCATTTGGTTATAGATTATGAGAATGAGAATTTTTGTATAAATGTCTGTTTGACCATATCTTTTGATAAATAATCTTTAAATATTTATTTGAACAAGATTTTCTCTGATATTTAATTTTTTCAACTTTCCTAGTTTTTAGGACATTTCACTCACAAAACTTTAAAATAGGATGGGAATATTGAGCTTGGTGTAGGACAAATTTATAGCATCAAAGGTCTTAAAAGGAAAAACAACCATAGGAACTCACAAAAATATGTCAAGAACATAGACAATTATTGCAATGACGTTTGACCATAGATTTTGAGAATTTCTTTAAATATTTGTTTAACCATAGAGTTTTAGAATTTCTTTAAATATTTGTTTGACCACAGAGTTTTAGAATTTATCTTTAATTATTTGTTTGACCATATCTTTAAATATTTATTTGACCGTAAAATCTGATAAGATTTTCTCTGATCTTTAATTTTTTCAACTCTCCTAGTTTTTGGATCTTCATTCACAATCACAAAACTTCAAATTCTTTCCAGTAAACTACATGTCTAAACGTAGCTTTAAAAACTCAAAGTTTTAAATTTCAAATTCAAAAGTTATGATCAAACAGGAGCAAATTCATTGTTTGTAAGAAAATTCTTATTACTTGTGATAGCTTTGTCATGCCATCTTGTACGCTGTTATCTTGGTGCTGATGTGAAGTTTTGATGATTTAACAAACTTCGGAAATGAAGAAACAAGGGGACCAATGCCAGTTACTTGAAGAGTTATGCTAATAGAGGGAACTGGTGAAAGGGGGGAAGTTGAATAAGTTTGTCATTCATCAAAAAAGGGGAAAATGTTATCTTGGAGTTGATTTGAAGTTTTGATGTTTTAACAAACTTCCGTATCTAACAAGGGACCAGGTCGAGGTAATACTCTGCATTCGTGAAAAGGTGGAAGACAGCTGTCTAAAAGCTGTCAAAAGTGATGTGGTTGGTGCACGCCTTTTCAGAACAGCAGGCTCCCAACCAATGGCGTTGCTCCTAGGGTTTGTGTCCATTTTATATTAGCTTCTTCTCCAAAGACACAACCAAGATTTGGCAAACAAAGTTTTGAGTTTCTGAAAATTCACAAGCTCACAAAGAAAAAACCATCTTCAAGGAAGAACATTGCTCATATTCAACAAGGGACCTGATAGAGTGCTGAAGCGTTTTTGTTGTATTTTTGAGCTTTGTGTCTTGTTTTCTTACATTGTAAATCTACTCCTATGTTATAAAGGATAGTAGATTAGTTGCTTTTCTAAGTATTTAGTTTGAGTCGTATTAATTAGATTTAGTTAGTCGAATCATCTATGTTTTAGTCAAGCCTCTTTGTATCATTGTTTTGATGTTCTCTTGGGTAGAGTTGCCTAGGAGTGTCAACTAGAGTTAGTTGATGTGTTGGTGTAGAAGAGTTGCTGCTTGTTCTTGTCTTATCGTTGGATCTGAGTTGGTGGCTAGAGTTAGCCTTGTTGGGTTCTTGAAGTCTAGATCAACTAGAGTTAGTTGGTTTAGTGGGCAATAGAGTTATTGCTTAGTTCTTTTGCTTGTACTAGAGTTTCTACAGTAAGGGGGGATTAAGAGTTTAATTCCTAGGTTGCAAGAGTTTGTAATGTAAAGCTTTGCTCCATTTTGAGTGAAATGGAGTTTAGGTTGAAATCCTGTGAGTACAGATCGTAGTTTTCACCGCCCTTGAGCAAAGGGGTTTCCACGTAAAATCCTTGTGCCTGATCTACTTTGATTTATTTATTTTCCACACTTTCATTCTGTTGAGGGACCAGGTCCAGTGATCACTAGTGGACGCATCCATTCTAACAATTGGTATCAGAGCCAGGACTCTCTATCTGGTTAAACCAAGAGAGAAATCTGTGTAAAAATGGCTGCTCCACCTAATTTAGAAGAAGGAAAACCAACTACACACCCTTCTCGCTTTAATGGACAATACTATGGATGGTGGAAGACTAGAATGCACGACTACATCATGGCTGAAGATAGTGAGCTTTGGTATATTATTCTTGATGGCCCTCACATTGCTATAGTGGACGTGAAAGAATGAGAGGTCACTAGAGTTGTTCCCAAGACCCGACAACAATATAATGAGGTTGACCAGAATAAGATCGAGAAGAACTACAAGGCTAAGAAACTGTTGGTCTGCGGCATTGGAGCTGAGAAATACAATCGAATCTCGGCTTGTGAATCAGCTAAGGAGATTTGAGATTGTTTGAAAACAACTCATGAAGGTACTGAGCAAGTGGAAGAGTCCAAGGTGGACATGTTAACCACCCAGTATGAGAACTTTATCATGGAAGAAGGTGAATCCATTCAGGAAATGCATACCAGATTCACCTCTATCACCAATGAGCTTCGTTGTCTTGGTGAACCCATTCACCCAAGCAAGCAGGTTTGGAAGATTCTTCGCGTTCTTCCTAAATCTTGGGAAAGCAAAGTTAACGCAATTACTCAAGCAAGAGACTTAAAGACCCTTACGATGGATGAGCTGATTGGGAATCTTCAAAATTATGAACTGAACAAGCAACAGGATCACTCAAAGGGGGATGGAAAGAAAGATAAGTCTTTAGCTCTCAAAACATCACCCAGTGACATGTCCGATGATGATGAAGAGATGGCCTACTTGACAAGAAGAATTCAAAAAATCGTCAAGAAACACGATGGTTTTCTGAAAAAAGGAAACTCCAGTTGATCAACATATGCTAATGACTTATGTCACAAGTGTGGAAAACTAGGACATTTCATGAGAGACTGTCCTTCGCATAAGCAAGAGTACAAAGACTGTGTCAGAATCGGATGAGACAGAGAAAAGCGTAGGGACCAGGTCCCTGATAATGCAAGCAGAAAAGCAACTGCTGATCAAATGGTGAAGAAAGCCCTTGTTGTATGGGGAAATTCCTCCAGTGACTTAGAGGAATCAAAACACCACGAAGATGCATCTATGCTGGTGGTAAAAGATGATGAAGGCATCTTCAACTCCCTCTTCTCATTTATGGCTAAATCTGATGATGAAAATATCAAGGAAGAGGTAACACTTCTTGACCTTAAAAGCAATTTAGATACTTATTCTATCAAAAGGTTAAGGAAACTTGTTGTTGTGTTGATTGATTCTGTTGATGAATTAACTATTGAAAAGAATGCTCTAAATGAGACTCTAGACTCTTTCCAAGATGAAAAACTTGCTTTAATGTCACAAATGACGGTTCTAGAAGCTGAAAATCTAGAACTGAAGAAACGGATAAAAAGGGTGACTATAACGGGTTCTAAAGAAAAGAATAAGGCCAGCGGCTTGCAACTTGAGCTTGAAAATAAGTTGCACACTACTCAAATGAAGATGCATTTGGCTCTAGAAAGAAATGATGTGTTGGAGAGGGATCTGGTTCTTGTAAAAGAGGAATTGAACAAATCCATCAAATGGACCACTTCTTCTAAAATGCTTACAAATGTAAGTAGTCAAGGTAACAATAGTAGAAGAGAGCTGGGTTGTGAGAAGATAGATCCCCCATACAATCCCCACAAAATATGTTTTTGTGACTGACAATTGCTTTGCTTGCATTGTGGTCGAAATGGCCATCTTAAAAGAGATTGCCCTGTTTGGAAAAAACATGAAGAAAGTTTTTCAAACTATTTCAAACAGAGGAACAAGCAGAAGAAGGGACCTGGTCATGTTTCTGGTCCTAAGTTGAAGAAAATCAGATTGCCTTACTGGATGAGAAACCCTCTTATCACTCATTTATCTACTTACTGGGAACTCCATCTCAAATGGCTACCCAAGGCTAACAAGTGATTAGCAATGCTGGTGAGAGGAAGTAGCAACAGTCAGTGTTTGTTCATGAATATAGCAGATGCTCAAAACCCGTGACTAGGAAAACTGAAAACTTCCTCTCTCTCAAGGCACTTCAAGGTGGAGGTGTCTCTTTTTGACAATGGCAAGAAATGATATATTCTTGGTGTAGGTAGGATTGGGAAGTTCGTGGAACACTCCATTGAGGATGTGTACTATGTTAATGGTTGAAGTACAATCTCTCAAGTGTTTCACAGATTTGTGATAAAGGGAATGAAGTCAAGTTCCTATCAGAAGAAGTGTGTGGTCACAAACTTGATTTATAGGGAAGTGGTCTTGATAGAAAAGAAATGTAAGAACATGTATATTGCTATTCTAGATACTGCCCTCAGTGACAATCTCACTAGTCTTAGTGCTTAAAGTGAGAATGTGGATTTATGGCACCGGAAACTTGGCCATGTGATAGCTTCTCTACTGAACAAACTTGTGTCAAGGGACCTGGTTCATAGTCTGCCAAAGACAAAATTTGCAGATGACAAAGTTTGTAACACTCGTTTTAAAAGGAAGCAAACCAGCTCATTATTCAAGCAGAAGAAGTAAGTGAGCACCATCAGACCTCTTGAGCTGCTCCATATGGATATCTGTATGGTCTTGTGAAGATTTAGAGAAAAGAAGGAAATAAGCATATTTTTGTGATCGTGGATGACTTCTCAAGGTCCACTTGGACTATGTTGCTGTGTGATCAACATGTGTTTGATCAGGTCAATACTCAACAAAATTCCTTATGAATTGCTCAACAATAGAAAGCCTAAATTGAGTCATCTAAAGGCTTTTGATTGTAAATATTGCGTTCTGAACAATGGAGAGACTGATATTGGGAAGTTTGATCCCAATAATGATGAAAGAGTATTTGTGGGATATTCTTCCTCCAGTAAGACTTATAGGGAGTATGACAAAAGGACATTGTGCTTTGAAGAAAGTGTCCATGTGATTTTTGATGAGTTTGGAAGAATTGAGAAGTTGCAAAACAAAGAGGACTGTGAGATTGAAAAGTTGCTTCAGATTCAGAGAGACCTTGCTAAAGAACATCCTCCTAAAAAATCCAGAAATCCCAAAGAAGCTGATGCAGATGATGAACCTGATGAGGAACCTGGTCTGGTAGAAAATGCTGAACAAAGATGATGCAGTTCAAACTAAAAATGTGGATTTTGAAGATGACAGGTTGTCTAAGTTCCTCTTCGACAATGGTTTCGAAAGAGCTGATGCAAAGTATGTAGCAGATGCAGCTTGGCTTTCTCAACTCTGGTGGATCAAACAGCAGGGATCTGGTCGAGACAATCAAATTGAAGTTGGGGATGCTAAAACTTGACTGAATGGATCCTGCCTGAAGCAATCAACCTTTTTATGACTATGCAAAGGGAGCAGATATCCTTGTTTTTTTCCCAGTTATGTATGTTTTAGAAAATTCAGTCTTATACCATTTGTGGCTGGCAGATCAATTGTCCAGAACATCATGGTATGCCAAGACTTAGTTCGATTCTACAAGAGCAAGAATACAACAAAAAAAACTGCTTGATTAAGATAGATTTGAGAAAAGCATTTGACTCAGTGGAATGGGGCTTTGTGGAGGAAATTCTCCATAGGCTAAACTTGCCTCCCAAATTCATACAGTGGGTTATGGAATGCATATCCTCAACACAGTAGTCAATTGCAATAAATGGGGGGGGGGGTGTATGGGTGCATAAAAGGGAAAAAGGGGTTGTGACAGGGAGATCCTATTTCTCCGCTACTGTTTGTAGTGTGTATGAAATACTTCATAAGGATTATAAAATGGGTTCGTGGGTTTGAATTCCATACCAAATGCAAAAGTTTGGGGCTAACTCACCTATGCTTTGTCGATGATTTGCTCATATTTAAAAGAGAGATACGTGAATAAGTCTTCTTGTACAGTTAGGATTAGTTGTTCAATCACTTTAGGACTCATTGTTGTATCAGCTCTTATATATATTCTTCATTAGCGTATGAATAAAACATTATTCTTCTCATTCTCTGTCTGGTCTTACAAGTGATTTTATGGTATCAGGGCTCTAAAAGCTCACACGAGTACGATCCCAATTTTTTCCTCTAACCCTAGCTGCTTCCTTACGCAAAAATGGCCCCCAATACCACTGTTGCAAATGCATATAACTCTGCCATCGTGCAGTTTAATCCTGCCTCTCAATTACCCATCAAACTTGCAGGCAGCCATAACTTCACCCCTGGAAGGCACATGTGTCGATGCTCATGCACAAACATAACCTTTTCGGTCACCTTGATGGCAAGGTTGCTGCTCCTCCAATCACACTTACAACAAATAATGAAAGCACTCAGAATCCAGCTTATACGAATTGGTTTCGACAAGATCAGCTTGTTCAAAACGCCATCTTAGCATCGGTAGAACCTACCCTTTCATCTACTGTTGCAATAGCCACATCGGTACACAAAGCTCGAGAATCCCTGCACACTGTCTTCGCCAACAAATCACATACAAGAATCATCAGTCTCCAAGATCAACTAGCTCGGATTACCAAGGATTCTAGGCCTGTCACTGACTATCTACGTGACATACGTTCAATTGCTGATGAACTAGCAATCGGTGGAGCACCAATCAGAAATGTGCAACTTACTGTAAGAATCATTCAAGGCCTTGGTCCCGACTACAATGCTATCTCTGCAGCCATCTGGTCCCGTGAAACAATGATCACCTATGAAGAACTCTATGAGAAACTTGTTGATCATGGGATCTTTCATAAGCATGAAGAAGCCAAGCGGACACCACCGTTTATTGCCGCACTTGCTCAACGAAACAACCAAGCACCTTCAAGAAACAATAGTAACCGAAAGCAGGGAGGTAATACCTCACAAGGTAGCCAACAATGGCGTTCCCAGACAGCCCGAGACTCCTCAATTGCCCAGCAGTGGCTCTCTCATCAAAATCAACAGCCCCAAAACACTGACAATTTCCTTCGCTGTCAACTCTGTGATCGCCCTAGTCACTCTGCCAAAGTGTGTAGATCCCAGTCTCACAACCACTTTCAGGCTCGTACACATTATGCTGCTCAGTTTTCGCAGCAACAAGATCCATGGATTGTTGATTTCGGGGCCAACCATCACATCATAACTGATGCTTGCAGCTTGACCACTTCTCAGGACTATCACAGACCCGAAGAGTTCTCAATGGGAAATGGTAATACTATTCCAATTTCTCAAATTGGTAACACTCACTTATGTGCATCAAATAAAAGCTTCAATCTAAATGATACTTTTTGTGCCCCAGAAATAAAAACAAATCTTCTTTCTGCCTGTAGATTTAGTAATGACAACAAAACATCCATTGAATTTTTTCCTCTTAATTTTCTTGAAGGATCTGACTACGGGGGCCCCTCTGGTGTGCGGGCAGAATAGAGATGGGTTGTACGAGTGGCCGCAAGAGACAACACGCAATCCCAACCTCAATTAAATCTGGTAGTTCGTCGTCTTCCTATTGACCTATGGCATCGACGATTGGGGCATCCAAGTCGTCAAAGTCGTCTTCCTATTGACCTATGGCATCAACGATTGGGGCATCCAAGTCGTCAAAGTTTACATAAACTGTTAACTGCGTTTTCAATTCCATTTTCTGATTCAAAAACTTCTTCAGCTTGTAATTCTTGCAATTCAAATAAAATGCATAGGTTACCTCTTTTTGAAAATACACTGCAGAGTCAACAACTTCTGCAAATTATTTACAGCGATTTTGGGGACCTTCCCCGGTGTTTTCCATTGACAAAAAGCGTTATTATGCATTGTTTGTTGATCAATTTTCGAAATACATGTGGATATATACTCTGAAAAATAAAAGTGAAGTTCAAGATATTTTTAAAAGTTTACATCAATTACTTGAACGTCGCTTTAACACAAAATTTATCTCATTTTACACTGACGGTGGTGGTGAATTTGAAGGATTATCTCCCTATTTAAAAACGCATGGTATTGAACGTCTAGTTTCACCTCCTTATACACCTCAACGTGTAGCTGTAGTTGATCGACGCCATAGACATGTTGTTGAAACGCAAAAACCTTAATTCATCAAGCCTCACTTCCCCCTATTTTTTGGAGCTTTGCTTGTCATCAGGTAGTTATCTCATCAATAGATTACCCTCAGCCACCCAAAAATATAACTGTCCTCATGAAATACTTTTTCAAGAGGCCCCAAAATTTGATTCCATATGAACTTTCGGGTGTTTATGCTATCCTTGGCTTCGACCATACACCAAAAATAAGTTCGAGCCTCGTTCAACTCCATGTGTATACCTAAGGTTTTCCAATAAATATTACTGCCACCAGTGCTTTGATCCAATTTCTTCAAAAAAAAAAATTATCGAGAGATGTTTTATTTTTTGAGGATAATTTTCCTTTTCAAAATATTTTCTCTCATGTATCAATTTCCAAATTAAATCATGGGAAAACAGTACAAAGGAAAACGATAGGAACCTCCCATGTGAAGCTCAAAATTTGAACATGGATCTTCCCCTTGTTATTGCGTGTGGACCTTGCCCACAAAGTTCGCCCCTGCAACTCGCCACAAACAGAGAGCAATCCCAAAGTTCAGGTATTCTCTTCAACTCTGCTCAAAATTCTCGGCAGCAACTCAATCCTTCTATACTTTCTTCCCAGAACCAAACCACCTATGTCCAACAAGAAAACCCACTACTCTTAACTTACAAATGACGCAATCCAACCTCAGCTCCTCAGTCGTTACCTTCATTGGCCAATAAAAACACGCATTTGTCTTCTTTAGTACGTACCTAACCCCATTGCACCTCCTTCTAATCCACATTTGTCAGCTATTATCACACCCCCAAGCACACAACCCATCCAACCCACTTCATCCGCGCCTTCCATTATAACACCGAGTCACTCCATGGTTACCCATTCCAAAAATAATATCCATAAGCCCAAACAACTCCCTAGCTTTCTTGATCACTCTCCAAGTACTAAAATGACTTCTTCCTACAAACAAGCTCAGCGTGAACCCCACTGGAATGTTGCTATGCAGACTGAATTTGATGCACTTATGAGAAACCAAACGTTGACTTTTGATCCCAATGATTTTTCGAAGAATGTAGTAGATTGCAAGTGGCCTTTTCGCATTAAGCATCGTCCTGATGGCTCTATTGACAGGTATAAAGCTCGATTAGTAGCCAAAGGCTTCACTCAGCGGCCTGGACTTAACTACCATTCAACCTTCAGTCCGGTAGTCAAGCCTACAACCATTCGTCTGGTTCTCGCTATCGCTATTCAATGCAACTAGTGTTTGCATCAACTTGATGTAAATAATGCATTCTTGCAAGGTCATTTAGAGGAAAAAGTTTATATGCAGCAACCTCATGTCTGCAAACTTAGCAGAGCCATCTATGGTCTCAAACAGGCACCTAGAGCTTGGTACACTGAGCTCAAGAACTTTCTAGTAACACAAGGTTTTTGTAAATCACACTCTGTTTCGTCTCTGTTCGTCTTCCATAATTTAGGATTGACTATTTATATCCTTGTATATGTGGATGACATTATTTTCACTAGAAATCGAGACCATGGTGTTCGACAAATTATCAATGCCTTTGCTCAACATTTCTCTCTCAAGGACCTGGGCCACTTGAACTATTTTTTGGGTGTTGAGGTTCTATCGTATCACGGTGGCCTGTTGTTGTCTCAACAAAAGTATATACAAGACCTTCTCCAGGAGGAAAATATGCAAGACAGCAAAGGAGTTCCCACTCCTATGTCTGTCGCTACTATTCTCAATGTAAATCAGGTTGATCCTATTGTTGATGGTTCTTTCTTTCAGACAATTGTTGGCAAGCTACAATATTTTTCCTTCACCAGACCTGACATCGCGTTTACAGTAAATAAACTCTCCCAGTTTACGCATTGTCCTCAAGCCAATTTTTTGAAGGCTGTTAAGCGGCTGCTTCGATATCTCAATCAAACCTCTTCTTTTGGGCTTCAAATAACCCGTGAGACTGATAACCGAATTATGGTGTATTCTGACTCTGATTAGGCTGGTGACCCTACTGATAGAACTTCCACAACTGGTTACATTATATATCTTGGAAGTACGCCAGTCTCGTGGTCCTCCAAGAAGTAGCGGTTCATCTCTCGATCATCCACTGAAGCTGAATACCGAGCTGTTGCTGCTACTCTTGCAGAAACCAACTGGATCACCAACATATTGTGTGAGCTTCACTTTTCCCTTGCTTGCATACTGCGCATACTCTGTGATAATATTGGAACTACATACATCTGTGAGAATCCTGTCTTTCATAGCAAGATGAAGCATATTGCTATCGACTTCCACTTTGTTCGTGACCAGGTGCAACGCAAAGAGGTTGAAGTGAAGCATTTACATGCTGCTGATCATGTTGCTGATGTCCTAACCAAGCCACTTTCACATGCGTCCTTTAGTCGTATGTTTGACAAGTTGGGTATTTAGATATCAACACCAACTTGCGGGGACGTAAATGAGAGATACATGAATAAGTCTTCTTGTACAGTTAGGATTAGTTGTTCAATCACTTTAGGACTCATTGTTGTATCAACTCTTATATATATTCTTCATTAGCGTAAGAATAAAACATTATTCTTCTCATTCTCTGTTTAGTCTTACAAGTTATTTTAATATTTAGCAAAGGAGAGCTCAGATTAGTAGGCCTGATGCTGAGAGGGCTGAAGACCTTTTCACTATCCTCGAGACTGACCACAAAACAAGTCTAGCATCTTCTCTGCCAAGATGGGTAATTCAGAACTAAATGATTTATGTGAAGCCACTAGATATACAAATAAAATGCTACTATTTAAGTACTTGGGTGTCCCAATATCATCAAAAAAACTTTCAGCTGTTGACTGTGAAATGTTGAAAGATAAGATGAGTTGTAGAATCAAGACATGGGGATCAAAACATTTGTCTTATGCAGGAAGAGGCTAGCTAGTCACTTCTATTCTAATACATATTCACTCGTATTGGTCCTCAATATTTCTCCTACCTAGGAAGGTCATCAAATAGATTGTTGCATTATGTAGAAATTTTATATGGTTAGGACAAGTGCGTACAAACAAAGCCCTTTTGATAGCTTGGGACCTGATTTGTCAAACCAAAAAGGAGGGAGGAGTAAGGGTGATCGATTGCCTAACGTGGAATGATGAAGCTATAGCCAAATATGTATGGAATGTGGCAAGTAAAGCAGACAATATTTGAGTGAAATGGGTGAACCATATCTATATAAAAGGGAAGGACGGGTGTCAATATATAGTCCCAAAAGATTCATGTTGGTATTGGAAAAAGATATGTGGATCAAACGATAAATTTGAAATGGGCTATGTGCAGGATGGTTGGCTGAAGGTGAATGGAACACACACTTTCAAAGTGGATATGCTCAGAGAAGAGGACCGGGCACCAACTGACCTGACTGGAGAGGAGTGTGGAATAAATCCTACATACCAAAGCATTGCTCTATATGTCGGTATTCATGCATAAAAAACTGATGACCAAGACAAGATTGAAGCATATGGGAATTAGCTCAGACGATGAATGTCTCTTATGTGGTCAGCACCAGGAAAACATCGAGCACCTATTTTTCCAATGTGTGTTCTCTAAGGAATGCTTAGGTATTATCTTGAAATGGCTACACCTGAAAATGATAAATCAGAATATCCAGGGATGGTGGACAAGGATTTCATGCCGAGTAAAAGGGAAGATGAGTAGAGCTATCTTATGGACAATTTCAGCAGCTCTCATATATCATGTCCGGAAGGCAAGAAACGAAGCTATGTAGAACCAAAAGGTGCCAAGACCACAACTAGTATGCAAGCAAATTTTGATGGAATCCAGGTACAGGACAAAATAGTTACTTCATAAAAGGCACAATTGTAAAGATAGAGAATGAATAGAAGAAACACTACAAAGAGAAATTTAGGGAGAATAGGGGAACATATGTAGTAGATAGAAGTGTTAATTTTACTGCTTTCTACATGTAGCAAAGAATGAAGTTTGAATATAGAAGATGTTGGTTGTTGACCAAAAAATAAATAAATAAATAAAAATAATAATAATAATAATAATAAATATATATATATAAATTAATTCCATGAATTGATAGTTTCCTATTTTAATGAAATACTTTAGAAAATTTATATTTAGGTCAGTGGCAGAAATGAGAATGCAAATTTTTTTCTTCATCTAGAACATGATATGTTTTTTCATTCTTTTAGGGAAACATTTTCTTTCATACCAAATACATTGACAAAATTATGACTATATACGACTCTCTTCACTTATCACTCTTCAAAATTGTTCAAATAAAGAAGGGCTAGAATAATGTGCGTTAATTCAAATAAGTTCTACATGCTGCTAGGCTAAAAGCTTCATCATTTTCCACAAAAAAGTCAGACAAAATTGAACATGGATGGAACTGAACAAGACTCAGTAAATGCATAAAAACTTAAGAAGCCATTATAATTGAGAAAATAAAGCTTTAGTACAGGAAATATCTGCTTCTAAGCAGCCTTTTTCTGAATGTAGCTATAAACTAAAAGATAAAAATTTGCAGGCATGACACAAACTGGCAAATATACTATTTGCCAACTGCCAAGAGTACCCTCTACTAACTTGAACATGCTTGTGCAGACATTGCATCCATTTTCTCACTCGTAATCCCAAAATTGCAGATGTTGGCGATACCACGTACATGTTTCCTTCCATACACTGTTAATCTTTCACAATGTGCCTCAAATATCTTCACCTATTCTCACAAATAGAGCAGTCATATTCTCATCAAAAGAATAAAACGCTAAAATTGAACTAAATTACCACAGAAAACATTTCTTTTATTGCCATGTTAAATACTTACATAGGACTTAAGGCAATCCCAGTTGTCAACAAGTGGCTGTCCAGCAGGTCGAACACGGTGTAGTACCTCATTACCTTTTTCAACACCAAAAAGAAGCTCACCTAGATGTTTTACATTGTTGTCCACTTGACTTCTCTGTGACATAACTTCATTTAGTTTCACATGAGCTTCATATTTCTCATCGGAGCCATCAGGAGCATTTCGATGCTGCAAATTAATGTTAAGAAAGAACATATCAAAATCATGTGTAGGAAGAAGAATTCTCCATCAATTGTGCTGCAAAAAGTGGTAGAAAACATACTTTGGTGAACAAATAGAAAATTTCAGCATTGCGCTGACCCACATTCCTTGATGATGATGTCGAGAATGACTTGGCATCCACGGAGTCATGACGGTGATTTTTTGAAGTTTCACCCATATACACGGCAAGAGGATCAAAACTCACCACTTTATCGCCATATTCTTTGACATGGGAGCCATAATGATGTGTTAAGTTGGCTGCAGTTCTTTTTGCAATCTGAGCGACAAAATGAAATCATAAATCTTCCATTAAAAGAAAGCATAGGTACTGCCCAAACAATTGATCTTGTATTTTTAAAACAAATTGTTTAAAGCATATGTAATATTTGTCCATAGCAATATAAACTCTTACTCGACTATACTGCCCATGCACGCTGTTAGTTTTTCGATCTTGTACATCACTGTTCATAGGTGCAAACAATAATTAGTTTGACATAATACGTCATTTCCAAGTGTAAATGATAGAAAAAATAATCCAAGAATCTATACTTGGCATACTCCTTCCCAACAATGTGGACTACGAGAACAGAGGTTATAAAAATTGTTTATACCTATCTTCCATCCAGGCAACACTGTACAAGTCTCCCAAGCAAATACCATCAAACTCGCGAGGGGGACACTGACCCAAGCAGGGTTCATCAGGAGTACCCTTGCCACAGTATGTCCCCCAACTGTCTTCATCAGGTTTCGATGCAGTCATGACATAGATATTAAGTCCTTTGGGGAGAAGACCATCAAACATGCTTCCAGACTCACAGGCTTCTAGGTAAAACACCTGAACATCATCCAACATAAAATACAGACTTTAAATTTCACTGATCAAACATTTGCGCAAAGGGAAAGAAAGCCTGAAAAAACTAAAGCAAGCGAGTTACCAGTCTGTCATACGTCCCTGAAGCATGCTTCTTTTTCAACACGTTAACTAGATCTTGTGCATAAACCAATTCTCCACTTGGCATTCCTGATAATAATAAAAACACAACAACAATTATGCATATCCTAATCAGTTTCAAGGAATCACAAATCAAGATTCGATTTGCAATGAGTATAATTAGCTTAATTTTCCAATTACCTAACCATGTCATTAGGTGGCAAGTTCCTAACATGAATTACTTATACACATTCACAATACAGCTACAAAATATCCAATTATTCATATATTCTATAGCCTAGTGTATTATAACATTCAATTGGGATTTGGAGTTTCTCATTAGAATCTGACATTTTCACAACTTCAAAATGGGGTCTTATTTCTCACATAGTCACTCAACTAATAGTTTATTATGTCAGAAAGTCACATTTCTTTTTGATTCCAATTCTTTTCAACAAACAAACTGACTTTCTGAGATAATAACTACTTCCTCTATCCCAATTGAAGTGTCACAGAGTTAAAGACTAAGCAAATTAATGTGAGGAAGATACTTACCAATCATTCCAGGGCTACCATGATCAGAATAGAAGATGAAGATATGATCATTTGGACCGCTCTTCAAAATTTTCCCACTTCCCCCAACAACACCACTTTTATTGGCAAGGATGACATTGTAAAAGTTTTTAGCATTAACATCTTCATCTACGTAATCCTGCCTCAACAAAAAGGAAAAAAAAAAAAAAACCTCTCATAAGCTAACAAACACTCTAATAATCTTGAAAATTTTCCAAAAAGTTGAACACAAAAAGAGCAAACCTTTGGGACACCTTTGTAAACATCATGGCCATGTGGGTTATTGATGATGACACCAGGTCTGGGATTTTCTGTATTGTTAGCAATGTCATCGTACATGAATACAATGATGTTCTCATCTTTAAGACCACCAGCCTTCAGTAATTGGTAAGCGTGACACACATCAGCCTGAAATCATACAATCAAGTTACATTCAGATTTTTGTAGTTGTTGGAGATTATTTGACTTGACACAGTTTAAAACAGAAAGGAACATTTTTAAAATTTGTAATTTAGATCACTCCTGACTATGATAACAAATCATTTTATTGACCATAAAGAAATATTTTTAAATTGAATTGTTTTCATTTGTTGAAATGTAATATTTTTGAACGGACTAAAAATAAGTGTGTTAAATTGGAATAGAGTTGGTATATAGTTCTTATTCCTCCTTTTTATTTTGATTAAAACGTATTTTATTTTTTTTGGATGAGAAATTCCAGGTACTTAACACTTGCTTGGACTTTATTACTTTCTCCGACTTCATTCAATATATGCCTATTAAATACAAAATATTGTAAAATAACGTGTATGCTACAAGTTAGAGATTTCGATATTTGCTAATAATAAAAGAGTTTAACGTAACTTACATACAGATATTGTAAGAAATCTTTATACATCATATTATCTTTAGATGTTGTAAGTAATTATTAATGTCATCTATCTATCATCAAGACTATTAACTAAGAGTGTACGTAGTTCGGGATCGATTTGGGTTTTTAAAATTTCAAATCAAATCAAAGTGTTGGGTTTTTATATTTATAAATCAAATTGATCAAATCAAACCAATAATAGTTGGGTTCAACTTCCGATTTTTGTAGATTTCTTGATTTTTTTTTTTGTGGTTCGATATGAATCATCTTTAAGCAGTTGTAGGACAATCAGATTAAATTATCTCAAGACCTATATAACTCTTCAACAATCAATAATAGCCACATGCTTCACAAAATACAAGAAAATTAATAGATGTTGATGAAGATATTATCAGACTACTTCAATCACCACAAATAATTAAATCGTCAAACATTCACATCGTTATAAAACATTCGCACCAATAATGTCATCTGCCCATCATCGAGACTATTAATTAACGTTTACGAGGAATTGAATCATAAAAAATTGTTAGGCAATGTATATTATATAAAAAGAATAATTTAGGATGATAACCTGATGCCTATAATTAACCCAGTCATTGGAGCCAGCAACTAGGACAGCCCATTTGGTTCCTTTGGTTTTTTGGGTTAAGAATTGAGAGATACTACGACCTTCAATATTAACAAATATTGAGACCAAAACAAGGAAAAATACACCAGCAATATTATACCTAGATATCATTATATTTGAAATTAACAAAGAAACCAATCAACTAGGATGGAGAATATTGAGCTTAGTGTATGACAAATTTATAGAAAATATGTCAAGAACTTGACACTTATTTATTGCATTAGCATTTGGTTATAGATTATGTGAATGATAATTTTCTATAAATGTTTGTTTGACAATATCTTTTGACCAATTATCTCTAAATATTTATTTGACCATATATTTAAATAATTATTTGACCAATTTGACAGAATTTTCTCTGATATTTAATTTTTTCAACTTTCTAGTTTTTAGAACATTTGACTCACAAAACTTCAAAAAAAAAAAAAAAATCAAGTAAAATGCATGTCTGAACACAATTTCTAAAACTCTATTTTTTTAAAATTTGAACTTTAAAATTTATGATCAAACAATTCTGAATTTATTCTTTTACAAGAAATTTCTTGTTATTTGTGATAGTTTGGTTATGTCATCTCATTGTTTTTGTACGTTTTTTGTATATTCGCACTTAGCGCAAACATAAGGAAAATTAATATATTTCACTCTTAATATATAAAATTAATTTTATGAATTGATGGTTTCATCATATCATATCATATATTATTAGAAGTAGGAAGCTCCAAAATGAAAAGTTGGATAACCATTAAACCCCAGACAAATTAAAATATAAAGAATTTAATTAGTTTAAGTATTCCTTTAAAACCCAAACGAATTTGAGTAAATTAAGTCAAATATAGTCCAGGTTCATTTACTTTTAATCTGACAACGTTTGAGGCTTTAAACATTCTTTTGAATGTAGGTATAATGCATTTAAGTATGGAAATTTAATCTTTGTTTAAAAAAGGAAAAAAAACATCTCTTAATATAACTTTGGTCTTTTCTACTACTCCAAACATCTTATAATAAAGTGAATCTCTTCTACTTCACCTAACATCTCGTTATAAACAAGTCTTTTCTACTATTTCATTTGGTTAAAATAATCACAATTTCTTGAGTCTTCTTCTCCACCATCTTCAGTTTTACGTACTTATCATCTTTTACCCCCACCCCCATCTTTTTTTTCACTTTCTTAATAATATTCATATATTTGAATCGAAACAAAGTTCTATGACTTCTAAACATATTTGGATTGATCATGATGCGATTCAATAAATGCATCAATTTAGTTTTCATTTTACATTCATAATAGTTAATTTCACAAGATATTTTTTTATTACAATATGTATTTAACTTTAAATTAAAGTACTATATATGTCACTAAAGTAGCCTCAAAGTTGCAAGAATTTCTAATCTCAATTTATGAGTTTGTTATTTCTTTTTGGAATAAGGCACAAGTACCCCCTAGACTGAGACAGAAATGTCAGAGACACACATTAACTACACTAAGGTCCTATTACCCTCCCAAACCCATTTTTTTTGTAATTTTATACACTTTTTGGCTTACGTGACACATTCCGTGACTCTACATAGTTGATGCGTGTGGGAGATATTTGGATGCCACCTAAGCCAAAAAAGTGTATAAAATTACAAAAAAAAATGGGTTCGGGGGTAATAGGACCTTAGTTTAGTTAAGGTGTGTCTTTGAGATTTCGGTCATAGTGTAGGGGGTACCTGTGCCTTATCCCTTTCTTTTTTATTGTATTGCTTTTATTTTTGTTTTATAACACAAAGAAAGTCTAATAATATATGTGTCATTTAAAATTTGTCAATGGCAATAAAATTTATTTTAAGTATTTTGGGATAAACGTGCAACGCACGTGTTCGAGAACTAGTTTTAATGAAATTATATATAGTATTTAAATCAATAACAAAGAAGACAATGTAGATCTTTGTCTTCACTATGGACGTCATATGCTTTTTCACTTTTTTAGGCTAACATTTTTCTTCATACCAAATACACCGACAAAATTATGATTGTATACAACTCTCTTCACTTACCACTTTTCAAAAAATTTCAAATAAGAAGGGCTAGAATTATGTACAATAACTCAGGTTAATGAGTTGATGGGATCTATGTAGTAGCGGCTAAAAGCTTCATCATTTTCCCCCAAATAAACAAACAAAATCGAGCTTGGATGGAACTGAACAAGACTCGGTAAATGCATAAAAAGGTCAAAAGGCATTATTATTGAGAAAATAAAAGCTTTAGTACAGAAAATTTGCTTCTAAGCAGTCTTATTATTTTCCAATTAGAGTGCCCTCAACTAACTTGAACATGCTTGTGCAGACATAGCAGCCATTTTCTCACTCGTAATCCCAGCATTGCAGATGTTGGCAATACCACGCACATGTTTCCTCCCATACACTGTTAATCTTCCACAATATGCCTCAAATATCTTGACCTGTTCTCACAAATAGAGCAGTCATATTCTCATCAAAAGAACAAAACACGAAAAGTGAACTGAAATATCACAACAAACATTGCTTTTATTGCCATGTTAAATACTTACATAGGACTTGAGGCAATCCCAGTTGTCAACAAGTGGTTGTCCAGCAGATCGAACGTTGTTTAGTACCTCATTACCATTTTCAACACCAAAAAGAAGCTCCCCTAGATGTTTTACATTGTTGTCCACTTGACTTCTCTGTGACATAACTTCATTTAGTTTCACACGAGCTTCAATTTTCGTACCAGAGCCTTCAGGAGCATTTTGGTGCTAAAAACATTAAGAAAGAAATTTATCAAAATCATGCGTAGGAAGAAGAATTCTCCATCAATTGTGCTGCAAAAAGAGGTAGGAACGTACTTTGGTGAATAAATAGAAAAGTTCAGTATTGCGCTGATCCACATTCCTTGACGATGATTTTGAGAATGACAAGGCATCCACAGATTCATGACTGTGATTTTTGAAATTTTCACCCATATACGCGGCAAGAGAATCAAAACTCACCACTATATCACCGTATTGTGTGACATGAGAGCCATAGCCACCATGTGTTATGTTGGCTGCAGTTCTGTTTGCAACCTGAGCGAGAAAAAATGAAAAACATAAATCATCCATTAAAATTGAATAAGAGAAAGCATAGATGTATCATATAAGCAAATTGCTTAAAGCATATGCAATATTTGTCCATAACAGTACAAACTCTTACTCGACTATACTGCCCTTGCACGCTGTCAGCTGTTCGATCTTGTACATCACTGTTCATAGGTGCAAAAAATAATAAGTTTGACATAATATGTCACTTCCAAGTGTAAATGATTGAAGAAAATACAAGAATCTATAGTAGGTCAAAAAAATTGTTTATACCTATCTTCCATCCAGGCAATACTATACAAGTCTCCCAAGCACACACCCTGAAACTCGCGAGGGGGACACTGAACCAAGCAGGGATCTTCAGGAGTACCCTCGCCACAATATGTCGCCCAACTGTCTTCATCAGGTTCTGATGCAGTCATGACATAGATATCAAGTCCTTCCGGGAGAAGACCATCAAACATGCTTCCAGACTCACAGGCTTCAAGGTAAAACACCTGAGCATCATCCAACACAAAATACAGACTTTAAATTTCGTACTGATCAAACATTTGCGCAAAGGAAAAGAAAGCCTGAAAAACTAAACCAAGCGAGTTACCAGTCTGTCATACGTCCCTGAAGCATGCTTCTTTTTCAACACGTCAACTAGATCATTTGCGAAAACCAATTCTCCACTTGGCATTGCTGATAACAATAAAAACATGAAAATCAATTATGCATATCCTAATTAGTTTCAAGGAAGGATAAAAATTAGGTGAGAATCACAAATAAGTGCCCGTCTTCTTCCACTTCACCAGATTGAGCCGCCGAGAGGAACCGGAAGGAGGGGAACTTCAACCCCCAGTAGAGATGGTCACTCCCATGGAAGAATCATAGAAACAGTCTTATGCAACCTCTGTTACTGCTCTGTCTTCCTCGAAGAGGAAAAGAGGCAGTGATTGCAAGGCACTCCAACCACAACAGAGTGCCAGCAATTATCTTCAAATCCAAGGATTATGCCCCTTAAATGCAAATGTTACTAATCATCTTGTCTATGCTGATGACATCATTGTTTTTAGTAGTGGCAAATCCTCCTCTATGGAACTCATTATGAGTTAGATTAGTAAATACGAGAATTCCTCTGATCAAATGGTTAATAGAGATAAAAGTTTCTTCTTTCCAGCCCCTAAAACCTCTGCTCATAGGATTAATAGGATTAGAAAATGCACAGGTTTCATGAACAAAAAATTTCCCTTTAACGTATTTAGGTTGTCCTTTATATGTTGGTAGGAAAATACTTGAGTATTTTGATTTTATGATAGATAAGATTGTGAAAAGACACAATGGTTGGCATTGTAAATTACTTTCTTATGATGGTAAGGTTGTTTTGATCAGAAGTGTTTTGCAATCTCTGCCTATCTACACTCTTTCTGCCTTAATTACTCCCAAAGATATCTTGAAACTTATTGTGAAGTTTGGTAAGCAATTGGATTACAAATGTTACTGTTGCACTATTGTAAGTGACCAAACGTTATATCATGTATTTAGTCAAGGCACAATAGCTAGTAAAATTTGAAATATGTTTGGAAGCTCTCTTAGGATCAAACATTCTAACCTCCCTATTAGACACATCATAAACTCATGGTGGCAGGAAAATGCTTGTAATGCTATTCATAAATTGTTCTAACATATAACACCTATTATTATGTGTTTGGTTATTCGGAAAGAAACTTGTGCTTGCAGATATGGTAAGCAAAAGAAGTTTAGCCGGTACAAAAAGGAGAAGCAAGTGGGATGGATCATCCAAGAAGCTACTAACAAGTCAAAAGGGCAGGCAATCTTAGGCTCAACAAGATCATTCAGGACACTGTTGATCATATCAGTCATGCTAATATCATGATTACTCATTGTTATAGCGGGGAAGCCAACCAACTGGTAGATTGGTTAGCAAAATAGGCAATGAACTCTTTGACTAGCAACACATATCTATCGGCTCAACAACTTCCTAATGGTGCTAAAGGACCCTTCCTCATGGAGAAGAGACAAGTTCCTAATATAAGGTCAAAATTAATGTGAGGAAGATACTTACCAATAATTCCAGGGCCACCATGATCAGTATAGTAGATGAAGATATGGTCATTTGGACCACTATTCAAAACTTTCCCACTTCCCCCAACAATACCACTTTTGTTTGCAAGGATGACATTGTAAAAGTTTAAAGCATTAACATCTTCACCTACATAATCCTGCCTCAACAAAACAAAACCCCTCATAAGCTAGCAAACACTCCAATCTTGAAAAATTTCCAAGAAACTGAACACAAAAAGAACAAACCTTTGGGACACCTTTGTAAACATCATGGCCATGTGGGTTATTAATGATGACACCAGGTCTGGGGTTTTCTCTATTGTGAGCAATGTCATCATACATAAATACAATGATGTTCTCATCTTTAAGACCTCCATCCTTGAGTAATTGGTAAGCATGGCACACATCAGCCTGAAAGCACACAATCAATTTATGTGACACTGTTTGACTTAACACAAACTTTAAAAAAAAAAAACTTTCTTGTCTAAATTACTTGACTATTGTGTGGACTATATATCATTTAAGGGTAAAAAGTGAATTCTAAAATTAAATTATTTTTATTTATAGAAAGGTGATATTCTTTTTGAAGAGTTAATATCTCAGATGGTCACTCAACTTTAAATAGTTCACTTAGAAAGTCACTCAACTTTGAGTAGTTTACTTAGAAAGTCACTCAACTTTATTTTATAACTCAAAAATCACTCATCTATTGATATTTCACTTAGAAAGTCACTCAATTATTGATAATTTACTCAGAAAGTCACCCAACTAAATAAACTAACTTTTTAAAAATAATAAAATGCTCATTTAATTATTTTATTAAATTTTGTTGAAATACAATTTTTTTGTTTTCAACTAATTTTTTTAAAATAATAAAAAATTGCTACTGTGCGTTCTTCTGATTACTTCTTAATTACTACTGATAAATTCCAATTACCTTCTTTTTTTGGGATCATTTTTCAGCTTATTTAATTCCACTAAGACAATTACTAGAACGGAAAACGATTTTGTTTTAAATCTATTGCTACGGTACGTTTTTCAAAAAATATAATTAAATAATTGAAGCGGGTCATTAAATTAATTAAAATAGATATCTTCTTATTTTTTATGAAGATAGTTTAAAATAAAAATTAGATTTCAACAAAATTTAATGAAAAAATTATTTAAATTGAAATGGTGACTTATTAAGTGAAATACCAATATTTGAGTGACTTTTGAGTTGTAAAACAAAGTTGAATGACTTTCTAAGTGAACAATTCAAAGTTGAATGACTTTCTAAGAGAACAACTCAAAGAAGAGTGACCATCTAAGATATTATCTCTCCTTTTAAAACAGACTAAAAAGAAAAATGTGTATCTCATTTAGTCGATCTTGATAGTCTAAATACGAGAAGTGTCTCAATCTAGGCACTCTCCAAATTGATAGGATCCAAATGAAAAAAGGAAATACAATGGTAGAATTTAACATCTTTCTTATTAAATAATGAAAAAATAATTGATCAGGAAAGGTCTTGTTCATGGTGATAAGTGAGGAGGGATTTAGTAAAGGAATAATACCGCTTTATATTATACGAATATAGTCCCGAGTTGGTGTATAAATTGGTTCAAAGGTATTATATAGTTCTACTTTCTCCTTTTTGTTTTAATTTAAGTATTTCTTGTTTTTTTATGAGAAATTCTAGGTCCTTAACAGATGCTTAGCCTTTATTACCTTCTCTAACTTTCATTCAATATATGACTATTAAACATAAAATGTTGTCAAATAACGTGTATATTTCAGCGGAAAACAATAAGAAATGAAAAATAGGCATGTGATTTTGGACTTAAATTACTTAAAATTAGTGGTGTAATTCTTTTCAGTATTTCGTATGCTAATAATTGACACATGCTATAAGTTAGAGAGCCAACTATATATTTCACCTTTTAACATAAGTTGAATTATAAAATTAGGTGCATGACTAAAGTTTATAAAGGAAAAAGGGTGATTAAAAGGTTATATCAAGATTGTTATGTTGGGATTAATTATGCTGGGATTAGTTATTCTGGTACTATGTATTTTTAGTGAATGTTTGGTTTATTGTATTAAAAATAATATGTATTGCATAATTTTTAAGAATGAGTTGTTTGCTTATAAAATACCCTCCATAGGTGTAAACAATGTGAAAAATGATGTTTAGAAAAGGTTTGAGCAGGGGTGTTTCAGTCATTTTAACTATTTTATCCCGAGATAAGTTATTTGAGGATTATTATTTCATCAATAAGTAGGGATAACTTATCCCGGTAATAATTATTAATCCTGTGATAAGTTATATATCCCAAACTTTATAACTAAACAAGGAATTAAAGGTTACTAAAAAAATTATCCTAAAATTATCTTTCTTAATCCATTACAATTTATACCAAACGTGTTTAACGTAACTTATACACGAATAGTATAAGAAACATTTATACATCATATTATATTTAGATGTTGTACAAGGTAAATGCAAGAATACTAAAATTGGAGCATTAATAATCAAAAGACAGAGTCTCATCAAGTATTTAAACAATAATATCATCTTATATCATCAAGACTATAAACTGAGAGTGAATAAAGTTCGGGTTGGTTTGCATTTTTTAAATTTCCGATCAAATCAAAGTTTTCTATTTTTGGATTTCATGATGTTCTTTTTGTGGTTCGATGTGAATCATCTTTAAGCAGTTGTAGGACGATCAAATTCAATTATCTTAAGACCTATATAACTCTTCAACTATCAATAATAGCCAGAAGATTCACAAAAAAAGAAGAAAATTAATAAATGTTGATGAAGATCACCACAAATGAATCATCAAACACACACACCAAATAATGTCATCTAACCAACCTGATGCCTATAATTATCCCAGCCATTGGAGCCCGCAACTAGGACAGCCCATTTGGTTCCTTGTGATTCTTGGTTTAAGAATTGAGAGATACTACGACCATCAATATTATAAACCAATATTGAGACCAAAACAAAGAAAAATACTCCAACGATATTATACCTAGATATCATTGTGTCCCAAATTAACAAAGAAACCAATCAACTATATTGAGCTTGGTGTATGACAAATTTATAGGATCTTTTAATTTGTGCCAACAACACTAAAGACGTACAAATGGGTACACGACGTAGAATTCAAATGTCTTAAAAAGAAAAACAACCATAGGAACTCACGAAAATATGTTAAGAACTTGACAATTATTGCAATAGCATTTGGTCCTAGATTATGACGAGAATTTATCTTTAAATATTTGTTTGATCACAGATTTTGAGAAGTTATCTTTAAATCTTTAAATTTGGTCTCTGATTTTTAATTTTTCCAATTTTCCTGAGTTTTGGGACTTTCAATCGCAAAATTTCAATATTTTTCAAATAAAATACATGTCCAAACATAACTTCAAAAACTCAAAAAATTTAAATATCAACTTCGAAATTCATGATCAAACAATTTTGAATTCATTGTTTTACAAGAAATTTCTTGTTACATGTGGCAGTTTCGTCATGTCACCTCATTGTTTTTGTAAGTTTTTTGTCCATTGGAGTAGGCTGATACAAATGAAGGGATCAGATGCCGGGGAGCTTAATTAAATGTTACTTTATTTAATTAATAAAATTATTTGCACTTTACGTGGCTATAAGAAAATTAGTATATTTCATTGTTTGTGTATGGATTGATAATTTCATACCTCAATGAAATAGTATATAATATTTATATTCAGCTCAATGACAAAGAAGACAATGTAGATCTTTGTCTTCATTCGAGATATGATATGTTTTTTTATTTTTTTCAATATGCAAAATAAAAAAGTTTGCTCTTTCTTTTTAAAGTACAAACTTTTCATATGTACATAGTAGAACAAAAAAATTAGGGTGTATAAATTGTAAAGTAAATGAAATAAGAGGTCATATTTTTGAAACAACAATCTATTGTATTAAGTTGAAAACATTATTTTTTGTTTTAATTTTCTCTATTTTTTGTAGGAGCATATGATCCTCTGTATAAATACTAATTACTTAAAAAATGCTTTTGAACTTCTATGTTATGTCTTTATTATTACATTTGTTTATTATATTATTTTATACATTAAATAATTTTTTTTTTAAATCATGAAAATGAAACAAACACGAGTTATGAATAATGTTTAAAAGTAGAAATTGTAAAGAAGATAAAGAGACATATATGAATTACTAACAACTTGAATCTATAATTTTATTAGACAATAAATATAATAATTATTATACATTAATTTTATTTGTAAATATATTCCACGCCCCGAGCGTATACCCTAAGTGTAGGGTCTGTTGCTTAAGTGACTATCGCATAAGCGAAGATGACTTTGCTTTTACGAGACCCGAGTTTTTAGCAGGATTCACTTTTGCGAAACCTGATCGCTTTTGCGACATTAGAGAGGGATTTTGACCTGCAAATTTTGGGGTTTTGCGAAACCTGGATCGCTTTTGCGACATTAGAGAGGGGTTTTGTCCTGCAAATTTTGGGGTTTTAGCCCCATTTTCCATTTTTGTGCTTGGAAAACCATTGGAGGTGATTTTTGAAAGGATTTCTTGTTCTAAATCATTTGATTAAGTTTTTGTGACCCTAAAACTTCATTTCCCTTTGATTATTTATGGATTCTAACATCAAAATTTGGGATTTGATTTAGAAAATAGCAAGGTTTTGCAAGAACTTGTGTTTTGATCTAAAATGTTAATTTTTGAAGTGGTTTTAAATCCTTTTTCGAATTGATTTTCACCATTGAGTTCCTAAAGCCTTAAATATCATTTTCAAGTATTGATTTTCGAACTCAGAGCTTCTTTTTGAAATTGGGTTTTGAGATGATTGACCCTTTTCTCTAAATAATTAATGTGGGTATTGTTGTTTCCGAAGAGAGATTGTGAATACTTGATTGTTATAGATTATGTGGCTTTGGAAGTGAGTCGGAAAGGAAAAACTCAAGCTTCGAATTGATTAATTGATTGGTTTTAGGCAAGTGATCTCTTAAACTTTGTAATTTGGTTGAATTGTTTACTTCTCTTCATTGTCTATTTGTTGGGGAGTAATCGGGAATGAGGTGAAAGGTTATTTGCTCCACTTAATTAATGTTAACCAATAAAAATGGGGGAAAATGAAAAGGCTTCTTGATGATAATGATAAACTGTGAAATGCCTTGTTATGGCCCCTATTTGATTGATTGGTGAATTGCTTGAATGCATGAAAGTGGACTTGAATGATATGAATTGTTGTCTCTCCGTGTGGTGTGATATTGCTTGTGTGCATTAATTGTTGAACACCATGATGAGACACTTGATAAAAGCCAAAGAGAAATGGTTCTGGCTAGTGATATAAATGTTGAAGGTAAATGGTTTTGGCAAGTGATATTTTGTGATAAAGCTGAAGGGAAATGGTTCCGGCTAGTGATATAAATTCCGAAGGAAAATGGTTCGGCAAGTGATATTTGTGATAAAGACGAAGGGAAATAGTTTCAGCTAGTGATATAAATGCTGAAGGAAAATAGTTCCGGCAAGTGATTTAATGTGAAAGTTGAAGGAAAATAGTTCCGGCTAGTGACAATTGTGCCGAAGGAAAATGGTTCCGGCAAATGTTGACCTTGGTGATCAACCAACTTGATGCATATATTTGACTTATTTGATGCATATGATTGAGTTAATTGACGTGTTGATTGGGTTATTGGATATGTGAATTGAACATGTTGCTATTTTGTATTGAAATGCTTTGTACTTGAGAGTAAATAATTTTTACTTATCGGTTGTTGAAATGTGACTTTTGGTCTATGATCTTTAAGCCTTGAGACTTGTGTATTGTAGAACTGTTAGGTTGTAGTTTGTGGAGGCTCGATTGGGATGGAAAGGGGTACTCGATTCTAGCTAGGTTGCCTAGTTTATTATGTTGCTTGCAAGGTACCGTGCTGTTGGTACTCACTCCTTGCTTCTACACTTGTGTAGGTTTTGAGCCCGGACCCGTATGATCTTCTTCTTCTTCTGACTTTGAGGCTCGTTGAAGGACTTGATAGGTAGTTGCTTGTCATATCGGCGGACCCTCTTTTCCTTTTATTATGCTTTGTTCTATTTGAGAAGCAATGACATTGGAGACTTGTTTTTATCTTTCGAATTCTATATTTACAATAGTGGCTTGTACACGTGACAACCAGGTTTTAGGATATTGTTTAGAATGAATAAGTTTTTCGCCTTTGTCTTGTTCTTGCTTTATCTTTCCGCTTTTCTTTCGTTTTCGTTGTGTTGAGGCTGATTTGTCTTGGTGGGAATAGACAAGTGTCATCACGTCCATTTTTGAGTCGTGACACCCTTTCTTCGTTAATCCTCTCAATACATGTTTGCATGTCCCAAATTCAAAACTAAATCTTGATAATCACAAGTATATAAATTACTTTTTTTTTTCATTATTCTAATGTATCTTGGTTTTACATCCTATTCATGTATCTGAGATACAGTTCATATTTCTCTAAAGTTCGATTGTATAAACTTTTACAAATTAGGCTACGAGACACATGCTCGAGATACATGTATCATTTGTATCAAGTTGTATATATACTTGTGAATAAAGAAAATTACTTTAGCAAAATATATTGTTTTCTCTTCTTTTCTAAGAATAATGTCAAACTTTTAGATGTTTGAGTTTATTTCTTTCTTCATGATTTTGATCCAAAATTGTTCAAAAATAAGAGGGATGTGAGAATTGCTTATTAGAACTGATAAATTGTTTTTATTAGACTTACTACATGGTTAGGGGACAAGATGTACTTGTCAACATGAACCATATATATTATTCTCATAGTTGCAATTTATGAAAGTGCAATTATGCAACCATGAGACAAATAGGCTAAATATTACATTAACTTGAGCCAAGAGTATCCTCTTCTAATCAAGAGGAACAAGCTTGTGCTGTTGCAGAAGCCATTTGTGCACTCTCAATTCCAGCATTGCAAATATTCGCGATAGCACGTATATGTTTCTTTCCATACGAACTTAATTTTCCACAATGTACCTCAAATGTTTTGATCTGTACATGAAAAAAAAGTCGTTAAACTCAAAAGAACCAAAAAAACACGAAAAATACTACCAAATAATTAGGTTGCTACTTACATAGGATTTTAGGCAATCCCAATTGTCAACAAGAGGTTGTCCAGCTGGTCGAACATTCTGCAGTACTTCACTACCTTTTTCGACTCCAAACAGAAGATCACCAATATGTTGTACACTATTATCCACTTGACTTCTCTGTACTATAGTTTTAATAAGTTTGGCACGAGCTTCAAAATGTTCATCGGAGCCTTCAGGAGCATCTTGGTACTGCCAAGATTATAAATAAATTAGAACGTTTTTCTCTATCTTACAATACGTGAAATCAAAAATAATCAGATGAAGTAGGAAAATTTAAAATTACTTTTGATGTCAGGTAGAAAAGTTCAGTGTCACGTTGGTCCACATTTTGCGATGATGATTCAGAATTCATGGAAACATGACTATGGTTTATGGAAGCAGCGCCCATATACTGGAAAAGAGCATCGACACTTAGCACCGTATCACCATATTGCATGACATGGGAGCCATATGTTAGATTGGCTGCGGTTCTGTTTGCAACCTGAGCAGCATGTACACAAAGCAATTATAAGAAAGCATAAATATGGCGTATAGGATCTGAACAAATTTCTTAAAATATACATACAATTGAGAGTGTAGTAAAAGATCTTACCGTGTTATACTGGTCATTCAAAGTTTCAGTTTGACGATCTTGAGCATCACTGTTCACAAGTGCAAATATCAATAAATTTGACGCAATTAACTAAGATGTGTTATTATAAGAGAAGTGTCGAAAAATAACTTCTTCGTATTTTAGTATAGTTCATTTTGATCCAAAAAAATTTGGCATCTTTAGGACAAGAAAAGTTGTGAATTAGGCATTCTGAGCTGAAAGGAGGCAAGCAAATGAAGGGAGGCATTACGGGCCGAATACAAGAAAAGCAAAGCTTCATAGATGCAGTTACCTGTCTTCCATCCAAGCAACACTATATAAATCTCCCAAGCATACACCCTTAAACTCAGGAGGGGGACACTCTACCAAGCAAGGACCACCTGCACCACCCACTTGACAATATGTTCCCCAACTACTTTCATTGGGATTTGATGCAGTCGTTACATAAATATTTAAACCTTCAGGAAGAAGACCATCAAACATGCTTCCAGACTCACAAGCTTCTAAGTAAAATACCTAAACATATAAGAAAAAACATCATCCAACATAATATTAGACCAAAGGAAGCAAATGACTTAGCATCGACCGAACGAAGGAAGTTACCAGTTTACTATATGTCCTAGAAGCATGCTTCTTTTTCAACACGTTAATCAAGTCATTCGCGTATACAAGTCCAGTTGGCATTGCTGTTCATTTTAAAACCATGAAATAAACGTAAGTAATTCTGATATGGAACACACATATATATATATATATGTGGATGATCGAAGCACTTACAAACAATTCCAGGGCCACCATGATCAGTATAGTAGATGAAAATATGATCATTTGGAGCACTGTTCAAAACTTTACCACTTCCTCCAGTTATACCACTTTTGTTTGCAAGAATAACATTGAAAAAGTTTTCAGCATTAACATCTTCACCAACATAATCCTGTCTCAACAAACATAACAAAAGAAAATTATTAATCCCTCATAATCGATAGCACTATATATAATCTCGAAAATATTTTCAAACCAACAAGAAAAAGAACAAACCTTAGGAACACCTTTGTAAACATCTTGTCCATGTGGATTATTGATGATAACTCCAGGTCTAGGATTCATAGTATTGTTAGCAATATCATCGTACATGAATACAATAATGTTCTCATCTTTAAGACCACCTTTTTTGAGTATTTGATAAGCGTGACATACATCAGCCTGAAAGATCAATCAATAAAATTATATTTCTCTCGCAAAAATTAGCTAGCCGCGTACATTATTTAAAGGAAAATGTTAAGTGTAGTTTTATTGATAGATGAGAACCTGGTGCCTATAATTAAACCATCCATTAGAGCCAGCAACTAAGACAGCCCATTTGGTCCCTACTGTTTCTTCAGTTAAGAATCTAGAGACAATACGACCTTCAATGTTGGCCCAAATTGAGAGCACAACAATAAGTGCAACACATACATTGTACTTAAATATCATTGTATTGTGTTTTATGATTAACAAACAAATTGGATTGGATTATTTTGTTGTATGAATCATATTGATATATGATAAATTTATAGGAGTTCAAACTCTAACATAAGAGAATGACGTAGAATTCAAAGGTAACAACCATAAGAAGTCACGAAATGTCAAGATATACTTATATATTCTCATTGTTTTACAAGAAATTTATCTTCATGACATATGAAAGTTTTGTAATGTCATCACATTGTTATTGTACGTTTTTTTTGTGTCCATTCGAGTGGATTAAATGACACTCTCTCCATTTCAATTTATGTGACATTGTTTGACTTGACACATATATAGTTGAAGGAAGAAAAAAAGACTTTTGAAATTTGTGGTCTAAAAATATTTTTTTTTACCATTTGTGTGACTATAAATCATTTCATATTAGGGGCCAAAGGAGAATTTTAATTATAGAAATATTATATTCTTTTTGGGACAGACTAAAAAGAAAAGTGTGTCACATAAATAAGGGCAAAGAGGGTATAATTATAAATGTTACAAATCACAAATTACAAGAAGTTCCTCGCACAAAATGAAATAATTTTAAACAAAGAAATTAATCCACTATCCCTTGATATTTACACCAAATTACATACATTAGTATATATATCATCATTAGTGATAATAAAAATGCGATAAAATATTTATTAATTAATTAAGTCACTTATCACAATTTATATAATTATGTAATTAGTCGACTGATGTATCATGTAAATAATCAGGTGTGGATCGATATTTTTCTTCATAACTATAATCAAACCTATTTTAAAGGAGCTAGCACAAAGCATCAACTTTGATACCTTAATATTATACTAGTGAATACACGCGATTATAAAAGTATTAATGTATGAATTTAGGCGTTGTTCCTTTTCTTTTCTTTTTATGAGAAAAAAATATTCATAATGACGTACAGTACTTGAATTAATAGAGTATACACTAATTTATACATTTGGGTTATTTTTAAAAAAAAATCAAACGAGCAATACCAAAAAATTATTAAGTAGATCTCAACCATTCATCACTAAAAATTAAATTCACAAAATTCATTATAGAATTAATTATATTAATATCACTAAGACAAGTAATAAATAAAATATTTACTTCCCCTCCCAAAAAAGAAGACCATTCCTAGTTAATTGTTCAATGGGAGAGATAATACATCCCTTATCTTTTGGCTTATAATTCTGACGTTGTTATAAATCCATTGAACTAAGTGGATGGTCCATTCAGTTTATTCATGAATTACTTGAATTCATGTATTTATATTTTCAAGGTGATATGATCCATTTTGGATAACTATGTACCTACTTATTGGGCATTTAACATGATGGCCTTTGGGGTGATATCTCAACACTATAAATAGAGATATCATTCACCATTTGTAAGATATATTTGAATAAGAAGAAAAGTCTTCTCCTCCATCTACTTATCTTGTCTTCTTCTCTTTATATTTATATTGTTCTGAGCTTAATTTTATAACACGTTATCAGCACTAGACTCTAGCCAATTGAGATTGAGTTTTAGTTTTTCTTTAACTCATGTTCTGGTTGATCTCGTTATGAGAATAAAGAATGAAAAATGATAAATACTGCAATCAAGGTATTATATGCATAAAAGCAGGTATGTATTTTCTAGAATCTTTTTATGATTTAGAATACAATAGTGTTTGGTCACTAACATTGACCAGGAACCAAAGGCATATACTACTACTGGTTGAATATTCTCTGCTCCACAAAGTTCCTTAAATGGAATAAGGTATAAAGTTTTGGTAGCATGAGTTTGAGTATTATATTTTATGAATTTTATTTCAATATTTTGAAAAACTCAAAGGGTGAATCATGTTGTACTTCGGTCTATTATACTGTTGGTTGAGGGTAAGACGGTGGATTCAAGTCCCATCGCACCAAAAGGGTAAAAAATCGGGTTAAAGTTCGGATGCACCGTAACGAAAAATGTTTGAGGGTAAGACGGTAGATTCAAGTTTTATCGCACCAAGAGGGTAAGACATCAATTTGAATTTTGATGCACCGTGATGATAAGGATTGGGTTCGAGTCCCATAAAATTATGGCTTAATATGCCTTTATATGGGTAAGACGTTGAGTTTGAATCTCAATGCTCTATTTTATGATATGATGACGACTAAGGCAAAATAATATACTTTTGACTAAAAGTCATGAAATCCGTCCAATCGATTTGCTCCATTCTCTTATGTGAATGTGATAGCAGTACATAATATGTCTGAAAAAAGACAAGTGGTTAAATGTATGAATATGAATGTGGAGGTACAAAAACTATATAGTCATCATTGTGGTAATTATAAAAGGAAGAACAATATGAGTTCTCAAAATAGTCCTTCAAAAGGTGAAGGTAATAATTATCATCAAATCGGATTGAATGTATTGGACACGAGATTGTCGTGCAACCTAATTATTTGATGAGTTTTATAAATCCTCCATCAAAATAAGAGAATATAAAGTGGTGGTGCACTTTTCCTATTAAAATGATGTTGAGGTTAATCATATTTATATGATAAATGTCAAGGTATGGCAATGACATGTACAAATGGTTATAGTTCATTCATTGAAGAGAATGTGACTTATGATAAGTATTGTAATTGCTCAATCATTCTTCAAGATGTGATGAAAATTATGAATAAGAATATGCTCATGCATGGTTGGAAATATGCCACAACTCACCTCTATGGGAGACTTGAGAGAAATAAATAAATTTTATTTGGCAGGAATGGTAAATGGTCGTGTACGTTTATACGTCATAAATATTATGGTATGTTTATTGTGAACTACCAAAAGGGCAAAAGGAAGAAGTAATTCTTGCCTATAAAGGTTGTGGCCATGACCAAAATAATATTATTGTGTGGCAATACAAATTTGTTATTGATTGTGTATCTATGGTACGACAAAAGTAAAGTAAGAAACATGTCTTGCTTGTAATAATTTTGACCATGACAATAATAATATAACTTTCTCCTTGAAGGAGATGCTCACCATACGGATGGTGTATGCGTCATGGAATATGTGATGGTACAAAAAATTAATCGTAAGGTCTAACGAGTTGTGTTATTATCGGAGGAATAATATTGAGGTTGTAGTAAGTCTCAAAAGAAACTTTTTAAGTTTCCGAGGATTGAAAGAAAAATTATTATATTGAGACTATAAATTATGAGAAGATTTAATATCTTCAGATTACTAAAACCAAGTGGGTTATAAATATTTACGTAAATGATTACCGTTTTCCCTCTTATTTGTTGTATACAAATATGAGCATGATGATGGAATCACATGCAAGAGTAAACTAGAAGTTTACTAGAATAAATATCAGTTGGCATAACCGGTTGGTCATTTCAGTTCAAATGTGATGTAAAATAAATTGAGAATTCACGTGGTTATATATTGAAGAAATAAAAGATTCTTCAAGAATTCTAATGTGTTGCTTGTTCTCATGATAAAATTATCATTGTACCAGCTAAGGTTGAGATTGTATTCCCTGAAATTATTTGGAACATATAAAAAGGTGAATATGGGCCCGTTCACCTGCCATGTGGACCGTTTACTATTATGATTTAATAGATGCATCTATACTATGGTCACATGTGCATTTGTTATCAACTTGCAATTTGATTTTTGTAAGGTTATTTGCTCGAATTGTTAAATTATGAGCATAGTTCCAAATTATAAAATTATGTTGATAATGTTGGTTGGTTTAGCAAAAATTGTATGCCTCCAATTATAGCTAAACCAATAGTTACGAGAACAAATCTCCCGAAAGAAATTTTGGTATAAGATGAATTTATTTAACATGTAGCAACACATGTCTGCATCAAGCCAACAAAGGTCCCCTATCAAAATTGGTTCAAGGTCAGGAATCAAATAATTTTCATCTAAAACGTTGAATGTGCGGTTATGATTTAATTGTTCCACCACGCACAAAGATGAATTCCCAAATGATGTTGGAATGAATGTTAGATTTTCTAACATTAGGGGGAGAGATAATTGATAGCTGAAAATTATATGTGATGTGAATTATGAATTATCTAGATCCTCGTTTAAAAAAATGTGAACTTGAAGTTCAAGGGATAATTCATTTGCATAATGTTGCAAATCAATTGCCAGATGAGTTTACTGACCTTATGTTATAATTCAGCTCTAAATGCTCCAATGAGAAGTCCTTGAAGGACAAAGTCTATTATACGCTTGAAGCGTGATAGACCGATCGATTCCAAATATAAAACTTCTTGAGGAAGGAGAGGAGCAAATAATCAAGATGGTCATGATAATGAGGCAAGTGCTTTAAAGTAGCACGACGACATAACACTTCATAAAATATTAGTAAAGATTCAAGTACCTGAAATGATGAAAAATGAAGAAATCTCGATAAGTTACGTCATATCGGAATCGATATCAAATAACCGTCGACGGTATCTTTGATATGAAATAGCGCTCAATGAAATAGATCGTGACAAGGATCTTGAATTCAAATCTATCATATAGTGTGGACAGATAAATGATTGGCCAAATAAAATGCATAATTCAAGTATATTTTGTTTCACTTAGAAAAGTGACGTTTTGGACTGATAGTCCATAAATCAAGGTATAATGTCAGTGGGGTACAAATAAATTATTATGCGATAGTATAACCGTAAATATCAAGTATGGCTTGCCTTGGGGCATAAAGGTTTTTCGCAAAAGTCCTAACATTATTGGAGATGTTTTCTCCTATGGTGGATGCAATGAGATTTGTTTTGATCTAGCAATATATGAAAACTTGAATGCATATAATGAATAATTGTCATGTCTAGCTAGACAATGAAGGTTATATGAAAATCCTTGAAGCAATCAAGGTGCCTGAAACATATAAAAGTTTGAAAGAAACTTTTACAATAAAGCTTTTAGAATCCTCATATGGATTGAGATAATCAAGGAAGAAAGGGTACAAAAATGACCTTATTTTGTCCTTGCATTTTTATAAAAAAGGTCAGGATCTAAATTTGTTATAATAGTTGTGTATGTTGATGACTTAAACATTAGCACTCTTAAAGAGCTTTCAGAAGCTGTTGAGTGTTTGAAAAGGAAATCTAAAATGAAAGGATCCTGGTAAGACAAAATTTTGTCTTGGCCTATAGATTGAGAATTTCACAAATGAAATATTTGTCCATCAATCAACATACACAGAAAAGTTTTGATGCAATTTTATATGGATAAATCACATTCATTGAGTACCCCAATGATTATGAGATTGCTTGACATAAATAAAGATCCATTTCGATCTCAAAAGAAGGATAAAGAGCTTCTTAGTGATGAAACTCCATATATCAGTCAATTGGGATACTAATGAATCTTGCTATATATGATCAAATATTTTGCAGTGAGTTTATTGACAAGATTCTGCTCCTCCCCAACGAGAAGACGTTGAAATGACATCAAGAACATATA
Source organism: Solanum appendiculatum (assembly GCA_018342035.1). Lineage (NCBI taxonomy): Eukaryota > Viridiplantae > Streptophyta > Magnoliopsida > Solanales > Solanaceae > Solanum > Solanum appendiculatum. The sequence goes on along the minus strand of JAGDQO010001908.1, from coordinate 318,627 downwards.
TGAAGTTATCCTACAAGACAATTAGCTGCAAATGAAAGTGTCCACAAGATGATTGTTGCTATGAACAAGTAGAATGAGCAATTTACTTGCAATAACAAGGTCACGAATAGAGTGATTTTCAAGAATGTATACGGCTAAGCTCAAAGCCTCATCATATCCATGAAACCAGAAAATGATCAACGATGCAACATCTTCGTGAATATGATTTGATCACAAAGACACTGTCAATATTTGAGAAGTTGATATATATGACTGGATGACATCATCACAAGAAATTAAGTGATGTTTTAATCAGGGGTAGTATAATACGCATTGCACTCTTTTTTCCTTGACCGAGGTTTTGTCCCACTGGGTTTTCCTAGCAAGGTTTTTAATGAGGCTACAAATAATGCGTATCAAAAGATATGTGTACTCTTTTTTCTTCACTAGAATTTTTTCCAACGGGGTTTTTCCTAGTAAGGTCTTAACGAGGCACATTATCTATGGACATCCAAGGGGGAGTGTTATAAATCCATTGAACTAAGTGAATGGTCCATTGAGTTTATTCATGAATTACTTGAATTCATGTATTTATATTTTCAAGGTGATATGATCCATTGTGGATAACTATGTACCTACTTATTGGGCATTTAACATGATAGCCTTTGGGGTGATATCTCAACACTATAAATAGAGATATCATTCACCATTTGTAAGATATATTTGAATAAGAAGAAAAGTCTTCTCCTCCATCTATATCTTGTCTTCTTCTCTTTATATTTATATTGTTCTGAGCTTAATTTTATAACAGACGTAGAATTTTAGGCTTATTTTATTTTATTATTTGACTTAATAACAAGTGTTATATGCACTTTTTATTTTGCTCAAACAGACTCTTAGTCGAAAATACGAAAAAAAAAAAATTTGTCTTGAATATTTCATTATAGAGCTATATTTATCCTATATTTTACTTTTTTAACATTGATACCCTTATTGTCTATTTCGAAAAGCGGGGGCGTGAGGCGTAAGCCCCACCGAAAATTGCGTATGCCCGCTATTTCCGTTCAAATTCTTTCTTTCATGGTAGTTGAAATTGAGCCCAAGTCAGATTCAAACGTAAGTTTCATCTCAAATTTTAAAAAATAAAAGGGATAAGACATAAATACTTTCGAATTATATTCGAAATTCTAACAACATACGTAAACTTAACTGTAGTCTCATTACCCCCTTAAACACATTTTGTTTGTATCTTTTTGTTCCTTTTGTGCTGACGTGACATAAAGAGTGTGCTCACTCTCTTGGAAGCAAGTGAGAGGCAAAATATATGAGAAAATTTGCAATATCGGACACATGTCCTTTTTTAATTGGACATTTTATAATTAATTAGCATATATAATTACTAAACATTAAAACTTATACTATATTTAATAAGTGTTTCAGCTTCAGATTTAAGCTCCATGATACCCGCAAAATGTCAAAGTCTCTTATTTCACTTTGAAACTTTTGAAAACTGTAAGCCTGTAGCAGCAAATATTAGCTTTTATTCGAACACAATTTGAAAAAATATCAAACATTCATAGACTCTAATTAATTCCAAACTTTTGGATTTTGACTCATCAACATAGTTACAATAAAAAGGACTAATATTATTAATTTGCGAAGGTGAAACTTTGCAGCCAGACATGACTGATGACACAAATTAAATAAGCTAAACATACACATCACTTTAATTAACTTTTGCTAAGAATAAGATTGCTCTCAGCTCTACAAAGGGCCACATGCTTGTATAGTTGCAGCACCCATTTGCTCACTCTCAATTTCAGCATTACAAATATTCGCGATACTACGTATATGTTTCTTTGTGCCTCAAATATCTCGGCCTATATATACATGAAAATAAAAACAATCTCATGATTATGTATGTGCAAAAGAACAAAAAGAAAAATGTTTAGGCTAAATACTTAGATAGGATTTAAGGCAATCCAAGTTATCAACTAGTGGTTGTCCAGCAGATCGAACACTTTATAGTGCCTCGTTACCATATTCAACTCCAAACAGAAGCTCTCCAATATGTTTTACGCTATTTTTCACTTGACTTCTATGTGCTACAACTTTAATGAGTATGGCATGAGTTTCAAAATACTCATCAGAGCCTTCGGGAGCATCTTCGTACTGCCAAAATTTAGAAAGAACTATGAATCAGGATTATCTTTTCGCGTCTTTCTTGGCAAGGAAAGTAAATTAAATTATATTGCATATGACTTGATGTGTTGCAAAGAAAGGTAGGGACACACTTTGGATTGCCAGTAGAAAAGTTCAGTTTCTCATTGATCCACATTCTGTGATGATGATTTTGAATTCATGGAGACATGAGTGTGGTTTATCGAAGCAATGCCCATATACTGGAAAAGAGTATCAATACTTAACACCATATCACCATATTGCATGACATGGGAACCATATGTTAGATTGGCTGCTGTTCTGTTTGCAATCTGATCATAATGAAACATGATTATCAGTCATTCTTTAGAATAGGCTATAATTGGTTAAAACATATACATAATCGAGAGTACGTAGTACAAGCTCTTACCCTATCATACTGATCATCTAGAGTTTCAGTTTGTCGATCTTGAACATCACTGTAAATCCATTAATCAATATATAGGAAGAAGTTTCTCTAAAATTATAATTTTGAAAACTTTAAATCAATTGATTTCCCCTCGATCGCGGACTAGAAAAGTTGTGTGTTACCTGTCCTCCATCCAAGCAACATTGTACAAGTCTCCTAAGCACACACCTTTAAACTCAGGAGGGGGACACTCTACAAGGCAGGGATCGCGTCCATCACCCACACCACAATATGTTCCCCAACTACTTTCATTGGGATTTGATGCAGTCGTAACATAAATATCTAAACCTTCAGGAAGAAGACCGTCAAACATGCTTCCAGACTCACAAGCTTCTAAGTAAAATACATAAACATAAAAACACAGCATCCAACATAGTATTAGACCGAAGCTTTGCTAATTATTTTTCTTCCAAGGAAGCAAAGGACTTAAGATCGACTGAAAGAAGCAATAGTTACCAGTTTACTATATGTCCCAGAAGCATGCTTCTTTTTCAACACGTTAATCAAATCATTCGCGTAGACAACTCCAGTTGGCATTGCTGTTCAGTTTGAAACATGAAATAAACAAATATGAACATATAAGTGTGTGTGTGTGTGTTATGACGAGTGAAGCACGTACAAACGATTCCAGGGCCACCATGATCAGTATATAGATGAAAATATGGTCATTTGATGCACTGTTCAAAACTTTACCACTTTTGTTGGCAAGAATAACATTGAAAAAGTTGTTAGAATTAACTTCTTCACCTACATAATCCTGTGTCACCAAAAAATAACCCCGGCCCTCATCAACGTATGTAACACACATTCTAACCTTGAAAAAAATATTTTCGAGGGATTGAATTGCGCGAAAAGAGAGGTAAAAAAAAGACACAAACCTTAGGAACACCTTTGTAAACATCTTGGCCATGCGGATTATTAATGATGACTCCAGGTCTAGGATTCATAGTGTTGTTAGCAATATCATCGTACATGAATACAATGATGTTCTCATCTTTGAGACCACCTTTCTTGAGTAATTGATAAGCGTGACATACATTAGCCTGAAATCAATCAATAAAAAGACAGCAAAATCACTCAATTCTAACACAATAACGAAAAACGAAATTATCTTGAAGTTGGTCCCTAAATCGCTCAAAGCTAGCAATTTTTTTTATAATATGTCGATGTTAATAGGATTGTGATGGATTTTACTGTTTAGCTACATAATTTGTCCTTTACAAATTCTCATTTCTTTTAGTAGTGATAAAAACAAATATGTACGTTTTGTATTAGAAAAATTAGAGAATTTAACGGAGATATCGTTGGGATCAATATAACCTGATGCCTGTAATTCCACCATCCATTAGAGCCAGCTAGTAGGACAGCCCATTTGATCCCTACAGTTTCTTCAGTTAAGAATCTTGAAATACTACGACCTTCAAATTGAGAGCACAATAACAAGTACAACACATATATACATTGTACTTAAATATCATTGTATAGTATTTTATGGATTAACAAGCAAATAGGATTGGACTATTGAGTTGTGTGTATCATATTGATGTATGAGAAATTTATAGGACTTTAAACTCCTTTAAGCCAACATTAGAGACATACTATGATGAGGATAACGTAGATTTCAAAGGTCTAGAGGAAAAAATAACATGAAATATATATCTAGACATTGACAAATATTGCAATAGATTTATTCTCCTTCTTTTACAAGAATTTTCTCCCCACTTGCGACAAGTTTTCATCAGCGGAGCCAGGATTAAGAGTTCGGGGGTTCTAAATATTAGGACAGTTGTCAATTAAATTTGTTAGGGGTTCACAAGTTAATATACACATATATTTATTTAATTTTCTAATACAAAATACAGAATCTACGGAAAAGCTAGTGGGTTCGTCCGAACCCACGAACCCCCACCTAGCTCCGCCTCTGTTTTCATGTCATTTTTTTTGTTCCCATCTGGTGTCTGGAGTCTGTATTGGAGGTCCGACGAAATCCGGATCCATGTCATTTTTTTTGTTCCCATCATCCGGAGTTTGTATTGGAGGTTCGACTAAATCTGGATCCATGTCATTTTTTTTGGTTTCCCACTTGGTGTTCGGAGCCTGTATTGGATGTCCGACTAAATCTGGATCCATGTCATTTTTTTGGTTTCCCACTCGATGTCCGAAGCCCGTATTGGAGCTCCGACTAAATCGTCCGGATCACGCACTGCATGGCCCATTTGAGGGTGAGACTCTCAATAAGATTCTCTCCATACCCAGGGCTCGAAGCTGAAACCTCTGATTAAGAGTGGAACAATCCCACCATTGCACCACAACTCATGTTGGTCAAGTTTTCATGTCATTATTACGTCTGTATTATACACTTTCTTTTCTTTTCTTTTTTGTTATTTTGGTGTAGTGATGCACATAATGACCAAAATCAATTAATTTAACACAATCAAAAGACCATTTACTAATCACCTGCACAAGGTCAAATTAAAGATAGATATAATTAGAATTACTCTAATTTTAGAGGAATTAAAACCAAACATACCATTCCAAGGAAACGAGGTTCTAGGTTTCTTCTCTCTCACCATATTTTAAAGGAATTGTGTTTTCTAAAAGTGAAATGGCAGATAACTATGATGACTATTGACACCCAATTTTGACCCTCCGCAATATAAATTAGTTTTTGAGCTTCTAAATTTCCAACGATTTAGAGTTATTAGTTTTATAAAAATTCAAAATATTTTTTCAAAGTTTTAAAGTGATTTTAGTCATTTTTATAAATGTTAAATAATATATATGTTTTATATAATTTTGTATGTATTTAGTATATTTTATAAATATTTGAAAATTACCTCAAAAAACATTTTACATTTTAATCAAATTTTTATTAATTTAGTTTAGTTTAAATTATAATTATAATTTTGAATGATTTAGCTTTTTTAATTAACTGAGTTATTGTATTAAATTAAGAAGCTTGTTAATTAATTAATATTAATTCACCTTATTTAAATTTTAACAAAATTCGCTAATTGACAATTCTAGCCCTTTTCCTACCCAGCCTTCAATTCAATTTTTCAGACCTTTTTGGGCCGACCCAGCAGCCCAATTCCAAGTTCCAACTTCAATTAACCTTCACAACCCAGTTCCAATCGACCCAGACCCGGCCCAACTCCATTCTAATTCAATACAACATCAGCAACGCGACAACAACAGTTCCCAAACGGCATCAATACACGGCTATATCCCAACATTCACGGCGATTTCACAGCGATCAAACAGAGTCTTCACGGCAACCAAATCGATCGTTCACAAACAGAGTAAATCACGGAGAGAAACAGCGTCAACATTAGCGTTGTCTTCCTCCTGCGCCTCGACAAACAGTACGTTTATAGCTATTTTTTTAGTTGTTGAATTTCTGATTTCTTAAATGTTTCAAACGTCTGGCTTAAATGTTTTTGGAGTCGAGTCATAATGGTAGTGTGAGGTTGTCGTTATGGCTTTCAAAGCATAGATGGGTTTTGTTTCTTGTTCATAGCAGGCTGTGATATTACTGATGTGGGTCTAGTTTCTTTTCGTTTTGCTCGTTTTATTCCCTTTTTGCTCCTTCCTGCTAAGTTGTGGTCTGTAATGGGACACGGAGTCGTATGTGTTTGTTGTTTCTCCTCTCACTATCTGTAGCATTTTCTTGTTCTCGTTTTAGCATTTGAACCCAGCTGAAGGTTGCTTTTGATGATAACAGGTTGTAGTATCACTAATATGGTTTAAACTTGAGTCTTCATATTTCTATACCTTTCTTTTCCTCTTCTGTCTATTTCTGTTCATAGTGAGGTATTGAGTTGTGTGTTTTTTGTTCCTCATATCATTCTCTGTGGCCATTGCTTGTTCAAATTTAGTTCATGGTTGTTCAGTTGTAGTCTTGTCATTTTGCTTAAATTTCTTGTCAAATGTTCCTCGTAATGGTGTTGGTGACAACTTAATAAGTTTTCTGTGATGTTTACTATTTTGAATGTTAGTAACTAGATTTTGTGACTCTAAAATGCCACCTGTAAAGATGACATTATTCTTTGTTATTCATGAATGATATGTTGGCCATTCTTAACTTTGCTTGTGATTTGTTGAATGTTGTTTGAATAGGAAATATAAAAATACTTTACTGTCAGGCTAAATGTTTTTTTTTTTTTCATAACTAGACATGATTAAGGCTAGTTTAGTAAAGAGTGATGTTATTTTAATGCAAATTCGTGCCTAGCTTGCTAAAATTAGTTTGTTTGTGTTAGTTAAGCTATGTCTTGCCTTCCCATTGATCCTGATGTCGTTCGTCAAGTCTCAATATCAAGATCCTGCTTATTTGATATTGACTAGCCTATTTATTTGTATGTTTTGGCTTAATGAGGTTGATTTGTATCCCCCTTAATGCATTTATTATTTTGTGATTGGGTAATCATCATTAAGTTTCGGTTGGGAGATATTATTATTGAGTACTAATTTTTATTTCTCGCTTTCATTGCATATGAATCTGCCCCGGGTCCTCTTGGACTCCCTCTCTTCCCTATTTGGCATTTTCCAATTGGGCCATGGAGGCCCAATCCTTCCTTTATCGAGTCAACCTGCATCAAATCGAAGAACAGGTCCAAAGTATTCGAAATACTTGAAATACAGGGCTGGAATGTGCGCTTACAGGTCTTGGAAGGCCAGAATTGTGCTGCATATTTTCAGTATACACCAGTATACAGCGATATACAGTGTGATACAGAAGTATACCCTTATATACAGGTTTAAAAATCAGGATACAGGGCTGAAGTTGGTGTACAGGTGTTCGAGAGTTGAAGAACGGATCGCGTACAAGATGTATACAGCCAAACACGCTGTATACAGCAATGAATGGGCCCAAAAGCCCTAAGTCCAGCAGCCCCTTTTCTTTTGTTATTTGGGCCCAAAGCCTATTTATTTTTGTGTATATTTATTGTTAGTGTTAGGAAAGGTACTATTGGGCCAAAAGCCCACTTGTTTTGATAAATTATTGTAGTTGTTGACAGGTACAAGTGGGCCAAAGGCCCAAATCAAATTTAGGCCCAAGTGCTGGCTCAGGCGGACAGAATCCAGGCTTGGGCCCAAAATCACTCTTTCCTTTTTATTGTTATATTTGAATATTACTTATTTATTTGATAATCAATTTTAAGGTTATCTAATTTAAACTTCCCAAAGGATGGCTATTTTGCATTACTTGTTTAAATCTTGATTTCAAAACGAATGAGTAATTGCTTGAATCTTCAAGTTATTTTCTAAATATTTATAAGTTTTCCTTACTTGGAACTATTCTAAACAAAAACATCTTTTCCTAAAATTTGTTTAAGTGTAAAAATTTGTTTAAAGTAAGAAGTATGCCTAGTTTTCTTTAAGCTAGCCAAGTATTTTCAAGTTGTCGGTCAACCGCAAGTTAGCGGGCATTTCGAGTGCCTAACACCTTCTCGAAATGTACATTGAACCCCCCGAACCCTTTCGGTTATTTCAAATTGATTTTCTGTTTTAAATCGTTTTGAAATTTAGTTTTCTTGATTTTTCTTTAAAAATTAAGTGACGACTCTCCTTAAATAACCCTTAGAATAAAACAATGACTGTAAGGTTAAGGAAGATTCCAGCTCTATGGAGATCTGCAGTAATGATATTCCAGGTGCTTTGGTAGAAGTGTCCATTTAGGCCATCTAGCCCTAGGGAACTGTCAGGGTCTAGAGAGAAGACACACTCTTTCAATTCCAGCATGGTAGGAGGTGAAATGAGTTTGTCATTATCCTCTATTAGTTAAATCGTGTGTGAAAAGATTTTGGTAGTATCTCACAGCCCCTTCAGCAATATTACCATTTCCTTCTAGCCAATTATCCCGATCATCCATAATTTTCCTAATATTGAGTTTTTTCTTCCTGTCTTTTATAATATTGTGGAAGTAAGCAGTGTTGGAGTCCCCTTCCTCAAGCCATTTGATCCTAGCCTTCTGTTTGAGAATAGAATCCTGAAGTATGAGGAACTTAGTAAAAATAGATCTGAGTCTAGATAGTTCTTCCCTATCTCCTTAGAGTTATTAGTCACACTATTCTCTTCCAAAATTCTCATTTGAGCTTCAAGTTTTTTGGGCTCTTCATAGATATCACCAAAAGCTTGTCTCGACCAAGAGCTAAGAGTTTTACAAGTCCTCTTGATATTGTGATGTAGGACATACAAAGGATTGCCAAAGACTTCTTCATTCCAAGAATGTTCTACAATTTCCAAAAACTCAGTGTGTTCTGTCCATATGTTGAGAAACTTCAAGTACTTAATAATATGAGGATTGTCAATGTTCATCTTTACCAGGAGGGTGTTGTTGATCCTGTATTCCTAAGATACTTAGAACAAAATCTTTGGAGAACTTGGTAAGAAACAACAAAGATTGAAGAGTATTTTCAAAACTAGAAAATTAAACTCAGTAGAGAAAATAGAATCAGAAACAGATTAGAAACAATATACAAAATATTTTTCTCAAAGAAGAAAATCGAGCCCACTGAATGCACAGTGTCCCCTTAAGAAAATTATTTCCCTGAAGTACTCGAAGTTAATGGAATATATCCTCCCAGGATAGAATGATCTTACTCACCGGTGTATCGTTATCTAAAACCACGGTTTCAGCGAACAACTCAACGGTAGTAAAGTACACTTAGAATACTAGATTTAGTAGTAGAAGAAGAAGTCTTAGAAAAATTGTTATTTCATTGTTAAAAAATAAGAGGAAATCCTCTATTTATAGACAACAAAGGGTAGTGAATAGATGTTTATTGAGCCTTATTAGAAAGGTCACAACCCTATGAAAAGCTACAACCCTATGAAAAGCTACAACCCTTCGGAAAGGTCACAACCTTTCATAAAAGTCACAACTTTTCATAAAAGTCACAACTCTTCAGAAAAGTCACAACTTTTCATTAAAGTCACAACTCTTCATAAAAGTCGCAACTCTTCATTTTCCATTCACACCTTTTAAAATCCAACAATCCCCGACATGAATGGGAATTGACTCTAAGACAAAGAAACAGACAAGTGTGTGTACTTTACAAGCAAGAATTAATTGCATCTGGATAAGTAGGTTTCCCTTTGAACTTTCCGTAGTGAACATATGTCGGATATACTCGGTCAATCGGTAGATGCGATATCCTTGAAACCGTCAAGCTTTGGTGTATACCTACCTAGACAACCATATGTCACACAATCAACCCTTTACCATTTATGGTTCTTACAGTTATGTTCGTTTCAGCCATGAACACCTCCTGGTTTCACGAGTGTATAGAGAATAGGCTTTTTACAATGATTCTCTTTGAAGCGGCTTCCACTTCACACTCATATAGGTGATTTCTAATACGTGTTATCGCGTAGATACACTATTTGGTCAAATCTTCCAAACTTAGCAAATCATTAAAAACTTTAAGCTTTATTAACTCGTTAACAAGCCTTAATGTTTTTATCCTTGTTCCTGAACATTGTCTTCATCATGAGAATGGATTGAGTTGTTTGACAATGCCGAACCGTCAGGCACAACTTTGTTTTCTCCTTGAACCTAGCTCTTGGGATCTCTAGTCTGCTAGGTAGAGTTACCGCCATGATGACTTGTCCTAAGCCGTAAACTCATTCCCTCAGATGATCTTTCAACTGCCTCTCTAACTAGGCCTTTTGTTAGTGGATCTGACACATTATCTCTTGACTTTACACAGTCAATTGTAATAATTTCACTAGAGAGCAGTTTTCTAACGGTATTATGTCTCCGTCGTATATGACGAGATTTTCCGTTATACATCATGCTTCATGCCCTACCAATTGGATCTTGACTATCAAAGTGTATGCATACTGATGCCAAAGGTTTGAGCCAAAAAAGAATATCTTTCAAGAAATTTCGGAGCCATTCAACTTATTCACCGGCTTTACTTAGAGTGACAAGCTCAAAGATCATTGTAGAGCGAGCGATACATGTCTTCTTGGAAGATTTTCAAGAGGCTGCTCATCTATCAAGAGTAAATACGTATCCACTCGTGGATTTTACTTCATTTGACCCGGTGATCCAATTTGCATCACTATATCCTTTCAATACTATTGGATATTTGTTATAATGCAAGGCATAGTTTTAAGTATGTTTTAAATACCTCAAAACTCTTCTCATTTTCATTCAATGGGTTTGATTGGGATTACTCGTGAACCAACTCAGTTTACTAATAGCACAAGTTATATCTGATCGCGTACACCTTTCGGTATACATCATACATCCCAATACTCTATCATAATCCAATTTGTGAGTCACTTTCACCTTCATTCTTTTGAAGTACAAAGCTCACATTTACTGATGTCTTGATAATATTGAAATTCAAATATTTGAACTTCTCAAGTGCCTTTTTAATGTAATGAGACTTTGACAATGCTAAACATTGCAGATTTCTAAGGATTCTTATATCTAAGATCACATTAGCAACCCCAAGAACTTTCATATCAAAGTTTCTTTCTAGCATATGTTTAGTAGCATTTATGTCATAAGTGTCTCTACTGATGATAAACATGTCATCATCATACAATCAAACAATGAACTCGTGATTTTGAGTGTCCTTAATGTAAACACATTTATCACTTCCATCATTCTTAAATCTATTTGCCACCATAGTTTTGTCAAATTTCACATGTCATTGTTTGGGTGCTTGTTTTAGTCCATAAAGTGACTTAACAAGTTCGCACACTTTCTTTCCTTTACCAGGAACCACAAAACCCTCGAATTGTTCCATATAAATTTCTTCCTCCAACTCTCCATTTAAGAAGGTTGTCTTAACATCCATTTGATGGATTTCAAGATCATGCACGACCGCTAGTGCTATTAACACCCTAATAGATGTTATCCTTGTTACTGGACAGTATGTATCAAAATAATCGAGACCTTCCTTTTGTGTGTATCCTTTGACTACAAGTCTAACCTTATACTTGTCAATAGTCCCATCGACTTTCATTTTCCTTCTGAAGATTCACTTTGAACCCAAAGGTTTAGTTCATGGAGGAAGACCAATCAACTTCCAATATGATTGCTCAAGATTGAATCAATCTCACTATTGACACCCTCTTTCTAAAAGGATGAGTCTACAGAAGGCATAGGAAATGTTACAAAATCATATCCGGAGGAAGTAGATGTCATTTGACATTTACTATGCCTCTGAATCTCTTTATTAAGTACATTCTCCTTTGGTTCTTTCCAAGGTCTTTGAGACCCTTCACTAGACTACTCAAGTGTAATTTTACAGTCCTCAGTCTTAGGTCCTAATTTGATCTTTTTAGGAATATGAACTTGGACTTATGCTAGATACCCTCACACTTTGAAATATTTCAAGTTGGATTTCCTTCCTTTTCATTTCTCATATGGAATAGATTGTGTCCTGAACAAACAAAACTTTTTGTTGCTTTCTTTCTGAACAGACAAAACTTTTGTTGTTCCTTTTTGCTGTAAGGATAGCTTCTCCACACAAGTTTTGTGATAAACCTGAACTTATAAGTAATGCAATCATCATTTCCTTCAAAGTTCGGTTTTTCTTTTCATTTTGCAATTCCATTAGATTGAGGTGAGTAGGGCAATAGTTTGATGGATAATTCCACTTTCCAAACATATTTCTGCATAAGGAGATTTATACTCTCCATCCCTATCACTTCTTATCTTTTTCCCAACTGATTTTCAACTTTAAGTTTATATTTCCTAGACGTTTCTATTGCTTCATCCTTACCATTCAGCAAATAGACAACCGTATCTAATGCAATTGTCAATAAAAGTTATGAGATACTTTTTCTCACCATGAGATGGTGTTGACTCATATCACAAATGTCAGTGTAAATCAACTCTAAGGGATTAGAATTCCTTTCAACAGATTTATAAGAATGCTTAGCATACTTAGATTCAAAACAAACTTGACATTTTTATTTATTGCACTCAAAGTTAGACAAAACTTCTAAGTTGATCAGTTTTCCTTTACAAGGTTTTGTAATTGACATGTCCCAAGTTATCATGTCACAAACAGTTTGACTCAAGCAAGTAAGATCAACCAGAAATATTGAGTTTGGAAAGACCCTCCGTGATGTAACTTTTTCTCACATATATTTTGTTCTTACTTATTACAATTTTGTCAAATACAAACATTGTTTAGAGTCAGCACCTTACAAGATATCATTTTCAAAAGGACCTTTTCATAACCTTCAATTTGGTTGTTATAGAATTTACCCATGAACACAGTCTCATAGGGTCCAACAAGAGCATATGAACCAAATGCTTCTTTTACAACACAAACATGACAGATAACTTTCACAAATATTCATGTCTATACAAATAGTTGTATTTTAATAGACAAATCTTTTCATGAAAAAATCACAACATTTTAAGTGACACTCTTTCATAAAAGAACACAACTATTTTGAACAAGTATATATATAATTTGATAGTTTCATATTTGTCATACCATATAGTAGTAAAAGAGAAACTCAGCGACCACAATATCAAATATACTATAATAATTTTATGGGTCAAACATAATACAGAATGTCATTGAATCTCATATCTTGTGCTCCAAATTTAAATTAAACACTAAGTCTAATTTTATCTTTATCATAAGCAAAGAACCCCCACATTTTAAATATGATCTCAAAAATATTTTTCAAGTATTTGAAAATAGTTTTTCCTCATAGCAACATGAAACCTCTTTGGAAATATTATTCTACAAAAGAATTATAGTGCTTCAATTCCCTTTGACAATCTTTACACAATATAAAAAATTCATTCCACAGAGACACCTATTGCAAGCACAAAATCACAAACTTTACGTCACTGGTCTTTTTTGCTATCACAATTAGACATACCACTTAGTATTTAGAATACTAATAATAAAGACAAAACTTTTGTACAATTTATTTCTATTTAACAATGAATTTTTATATTCTTCAAATCACCAACCGAATGAACTTTGAACGTGAATGGGGTTTTTATGACTTCAATTCAGTTTCAAATTCAAACGGAGTAGAAAACCAAAAGTATAATACTGACTTATTAGGTGAAGTTTTCAAATCAATTGCACAGTCTAAATTATCCAGAGTAGAAACTACAAAAGTTTTTAGTCTACGACAATCAAATTTCACACGGAGTACAAAACTACAAAAGTTTTCTTCCCCAAACAAAATAAACATATTCTTAGATTATCACATAGATATGCTTTTCTTTTCAAATAGTCTTCCAACTAAAATATTTTGACATAATATCTTATCAAACTATCTCATTCTGCAAACTAAAGAATTTTAAAGGCAACACTTTCTGCCGAAGAAAATTCATTCAAAAAACAAATGATTTGTAGATCTTTTTCCAAAGATACACATGATAAATATCAAAAGAGTTCTTTTAGAAACTATTTTCCTCCTTAGATAAATAATAAGAAGGTTACCTGGTGTAATCTTTAACCGAAATACCACCAATTCTTCTGTTAAATTCTCACTTTGACCTTGCTAAAAAAGGCATCGAATTCTAGAAAAGTAGTGCATTAATCTTCTACTTCCATGATCGGTGTCCCTCAATCAGTAGAATAGAAGAAATACCAACAGTATAATAATTTCCTTAAGATTGTTGTTGATCCTGTATTCCTAAGATACTTAGAATAAAAACTTTGGAGAACTTGGTAAGAAACAACAAAGTTTGAAGAGTATTTTCAAAACTAATAAATTAAAACCAGTAGAGAAAATAGAATCAGAAACAGATCAGAAACAATATACAAAATATTTTTCTCAAAGAAGAAAATCGAACCCACTGAATGCACAGTGTCCCCTTAAGGAAATTATTCCCCTCAAGTACCCGAGGTTAATGGAATATATCCTCCTAGGATAGAACGATCTTACTCACCGGCACGGTGTCAGCGAACCACTCAACGGTAGTAAAGTACACTTAGAATACTAGATTTAGTAGTAGAAGAAGAAGTCTTAGAAAAATTGTTATTTCATTGTTAAAAATAAGAGGAAATCCTCTATTTATAGGCAACAAAGGGTAATGTGAACGGATGTTTATTATGCCTTATCAGAAAGGTCACAACTCTATGAAAAGCTACAACCCTTCAGAAAGGTCACAACCTTTCATAAAATTCACAACTTTTCATAAAAGTCACAACTCTTCAGAAAAGTCGCAACTTTTCATTAAAGTCACAACTCTTCATAAAAGTCGCAACTCTTCATTTTTCATTCACACCTTTTTAAATCCAACAATCCCCCACATGAATGGGAAATGACTCTAAGACAAAGAAACAGACAAGTGTGTATACTTTACAAGCAAGAATTAATTGCATCTGGATAAGTAGGTTTCCCTTTGAACTTTTCGTAGTGAACATATGTTGGATATACTCGGTCAATCGGTAGATGTGATATCCTTGAAACCGTCAAGCTTTGGTGTATACCTAGACAACCATATGTCACACAATCAACCCTTTACCGTTTATGGTTCTTACAGTTATGTTCGTTTCAGCCATGAACACCTCCTGGTTTCACGAGTGTATAGAGAATAGGCTTTTTACAATGATTCCCTTTGAAGCGGCTTCCACTTCACACTCATATAGGTGATTTCTAATACGTGTTATAGCGTAGATACACTATTTGGTCAAATCTTCCAAACTTAGCAAATCATTAAAAACTTTAAGCTTTATTAGCTCGTTAACAAGCCTTAATGTTTTTATCTTTGTTCCTGAACATTGTCTTCATCATGAGAACGGAATGAGTTGATTGACAATGCCGAACCATCAGTCACAACTTTGTTTTCTCCTTGAACCTAGCTCTTGGGATCTCCAGTCTGCTAGGTAGAGTTACCGTCATGATGACTTGTCCTAAGCCGTAAGCCTATTCCCTCAGATGATCTTTCAACTGCCTCTCTAACTAGGCCTTTTGTTAGTGGATATGACACATTATCTCTTGACTTTACACAGTCAATTGTAATAATTTCACTAGAGAGCAGTTTTCTAACAGTATTATGTCTCCGTCGTATATGACGATATTTTCCGTTATACATCATGCTCCATGCCCTACCAATTAGATCTTGACTATCAAAGTGTATGCATACTGATGCCTATTATGTGCACTAACATGGTATAAACTTCTTCACATGGTATAGGTCGAATAACGTCATATGTTTAGTAAGATTATTTTTAGTTTACTAAGTAATTAGAGTAAATACACTTTTAATTACTTAATTATCTTTGTTTGACCAAACTGCTTGGCAAAAGATTAAGGAAGTCAGCTGTATGATTCATGTCAAAGAAAAAAGGACACCTTATTAGGACACCCCAAGACTGTTGAGGAGGTAGGGGTGATTCGATAGCGTCACCAGTCTCATCCTCGTACACTAGACATTATGAAATCATCCTCGAAGAAAATGTTACTCTTCTCGTCTTGAAATGCCAATTAATTGATCATTTATCATGAGTTAAGGAGGGCAATTTCTTAGAAACTAGCTCCTGAGTAGTCAACCTTATAAAAGAAATAGAATCACTACCTTGTAAATCATCGGTTTCTTTTATGGAATACTTCAATCTATCTCTAGCAATTTTGTTACTTGTTCATTAGCTTTGAGCAATCTTCAAGCTTGTCCTGGGATATCTCCATGGAAGAAAGATATCATTGGATTCAGGCCAACACATGCTACATTTGCTTAATATTATTTAATATTGTCAAATTTTTTTTATCTCATTTACTATTTACAACTTAATATATTTATGTACTTTTTTCGTTTTGATCAATTCAATCCACGTGTGCTTTAAAGCTCACATATAAATTCAACTACATACCATTTTTTTTAATAAACAGTAACTGATTATATCTATTGTTTATCTCTAGTACCTCCGAGTTTCAACATATGATATGGTGGAATGAGGTGGTCCGAAAGATGAATAAGAAGTTGATAGGTCTCTTGTTTGTGTGGAGAATCTCATTCTTTACTTGAGATTTCTATATCAGTTTAATTTTTGATAAAGCTTTATATGACGGGATTTCAAGTTGAATTTCACTTGTGAAATTCTTGCATCCATTCTCTTCCTTGTTATTTTGTTCAGCTAATTCAAAAGATTAATTTTTGCAACCCCTTAATCACTACACTAAATATTCAACTTGTATCTAGAGGTGTCAACACATAAATGTATATTCATTAAACCAAATTTTGACCTATATATACAATGTAATTTTTCAACGAACGGGTGTCGCTTGACACCCCTTGCCCGAGGCTAGCTCCGCCCTGGTTTTGATGAAACTTGCAACTTCTTGGCCATATTTTTAAAGTATTTCCTGGTGCCCAAGGTTTCTGGATTTTGTTGATATAAGAAATAATGATTAGTTTTTATGTTTCTCTTTCTCCTTGTTTATTGCCAGTGGCGAGCCATGAATTTCACGAAGGGTATCCAAAAAAAGGGAAAAAAATTATCGCTAGTGAGATTCAAACACATGAACACTTAGGGCTCTCTCAAGGCATCTAAAATCACTAGGCTACAACACATTATTCTGTCAAGGGTGTCCAATATATGTTATTTAATCACTTCGTGTAACATTTTACTTATATATATGATATTATTTTCCTACGAAGGGTGTGTCCAATTGGACCTATCACCATAGGGTAGCTACGCCCCGTTTATTGCTCGATCTGGAGTCGGGTCTTATAAAAATAAATGAGTATACAAAATGCATTATATTTACACAAAATATGTTTGTTTAGTAATATGTTTTATTTTAAAAAGAACACTTAGATTTCATCTCATGAGTTTGTAGTCTTCATACATTTGTCTCCAAAAATTCTACTCAGAACTCAATAATCTAACAAAATGTAAATATCCATACTTGTTGGTTTTTCAATTAAAAAATTAAGAAAATAATAGAGAAAGACTTTGAGAGAAAAAATACTGTAGTATTGTCAAAGGGAATTATTTTATTAATAATCCAGAGACATACATTTATAGATATAATTCCTAACTAAAAATAGAAAAATATGTTACTAACTTATCAGTAAAATTCAAATCATCATATATTATTATAAGTGGGAAGCTCAAAACTCCAAAGTTGGATTACCATTTTGCCCCTACACTGAATTAAAATATAATTAACTATTTAAATAAATAGTAAAAAATAATTAAATTCTTATTTTATTCACATAAATGCATAATTAATTGAAATCCATCTATTGCATTTTCATAAATTTTGTATTAAGAAGCACAAATCAGTTTCTTTCTTTTCATTTCCCACACAATGGGATAATTTCATAGTCTTTTCACATTCTCAATAAAATTCTATGTAATTATTTAATCACTATATAAGAACAATATCAGATTTCTATGGATTACTAATACAATGTTCTGAATTCACTTTCTTGTGCAGTTTGATGAGTTATAGGGGCAGAAAATTCTTCTTTTATTTCTAGACACACAAGTATTTTCTTCGTGCCTGCACTGCATTCGTCGTGGTTGTTAGAGTGGAAAACCTAACCCCCAATGTGGAGGTAGAGAATATTATATATTGACAAATATTACCTAAGTATTACATAAGTGGTACACAAGAATAAGTAAATTACAATATGTGTACATAACAAATTAAGTAACGCTAATACCCCCCTTCAAGCGAAACGGTGGCGGACGAAGACCAAGCATTTCGCGGAAATATTCAAACTGAGGCCTAGGAAGGCTCTTGGTGAAGATGTCAGCCACCTGAAGCGTGGTCGGGACAAACTTAGTGTAGAGTTTACCAGATGACACAAGCTCCCGAATGAAGTGATAGTCCAGATCAATGTGTTTCGCCCTCTTATGAGACACAGGATTCTGTGTGAGAAAGAGCGCACTTCGATTGTCACATAACAGCGTGGGGCGATCAGGAGGCAAGGCATGGAGCTCCCGAAGCAAGTGAGTGATCCATACAATTTCAGCCGCAGTATTCGCCATGGCTCGATACTCCGATTCACAACTGGAGCGGGAGACAGTTGGTTGTTTCTTGGCACTCCAGGATACTAAGTTTCCACCAAGAAAAATAGAGTAGCCATAAGTAGATCGGCGAGTTTCGAGACATCTGGCCCAATCAGCATCCGAGTAACCAAGAATGGAGACATCATGCGGCTTGGTGAACAACAGGCCATAGGCAAGTGTGCCTTTGACATACCGAAGTATTCGCTTGACACACTGGAAATGAAAAACAGTCGGTGTCTGTAAGAACTGACTAACCTGATTCACTGCATATGACAGATCCGGACGAGTAATAGTAAGGTACTGCAATGCGCCGACTAGAGACCGATAATGAGTTGGATCTTGAAAAGGATCACCAGCGGTGATGAAGGACTCATGAGGAGCTAAGGGAGTGTGAACAGGCTTAGAATCAAGTAAAGCTGCACGTTCAAGGATATCACGAGCATACTTGGATTGGCTGAGAAATAACCCATTATCAGTGTAGGTCACTTCAAGACCAAGAAAGTAATTTAGAGCTCCAAGATCTTTAATAGCAAACTCCTGGTTTAGACGAGAGATAAACGCAACCATGAGGGCAGTTTGGTTTCCAGTTAGGATTAAATCATCAACATAGACGAGCAGGTACATAATGCAGGAGGAACGTTTGAAAACAAACAGAGATGTATCTGAGCGACTGCACGTAAAACCATTGTTGAGAAGGAAGGAACTTAAGCGCTGAAACCAAGCACGCGGAGCCTGCTTGAGGCCGTACAACGCTTTGTTCAAGCGTCACACATGATCAGGAAACCGAGAGTCTGCAAAGCCAGGTGGTTGTTCCATATGAACAACTTCATTCATATGACCATGCAAGAAGGCATTTTTGACATCAAGCTGATGAAGCTTCCAATTGTTAATGACGGCAAGAGATAAGACAATTCGTACCGTAGAAGCCTTAACCACCGGACTAAAGGTGTGGAAATAATCTAAGCCAGGGATTTGAGTGAAGCCTTGAGCCACCAGTCTCGCTTTGAAACGTTCAACAGACCCGTCTGAGTTGTACTTAGTGCGAAAAACCCATTTGGAACCAACAACATTACTGGATTTTGGACGAGGCACCAAGGTCCACGTAGCATTTTGAGTTAGAGCTGACATTTCCTCATGCATTGCAGCCATCCACTGTGGGTTCTTAGCAGCCGACTTGAACCCTCTTGGTTCAGAAGAAGCAAATAAGGCGGTAAAGAGGCGATGAGTTTCAAGATGAGCTAAGTTGGCTTGATGACGAGTGGAAGGTTTAAAAATGCCCGCCTTAGACCGAGTTACCATGGGATGAACTGCTGGAGTGGACACTGATGCAGGAAGCTGAGTTGGAGCCAAGGAATCACCCAAATCGGCAGACATAGGCAGCGGAGATGAAGCAGCAGGTTGTTGCGAAGGACTGCAGACCCGAGACGGTGCGGAAGGAACAAGGACTGGCGGCACTGCAGTAGGTGAAACATCAGACGGAGCAGCATGTAATGGCTGGGATACTGCTGGGGTATCACTGTGAAATCCATCCAAACAAGGAGGACACAGGGAAGGCAAATGCGGTGAGGCTGGCGGAGACGAAGGACCAGTGACCGCGGATGATTCTGCCGGCATAGAAAAAAACTCCAAAAAGGTTGAGAGTTGCAAAGAGTTTAAGTCCTTTGATGAAGTAACGCCCGAAAAGGGTAAAGAGTGTTCATCAAAACGAGCATGGCGAGTAACATAAATGCGAGACGTTGCCGGATCAAGACACCGATAACCTTTGTATTGAGAGCTATAACCGATAAAGATGCACGGAAGACTTCTTGGAGATAACTTGTGATTTGTATAGTCCCGAAGATATGGAAATACTCGGCAGCCATAGACCTTGAAGGTATGATAATTGGGCTTCTCAGAAAACAAGAGTTCAAAAGGAGACTTGTTGTTCAAAACCTTTGAAGGTAGACGATTGATGATGTAAACAGCGGAGCTGAACGCATCTACCCAATAAGAGGTAGGAGCATTTGCATTAAAAAGCATGGCCAAACCAGTTTCCACGATGTGACGGTGTGTTCTCTCAACCCTGCCGTTTTGCTGGGGCGTATACGGACAAGATAACCTGTGAAAAGTGCCATTTTCTTCAAATAGTCGACGAGCAGTATGATTAACAAACTCTGTGCCTCCATCACTTTGAAAAACCTTAATTTTCCCAGAGAATTGAGTTTGCACAAACTTCATGAAAACAAACAAAACAGCGGCAAATCCAGACTTGGTTTGGAGAGGATAAAACCAAGTGAAGCGAGAGTAGTTATCAACAAAAGCCACATAATACCTATAGTTATCAGTAGATGTAATAGGCGCAGGGCCCCACAAATCACAATGTATCAAGTCCAAAGGATGCAAAGATCGTTTATTATTTAAATCAAATGACAAACGGTGTCCTTTAGAGAGTTGACAAGAAGAGCAAATGACCGGTTTGGGTAAAATAGAAGTAACAGACAAACAACCTAACTTATGCAAAAGTAAAACAGTATCAAAGGCAACATGCCCTAACCGACTATGCCAAAGTTCATAAGATGCCTTCAAACTTGAATTTGTAGTAGCCGCCAAAGCTTGATGCTCATTATGCAAAACATATAGCCCATTCTCACATTTGCCTCGAGTTAGAACCTGTTTCGTTTTTCTGTCCTGAATCTGAAAAAATGATTTAGAGAACAAAACATCCACCGGATTATCATGTGTTAGTTTACTAATGGACAAAAGATTCTTGGCAAGATGTGGAACAACCAGAACATCACGCAAGTGCAGATTATTAGAAACAGTAGATGAACCCGTATGAGTGATAGGAAGAGCAGTACCATTTCCAAATGTCACGTTAGCATTGCCGGAGTATGGAGAAGCATGAGGAACACTTGGTGAAGACGAAGTCATGTGATCAGTGGCCCCAGAATCAACATACCAATCAGGGGCAGAAGTAGTGACATGACATTGGGCATTAAACGCTTGAGCCAAGTTTGCGTCACGAGAGGCAGCTTGAGCGGCAAAGGTAGCAAGAGTAGGACAAGCACTGGCATAGTGGCCATCTGTACGACATAATTGGCAGTGAGGGGTTCTGCGGCCACGACCGCGACCACCCGAACCACCACCGCCTCTGTTAGAACGACCACGGCCACTGACGGGAGGGGACTGCCGATGCGACTGGGCAGTGAAGGCAGCAGGCGGTGAGGATGATGCACCATGAAGGGACTTGAGGAAAAGTTCATGACTCTCCGCCTGTGAGAGTAAGTCGCGAAAGGTAGGCGCCGGTTTGGTGGCACGAATGGCAGTGGAGAAAGTCTCAAAGGAGGCTCCTAAGCCGCATAAAAACCAATGAAGTTTATCGATATCATCAACAGGCTGACCAATGGCAGCCAACTGATCACAAATGGATTTAAATTGACGACCAAATTCAGCAACAGATAAGGAACCTTTGACCAATTGACGAAGTTGATCGCGCAGATTATGAATGCGTTCAACGGAAGAATTGCTATAGGCAGATTCGAGCGCAACCCAGATTTGGCGGGCTGTTGTTAGACCCAAAATTTCAGAGACCGCCTCTTCCGTAAGGGAAGAATTAAGGATGATGACAGCCCGTTGGTCAGAGGCAAGCCAAGCATCATAAAGAGGATTCAAGACCTCTTTGCCATCCGTAAGAAGGGACGATGGAGGAGCTATGGAGGACCCATCAACATGATCCAATAAGCGTTGATAAGAAAGTAGGGGCAGCATCTGATTTTTCCAATAGAGATAATTGGTGGAGGAGAGCTTAATCGTGAGCATGTGCAAAACAGTAGCAATGGGAAGGGTGGCGTCGCTGGTGGAGGAGGCAGCCATTGAGTGGGACGGGAGAGGGAAAAACGAAGGAGAAAGAATAAGAAGAGAGGAGGCGGCGGCACCAAAGAGGGGAAAAACGAAGGAGGAAGAAGAAGAAGAGAAGGGGCGGCGGCACCAGGAAGAGAAATTTGAGAGATTAGGCTGATACCATGTTAGAGTGGAAAACCTAACCCCCAATGTGGAGGTAGAGAATATTATATATTGACAAATATTACCTAAGTATTACATAAGTGGTACACAAGAATAAGTAAATTACAATATGTGTACATAACAAATTAAGTAACGCTAATAGTGGTGATTAACCGATACGGAAGGTTAGGCCTGCCTACAATTTCATATTTTGTAAAAATATGACTTCATTTTCATCTTCTATGATAGTGAAATTCTGATATAATCAGAAATGCGTATACTGTGCTCAACTTTTATACATGTAGTTCATATGAATTTTTTTTAAATTCTATAATAAATTAAATGAATTTACGAGAATGAAAGATCACAAAATTAAGAACAAAGCAGATGAGGGGTTTTGCCAAGAAGGCCCTTCTTGAGGAAAAATGGGACTTTGTTGCTTTTAATGAAAGTTTAGAATGGAAGAATTGAAGAAATGACCTAGTAATATCGTTTAGTGTTGATATCATCCACGTCACAGTAACGTTCCTCTCCAAAAAAATTGATTTTTTCCCAATTGGGCACTTCGTTCTTCAACGTTCCAGGTTAATCTTTTTCCCCCTCATTTCTTCTCTATTAACATTGCATATTGATAAAATAGTGTATCTTTGTTTACTAATTATTGGTTCATATTTCTTTAGATTCTTATATGTGATTTTTATGAGTTAATGTGCATATATTAACATTCTTCCATAAGCTTTAATATTGTGTACTTCATAGTTTCTTATTTCACCATTTTCTTATTATATAATTTATCTTTTTAAATATAGAAAATTTATAATAATGCTTTTATGGGATTCACGTGCGAAGCACGCGCCCAGAACTAGTAACAAATAAAAAGAACTAAGTCCTAAATTCAAGTCTCATAGGACTGTAATAACATAATTTAAAAACCGTAAAAGTAGCTAATAGTTTTATTTCTGCAATATCCTGAGACATATTCTCAACACTCCTCCTTGGATCAGGAATTGTAGATTGTAGTCTCATCTGCAATTGACCTCGTGAACAAATCTGTCAATTCTTCTTTTGTCTTGCAAGGCTTGTGTGCATCTTCTATTGGATTAAATGAGAAGCTCTTACCTCTCATTTCAACTTGTAAAATCTCTTGCTTAGTGGAATCTAAAATTCGACAATATTTGTCTTCAAATAATAATTTAAATCCTTTTTCTATTATTTGACCAACACTAAACACACTTTTATCAATATCAGGCACATAAAGAACATCTGAAATTATTTTTGTACTTAAATTTTTTTTAATTGCAACAGACCCTTTTCCCTTTTGCAGTAATACAATCACCATTCCCAATTCTAACTTTCTTATTTTTCATAGGAATGAACTCTTTAAAAAGATTTCTTGAAATTATTTTTGTACCTAAATTTTTTTAAATTGCAACAGACCCTTTTCCCTTTTGCAGTAATACAATCACCATTCCCAATTCTAACTTTCTTATTTTTCATAGGAATGAACTCTTTAAAAAGATTTCTTTCATATGTCATGTGATTTGTACAACCACTGTCAATCATCCAAAATTCAAATCTTTTGGTTGAAAAACAATTTGCCACAAATAAGTGGTCTTCTTCTTCTTCAGTAGTAACTTGGACAACTGTTTCATCTATTTGAAATTTGCTTTTGCAAATCACAACTTCATGACCAAGTTGTTTCCAGATCTTGCAATGTGCATCTGGTCTTTTCCAACATTTATATGGAGGATGTCCATTTTTGCCACAGTGCAGACAAGGCGAATAATTTTTCAAAAATTTACCCTTGCTTTGAATTTTGTGGTTGGCTACTAATGTTCCTTCAATCATGTCATCTTGCCTCATAAGCCTCCTTTGTTCCTGCGCCTGCAAAGAATGTAACAATTCTGTCGAGGTAATTTTGGACAGATCTTCCGTGTTTTTCAAGGCAGTTATACATTTTTCGTATCTTTGGGGAACAGTAACAAAAAAAAATTTCAACAATTCTTGTATCTTTAAATTCAGTTCCTAGTAATCTGACCTTGTTGACAATGCCAAGCAATCTGTCATAGTATTTCTTGACTTATTCTGACTCTTTCATTCTCTGCAATTCAAATTCCCTCATTAAATTTAATACCTTCATTCCTTGTATTCTTTCATCTCCAGCATATTCTTTTTTCAAATATTTCCAAATTTCTTTTGGTGATGTGAGAGTCATGATTTTCGTGAAAACAATTGTCGAAACAGCAACAAACGAAGTTGCTTTTGCCTTGGACTTAATGGTTTTTTTTTCTGTGTGACTCTTGATTTGGGCCACGGTGGGACTATTTGGCAGCGGATTAATTTCATAATCCTCTTCCACGGCTTCCCAAAGATTAAGAGCCTCCAAGTACGTTTCCATTCTCACAGCCCATAGTTGATAATTCTCACCATCAAAAATAGGAGGAGCCATTGGTGAAAATCTATTTTCGGAATCCATTTTTCTACTACAGGTCCCTCAAGAAGAAGGCTCTGATACAATTTGTTGATTTTTTAATAAAGAAATTAAGAAAATAACAGAAAAAGACTTTGAGAGAAAAAATACTGCAGTATTGTCAAAGAGAATTATTTTATTAATAACCCAGAGACATGCATTTATAGGTATAATCCTAACTAAAATTAGAAAAATATGTTACTAACTTATCAGTAAAATTCAAATAACAAATAAAAAGAGCTAACTTCTAAATTCAAGTCACATACGACTCTAATAACATAATTTTAAAATCTTAAAAGTAGCTAATTATTTTATTTCTGCAATATCCTGAGATATATTCTCAACAACACTAATATAAATAGCAACATCAGCACCTAAAACCGTGTAAGCACATTGGACTTGTGTATAGCTTTGGCTTCAAGTACCTTTGGCTTCAAGTACTATTCTGAGATGCACCTTGTTGCAAGCCTGTACTACTCCCTCTGCGGCACATCAGCACCTTCTTGCTGTTAGGAAACCTCTGTTTCCATGCATCTAATGAAGCCTGTACTACTCCCTCTGCGGCTGCTGCTGCATTATTTGTTGCACACATTATGGAGACGACTTGATCGTTGCTCAACACATCCCACACCTATTTTACAATAAAAATGGACATGTCAAGTGTTGTAGAAACAGAACAAAATATACTAGTACATAGTTAAAATACTCTTACCCCATCAGTTGCTTGAACAAGAAACTGGTCATTCGGGGTAATGCAGTGATAGGAGACAGCAGGCTCGGAGATTATGCCATAGTTTTCTAGCATGAAATCTCCAAAAGCTCGTCATGGCCAAACCAGGAACATCTTCATTGGGTAACCACACTCTCTGAATATGTGGCTCTTCTTGCCGTGCAAAAACTCTGCCATCACACCTCCTTATTCTATCTGCTTCAGCTGTACGTATCAAACAGTTTATGATCATTTTGTGACTAGTAAACAACAGCAGCAACAACAACATACCCAGTGTAGTTCCACACAGTGGAGTCTAATATACGCAGACCTTACCTCAAAGGTGAGATAGACAGAGTCCTTCCGATTTACCATTAGAAAGAACAATTTGAAATTGAATTATGCCAAGTGTGTCATGTCAGTATTATAAAAAGAAGAGTCGTACAAGTCAGGCTAGGCTTCAAATCAGTAGTCAATTGAACAGCCTCAATTACTCCCTCCTCTGTCATTCTTCCTAGTACAGCTCGTGAATCTCCAAGATTCGCGATAATTAGATCATCATCCTGTAACATTTTCTATATTAGATTCTCCAAAACTTTTCTAAATGATGACAGAGATTTTTCTCATTACATGTCTTATAGCAACGACAGCAGTTGTTCCACTGAAAGAACAGTCCAATTTCTCAAGACTTATAATATCTTTATCGTCACCTTAAAGGAACTCAAACAAGCCTCTTTCCACTTGTTAAAATTCTTCATCATCACATTTTGTTTCATAGAAGTGATCTTTGGCAGAGAAAATGTAAGTTTCAACAACAAAGATGGCAACTTATTCACCAAAAACGCCGTTTTCTACACCTTACCCCTGCCATAAAAAGGGAAGTTTCTATTTTTTAGATATCCCATGTAATGAAAAACTAAGTAAACATGTTGTAAAATGACAAATCTGATAGAGAATAGTAGAATCTTGATTGATTCCTTTGTTTCCTTGTTCAGAAAAAGCAGAACCAATTACTTGTTGGTACCTATTAATGTTGTAGTCTTCATAGTGAGCAACATTTTTATTTCCAAAATCAAGAGGTTGAATCTCAAAAGATGCAGATTCCCATATTGTCAACTACTTTTTTTGTTCTTTTTTTCCTTATTTGTGATTTAACAAACAATCCTTTATATAAAAGAATTGTTAGACTATTGGAAAGAGTTGAAAAATGAGATTAATGAATATTCTGAATAATAGTTGTGGCTGACAAGGATTAGAAAAAACTGATTCAGGTTCAACAACCCACTTTCTTAATTGTGATGTATTATTTTAGATTACCCTAAGATTCACTTTAAGGGGCATCTGAGTTGTACTCTTGTAGGATTAATTAACATACGCAAACATTAACTATTTAATAAAGGTTAGACTTGTCCTTTTTCACCTTTAACACTTCAGCTTATAGTTTATGATCTTACTAGTTTTGGGAACTTGCGCGGCACGTTTAGCCCCTATTACTAAATAAAATTTATAAAGACCTAATTCTTATTGATAATAACATAGTACTTTTATTTTACTATGTTCTACTAAATTAGATCCTCGATTAATCCATATAACTTAAGAAATATTTATTGAAATAACTTTTAAAAAGTTTCAGGGAGCTGTAAAGCTCATTTATTTTTAGCATAATCTCGATCTAGAGCTGGACAAGGAGCCTATTTCAGTCCCATTGACCATCTCAAAGCACTTAATGACTTTGATGTTACTCACATCTAGTTCAGGAATTTGGGTTTAAATTAACATGGGTAAATTAGTCTGAAACTACTCTGAAATGTTTAAAAACCATTTAATAATTATAGTTAAGAAATTCATGAAATTTCTGCTTGAAACAATAATAACTTCATATGATATCCTAAACTTGCTACTTTATTATATCTAAGGAGTTAAATACTATATTTGAAATTAATGATGAAAATACGTATACATTTTATTTATTTTTGGTCAAAAGTATGCATTTCATTCATTCCTCTTGTCAATCCTAAAAGTTACAGATGCCAAGAGGGAGTTGTACAATCAGTGTCCCTAACTATGGAGAAAGATAAACCTATCTATTCTCTAATAGACGATTTAAATGCAGGAGTAATATACGCTATACAACAGATATATTCCTCCAAAAGATTAAGTTTAAGGCAATCTTCTAATCTGTCTTGGGAGATTGTTGAACTCCGTGTAACAACGTGGCCATTTTATCAGCCACTTGGTTAGCCTCTCGATAGCAGTGTTGAATGGAAATTCTGTTACTGCTTTTCATCCTTCTGATTTCTGAGACTAGATGTTATTAATTGGCACAATTGTGCAAAAGAAGAGAATCAGTCCCAACAATAATTTGATTGAACCCCCTCTCAACACACCATCTTAGCCCAAAGAGGAGGGCTCTATATAGCTTCATCCCAATTGCTTGAACCATTAGATCTCATGATGAATTTATCTGAACTATCCCTATTACCACACCTTAGAAAATGCGTATACATGAATAATTGGATAGTGCAATAAGAATCTCTATACAACATACTTAAACAAAGCAATATATCAAAAAATGACAAATGAATAAAAAATTACATAACAACTATAAGATGATGAAACACAAAGTGTAGTGGACTAAAATTTTCTATCCAATTTATAAAGGGAGAAATTGTGTTCATAAAAGGGTGTGAATGAATGTGTTTAATTGTAGAAGCTAGAAAGTTTAACAATTAAAGTCATTAAGAAGTGGAAAATGATAAGTTGTAACATCTAACCATGATCCGTGAAGGAGACTTATCAGGTTTTGAGTTTTGGGTAAACTTCAAACGATCATATCTTTTAGCACAAAATGAATTAGGTGGCCCATAACCTATCAAATTAATGATCTCCGAGTCCCCTTTCCAACGCCACCGAGTTTGCCTTATTTGAAGTTTGGAATAAATAGTTAAGCCTATTTTAGTGAAGCACTGTCAGGCAGATGAAGCTTCACGACCAGCTTGACGATCCTTGAAGTGCTTCACGGCACGTGAAGCCTATTTTGAAGTCACTTCGTCAGCTTTAAATCAGGGTCATATTGATCTTTTCCCCTATGTGTTGGGGACTTAAACTACGTTATTTTATGCCTAAACTACGTCATTTTACTCAGTCTAAGCCTAAAAATCTAGTCAGAAACTACCTAGAACCCTCATTCTCCAAAAATCATCTAACTTAGAAAGAAAAGAAGAGGAATAGGCGACAGTTTCTCCCAAGAACGAGCAGAGGTGTTCTTCAAGTTCAGCCCCAAAATCCAAAGGATTTCGCCGTAGTTTTCGTCACTAGGTATGTGGTATTTCACTAGTGGGTTCCTTCCACTCATTAGGTCTCTAGAATTCAGTCAGTTCTTCAGTTTCTCCATAAATTGCTTAAACCTAGGGTTCCCAAATCTTGGGAATCTATTAAAAGTTAGCTGTTATAGTTCCATTGCATTGATTACCTGTTTTCTTGGAGAATTAATATAGTCCTATGTATAGAACTCAAAACCCTAGCTTGTATTAATTATCAACATTTCATGAATTTTACTTGCTAGAAAGATCAGTCAGAAAATCATGCTCCAGTATTTGAATGCCATACGTTTCAGTAAATTTGTGTGCATTCCCAGATAGCATGTCAGTATTTTGAGCTACTAAGTATATTAGTTGCATTTTAGCTTTGCATATTCAGTTGGGAGTAGACTTAGCACCGATTTGGACAGGTTCAACGTACCCACAAAGTCCCAAAACTACGTGCCAACGTAGGTTCAGAAGTTCCTATGTTGGGCATTAGTTTTAGTGATCACGCCACAGTCATGTCTTTATACCCTGGCTAGGTATATTGGGTCCTCTTGATGAGGCGTATACATCGGACTCCACGTTTAGCTCACGTGGTTTATGTCGTTTGACAGTAGCTCCCACAGTCATACTCTTATTGCATTGACCATGTTATTAGCATTTACTTCAGTATACAGTTCAACATGTTATCTTCATGATTAGTACTTGGTCATTGCATCTAGCCGATTTTCAGTTATACTTCAGTACAGTCTATTCCAAGTTCAGTTATACTGTCTAGTTTATATCGCCCAGTTTTTATTGTTCAGCTTAGTATCTATATCCTGCATTGTCAGTACATTCAAAGTACTGACACATACTTTTGCGCTACATTGTTTCATGATGTAGGTCCAGGTGCTCAGCATCCAAACCACGCTTAGTTCAACCTCTATCCTTACTCAGCAGCTTCAGTGGTGAGTCCTTATAGATCGAGGATAGATACGCTTTACTTTTGCAGTCTTTATTTTCCTATTTCAGACTTATAGAGTTAGCTGGGGGCTTGTCGCAGCAACTCATCAGTATTAGAGGCGTTCAGACATAGAGTCAGTATTCACTTGTTTGGGGTTGTTCCCTATAGATATTCAGTTAAATTCTCAGAAGAAGTTTCTTTTAGTATTAATTACTTTACTGTTATGCTTCCGTATACATAGAATCATTTCAATATGCTTATGATATGCCAGGCTCAGGGTTAGCTTGGGGTCACTTGTGATCCTAGGTCCCATGTTACGTCTAGGGGGTAGCCTCGGGGCGTGAAAATCTTTGTATCAGACCATCAGGTTCAAGAGTCCTAGGGTGTCAGAAAGCCGTGTCTGTAGATTCCTTCTTATCGGTGTAAACCGTGCCACATCTATAATTGGGAGGCTATGACATTTAGAAACATCTCACTTTCTTCTTACTCCTGTTCGTGCGATATAGTTCAACTCTATAAATGTTTCTTCTAACTAATTCTTACGCATGGCTATGGGACAATTACTTCCTCGAGAGCTAAGGGAAGTTAAAGTGAGAGAGTTCATGAACCTTAAACAGGAAGTGATGAGTGTTCATGAGTACAGTCCCAAGTTTACTCAGCTATCCTACTATGCACCGGAGATGGAGGCGGATATGAGGAGTAGGATGAGTTTGTTCATGTCTAGGCTGTCTCGCCTATCCAATAAAGAAGGTAAGGCAGCTATGTTGATAGGGGACATGGACATATCTAGACTCATGATTCACATGCAGCAAGTTGAGGAGAATAAGTTAAAGGGTAGCGAAGAGTTTCGCAACAAGAGGGCCAAGACAATAAGTAATGAGACTGGCCAAGAAAAGATCGGGAATGGGCATCGTTCATCTTTTTAGTCGAGGTCGTCTGGACCTACTCCATCTTTAGCTAGTGCACCTTTACCAAGAAACAGGAATGATCGCAGGAATCAGAGTTCTCAGTATTTTAAAGCTCAGGGTACTCAATCTCAGGGTAACGGGGCCCAATCTTCTTTAGCAGCTCCAACAGATAGAAATACCTAGAGAGGAGCTACTTCAGGAACAGACAGAGGTAGGAACCATTTGTATGCTATAGCTAGTCGTCAGGATCAGAAGAACACACCAGATTTAGATGTTTATGCATTGTTAGATCCAGGGGCTACACTTTATTTTGTAACTCCTTATATAGAAGTACACTTAGGTGTCAGTCCAGAAACTCTCCCAAAAACCTTCTCAGTCTCTACTCTAGTTGGTGACCCAGCTATAGCTAGACGGGTATACAAAAATTGCCCTGTCATAGTTTCCTAGAAAGTCACCTCAGCAGACCTTGTAGAGTTAGAAATGATAGATTTTGATATCATTCTAGGCATGGATTGGTTACATTCCTGTCATGCCTCAGTCGATTGTAGAACTAGGATCTTCGGTTTTAGTTTCCAAACGAGCCAGCCTTAGAGTGGAAGGGTAGTAACTCAGTGCCTGCAGGTCGATTTATCTCTTACCTTAAGGCAAGGAAAATGATTTCCAAAGGGTATATTTATCATCTTGTTCATGTTAAGGACTCAAACTCTGAAACTCCAACTCTTGAGTCAGTCCCAGTGGTGAATCAGTTTCCAGAAGAGTTTCCATAAGATCTTCCCGGAGTTCCTCCCGAAAGGGAGATTGACTTCGATATAGATCTCCTTCCAGATACCCAGCCTATCTCAATTCCTCCTTACAAAATGGCTCCAGCTGAGCTTACGGAATTGAAAGAGCAGTTGAAAGACCTTCTCGATAAGGGTTTCATCAGACCTAACATCTCTCCAAGGGGTGCTCAGTGTTGTTCATGCGTAAAAAAGATGGTTCCCTCAGGATGTGTATTGACTACCATCAGTTGAACAAAGTCACAATCAAGAATAAATACCCCATCCCAAGGATTGATGACTTGTTTGACCAGATTCAGGGTTCTAGTTTCTTTTCTAAGATAGACCTCATATCCGACTATTATCAGCTCAGAGTCAGAGATAGTGAAATGCCGAAGACAACCTTCAAGACTCGGTATGGTCACTATGAATTTTTAGTTATGTCTTTTGGACTAACAAATGCTCCTGCAGTTTTCATGGACTTAATGAACAGGGTGTTCAAGTAGTATTTGGACTTGTTCTTGATCGTATTTATTGGTGATATCCTCGTTTATTCTCAGAATATGGAAGAGCATGCGACTCATCTGAGAGTGGTTCTACAGACCCTCAAAGATCGCCAGCTATTCGCTATGTTCAAAAAATGTGAATTTTGGTTACATTCGGTCACTTTCCTTGGTCATGTAGTATCCAGTGAAGGGATCCGAGTGGATTCTCAAAAAATTGAGGCAGAAAAGCACTGGCCCAGACCTACCTCTCCGACTGATATTAGAAGTTTCTTGGGTTTGGCCGGTTACTACCAGAGATTTGTTGAAGGATTTTCATCCATAGCTGCCATATTGACCAAGTTGACTCAGAAAAAGGTCAAGTTCCAGTGGTCAGATGAGTGTGAGAAAAGCTTCTTAGAATTGAAAACCAGGTTGACTACAACTTCAGTCTTGACTCTACCAGAGGGTTCAGACGGTTACGTGATTTATTGTGATGCATCCAGGGTCGGCCTAGGTTGTGTGTTGATGCAGTAAGGTAAGGTCATAGCTTATGCTTCAAGATAACTTAAGGTCCATGAGAAAAACTACCCGACTAATGACCTCGAGCTTGCAGCCGTAGTGTTTGCCCTAAATTTTTGGAGACACTACTTGTATGGTGCTTATGTTGATGTGTTCATAGACCATAAGAGCCTTCAGTATGTGTTCATCTAGAAAGAGTTGAATCTTCGTCAGAGGAGATGGCTCGAATTCCTCAAAGACTATGACATGAATGTGCTCTACCATCCGGGTAAGGCCAATGTAGTTGCTGACGCCCTCAATAGACTATCCATGGGTAGTGTGGCACATGTTGAGGAATAGAAGAATGAATTAGCCAGAGATGTTCACCGGCTTTCTCGCTTAGGAGTTTGCCTGATGAACACGTCAGATGGTGGTGTGATAGTGCAAAACGGATCAGAATCTTCACTGGTAGCGGAGGTTAAGGAGAAAAATGACAGTGATCCTATATTGCTTCAGTTGAAAGGTGCAGTTCATCAGCAGAGAGTTGAGGTTTTCTCCCAAGGGGGAGATGGTGTGCTTCGTTACCAGGGTCACTTATGTGTCCCTAATGTGGGTGAGCTGAGGCAGTAGATCCTTATAGAAGCTCATAATTCCAAATATTCTATCCATCCGGGTGCCACTAAGAAGTACTGGGATCTACGGGAAGTCTATTGGTGGAACAACATGAAGAGGGACATCAAATATTTTGTGGCTAAGTGTTCTAACTGTCAACAAGTTAAAGTAGAACACCAGAAACCAGGAGGTGTGACTCAGGAGATTAGCATTCCTACCTGGAAGTGGGAAGTGGTAAATATGGATTTCATTATGAGTTTACCTCGTACTCGCAGAACGCATGAATCCATATGGGTGATAGTGGACAGAGTCACTAAGTCAGCTCACTTCTTGGCAGTCCAGACTACATATTTGGCGGAGAACTACGCTAGACTGTACATCAACGAAATAGTAAGGTTGCATGGTGTTCCTTTGTCTATCATTTCAGATAGAGGTCCTCAGTTCACCTCTCATTTCTGGAGCTCGTTTCAGAAGGGTCTTGGTACTCAGGTAAATCTCAGTACAACATTTCATCCGTAGATGGATGGTCAAGCAGAGCGTACCATTCAGACCTTAGAGGACACGTTGAGAGCTTGCGTGATCAATTTCAAGGGTAGTTGGGATGATCACTTACCTCTCATAGAGTTCGCCTATAACAACAGTTTCCATTCCAGTATTCAGATGGCCCCTTATGAGGCACTATATGGGTGTAGATGCAGGTCTCCGGTTGGTTGGTTTGAAGTAGGTGAAGCAGCCTTGGTTGGGCCAGATTTGGTTCATGAGGCTATGGAGAAAGTTCAGCTCATCAGAGATAGACTGAAACAGCTCAGAGTCATCAGAAGTCCTATGCAGATGTATGGAGAAGGGACTTAGAGTTTGAAATCGATGATTGGGTTTTCCTAAAGGTGTCACCCATGAAGGTGGTGATGAGATTTGGCAAGAAAGGGAAGCTCAGTCCCAGATATGTAGGTCCTTACAGAATCCTGAAAAAGGGTTGGTAATGTGGCTTATGAGTTTGAGTTGCCAACAGAACTAGCAGCGGTTCATCCAGTCTTTCACATTTCCTTGTTGAAGAAGTGTGTGGGTGATCTGACATTGATAGTACCTTTAGAAAGTGTGGCTTTGAAGGATAGCCTTACCTATGAGGAGATTCTAGTTGAGATTCTTGACCGCCAGGTTCGTAGGTTGAGAAATGAGGAAGTCGCTTTAGTGAAAGTTTTGTGGAGGAGTCAGTCCGTAGAGGGAGTTACTTGGGAAATAGAAGCAGCTAAGAAGGCCAAGTATCCCCATCTTTTTCCCTCCTATTGAGTTTCAGCTTGAGGAAATAGTTCCTCTCTAGTCTCTCAGTTTACACTTGTGTAATTTAGTCTCAATATCTTTCCCCCAGCTATCCGTGCATTTTAGCATATTTGCATGTTCATGAAACCCATTTCAGTTAGATCTCAGTTGCTAGTACTCAGTTGGTAGGGATTACAGCTCTTTCCTCCAAACTCAGCTTGTTTAGACTTCATTCGAGGATGAATGATCCCAAGGGGGAGATATTGTAACACCTCATATTTGAAAAAGGCTAAAAAGGGAAAACGAGAAAAGGTCTATGAAAAATGGACCATGGACTCTTCATGGCACCCTAGAAGGTCCGTGAAGAGGACCACGGCCCGTAAAAGGGCTCATGAACTCCTTCCAGAACCTTCCTCAGGCAGGGGCCACTTGACGATGATCCAGACGGCTCGTGGTGAACTTAATGACCCGTCAAGTGAGTCTTACAAGTCACCTAGTTGCTGGGATGTGACCCAAGGTCACTGGAAAAGGGTCACGGACGTCTAAACGGCCCGTGGAGCTGCACACGGATCGTGAAGTCATCCGTGAAGGCGACTTATCATGTTTTAAGTTTTGGGCCAACTTCAAATGATCATATCTTTAAGCACAAAATGAATTAGGTGGCCCATAACCTATCAAGTTAAAGATCGCTGAGTCATCTTTCCAATGCCACCGAGTTTACCCTACTTGATGTTTGGAGTAAAATGTTATGCCCAGTTTAGTGAAGCACTATCAGGCAGATGAAGCTTCAGGACCAGCTTGACGACCCTTGAAGTGCTTCACGGCCCGTGAAGCCTATTTTGAAATCACTTCGTCAGCTTTAAGTCAGGGTCATATTGGTCTTTTCCCCTATGTGTTGGGGACTTAAACTACGTTATTTTATGCCTAAACTACGTTGTTTTACTCAGTCTAAGCCTAATAATCTAGTCAGAAACTACCTAGAACCCTCATTCTCCAAAAGTCATCTAACTTAGAAAGAAAAGGCGACAATTTCTCCCAAGAACGAGCAGAGGTGTTCTTCAAGTTCAGCCCCAAAATCCAAAGGATTTCTCCGTAGTTTTCGTCACCAGGTATGTGGTATTTCACTAGTGGGTTCCTTCCACTCATTAGGTCCCTAGAATTCAGTCAGTTCTTCAGTTTCTCCATAAATTGCTTAGACCTAGGGTTCCCAAATCTTGGGAATACATTGAAAGTTAGCTGTTATAGTTCCGTTGCATTGATTACCTATTTTCTTGGAGAATTAATATAGTCTTATGTATAGAACTCAGAACCCTAGTTTGTATTAATTATCAACATTTCATGAATTTTACTTGCTAGAAAGATCGGTTAGAAAATTATGCTCCAGTATTTGAATGCCATATCTTTCAGTAAATTTATGTGCATTCCCAGATAGCATGTCAATAGTTTGAGCTACTCAATATATCAGTTGCATTTTAGATTTGCATATACAATTGGGAGTAGACTTAGCACCGAGTTGGACGGGTTCAGCATACCCACAAAGTCCCAAAACTACGTGCCAGCGTAGGTTCAGAAGTCCCTTCTGTTGGGTATCCATTTTAGTGATCACGCCATAGTCATGCCTTTATACCCTGGCATGGTATATTGGGTCCTCTCGATGAGGCGTATACATCTGACTCCACGTTTAGCTCACGTGGTTTATGTCAATTAACAGTAGCTCCCACAGTCATACTCTTATTGCATTGACCATGTTATAAGCATTTACTTCAGTATACAGTTCAACATTTTATCTTCATGATTAGTACTTGGTCATTGCATCTAGCCCAATTTTCAGTTATACTTCAGTACAGTCTATTCCATGTTCAGTTATATTGTCCAGTTTATATCGCTCAGTTTATAGTGTTCAGGTTAGTATCTATATCCTGTATGCTCAGTACATTCAAAGTACTGACGTATACTTTTGCGCTACATCATTTCATGATATAGGTTCAGGCGCTCAGCATCCAGACCGCGCATAGTTCGACCTCTAGTCCTTACTCATCACTTCAGTGGTGAGTCCTCATAGATCGAGGATAGACACGCTTTACTTTTGAAGTCTTTATTTTCAAATTTCAGACTTATAGAGTTAGCTGGGGGCTTGTCTCAGAAACTCATCAGTATTAGAGGCTTTCAGACATAGATTCAGTAATAAGTTGTTTGGGTTGTTCCCTATAAATATTCAGTTAAATTCTCAAAAGAAGTTTCTTTTAGTATTAATTACTTTAGTGTTATGCTTCCGCTTACATTGAATCTATTCAGTATGCTTATGATATTCCAGACTCAGGGTTAGCTTGAGGTCACTAGTTATCCCAGGTCCCGTGTTACTTTAGTGTATATGATCTCTCCGAACAAACTCTTAAGGGTAATAAATAATGCTTACATCAGCCTATTCCACATTGCCAGCTCAAATATACTATCTAGGCACACATAAAAAATCATTAACTTAATTGGAACCTCGTCTGACTACCTACGATCTCGGGTACACATCTTAATGCTCTTGATAATCTAATGACTTAGCCATACTTTCTTGCTCTAATTTAATAGTCATAACACCACACTTTTACCACTCAAACTTATCAAAAGTAACACCTTAATTTCTCACCTAATTTATGTCAAACCTACTAGATCAGATCTCGAACTAATATCATCACCCTCGTGTTGCCATCCTTGTGATCACGACACTAATCTCAATTTCAAGTTTAATGTCTAGTACCAAACACACATATCAATATAATTGCTCACATACTATACTACCTTACTACTACTAGATAAAATTTAGAAACACTCGCCCACTAAGACCTCATGATAAGTAGTCAATCTTTATCTCTCAGTCTACACATTTATAGTTTACTGTCACATTCATTTTCAGAACCTAAGTACCACTTACCCACTCACTATACATCACTGTCTAATTAGTTCTATAACCCTTTGAATATCGTGGGGCTCTCCTATCAAAAATCATAAGCCTAGCTTAGATATATCACCTCATGAATACTTGACTCTCATATCCAGCACTTATACTTGGTCAATACTAATGCATTGACACTTCATCATAAACTTCTTTCTAGTTAAAGTATACTCTAACTCATACGGGCTAGTAATTATTCCTCTGCCTTCTATCATGATATCTACACAAACTCATCTCTCATTGTCTACTCATAAGGGAAAAATCCTCATTAATAACTTACTGGGAGCATGGCTACGACTACACACTTTACTCAATAACTATCAACATCCCTTAGGTCACTACACTTCTAAATATATACTTCTAACTCTGGGCACTTCTACTACTTACTAGCTTATAACATCGGAACCCTTACTATCATTTGGTGAAAAATACTATCCAAGCTCTAAAACATACTTCCTCAAAAGGGTCTCAACTGAAACAAGGTTTAGAGAAGAGAGTCTGGGAGTATATTTTGCTTTTAGCTCGAATGCATGATTCATATGAATAAGAGTGCATTCTTTCGAATCTCAACACTTAAGCTCACTCACGGGCTTCTCTCAAGCCCCTCTGTAGTCTCATGAATTTTTGAAGACTTTTGCTTAGAGTAACTCATCTATAATGATGTGGGCTTTGCTTTTCAACTATCTTGAGTATGAGGATTAGTAGAATAGATCTGAGAAATCCATGAGTTTGAATAAGTTCCTTATGACACAGTTCTAGTGCACGATTTAGAGTATGAAAGAAAGGAAACGTTTTTTAAATGTCTGTAGTCCCTCATTTGTAGAAGTGAGGCCCTCACAATCATAAATAAGATCCAACCGACACGGCTTCATAGACACCCTAGGACACTTGAACTCTGTGCTCTGATACCAAGTTTGTCACGACCCGTGCGTACACCCTAGACGTGGCCGGTACTAGAGAACCATTGCTGGTCCCTAAACGAACCATCATTCTAGCTGACTACAAGCGGAAGACTAACCCAAGCATACACAAGCATTAAACGTAAGGAACTGCTAAATCAATAGAGTATTAAATTTCAAAACTCTCTCAATATAATAAGTATTAAACATAAGTTTTAAAGAAAACCTCTGAAATTGAAAGACTATCAAAAACTATCTATCTATGAAGCCTTTACTGTACAAAGATGAGTGTTGGGACAAGATCTATGACTCCTTAAGAGAACTACTACTAACAACTTATAAAGTTGGAGTCCTCGGAACCAAGGAGGCCTTACTCAAAAGCGGACAAGCGGATGGAGTGATCTCAACGTAACTCCTGTTTAGGATCCTAAGTACCTGTATGTGCATAATAAAAGATGCAGGTCGAATGACATCAGTACATGGAATGTACGAGTATGTAATATGGCTAGATTTAACGTTACCTGAACTGAATGACTAAGAGCAACTCAACAGTATATCTATACATGAATAAGAAATGAAAATTCTTTAAGCTTTACAATAAGTTATACATTAAAAGCAATATGAAAAATAACATACTTTACTTGTGGGGAGTTTCTCTAACCGACAACCATTACTATGAGCCTAGCAATGATACAACGTTTCGCCCACGTTTCAAGGGCCATCTTATACCTTGTCGGGGTAGAGAATGATATTGTGACTATGGATTCATCTAGTACGCCTTCTCAGAGGCAGCGAGGAGTTACATGAAGAATCAATGCTATCATATCCTACGCTGGCTACATAGTTTTACGGCACTTTTGAGTTATAAAAGACTTTAACCCGATTCGGTGCTCGATACTACTCCCAAAATAATCAATATAACTTTACGCTCAATACACCCTTTACAAAGACGGGACTTTTTACTTTATTGAAGTATTTTTCAAAACTTTAGACATACTTGCATCCTTGAAACATGAACTTATGAACTTATCTTTCAAGCCCAATATCAACATAGGAACATATATATGTATATATCAATAACATTTGATGCTCTTAAGTTTTTATGAAATGGAACCTTTAAACTTTCCTCTTTTCTTACATTAATTTGGAATGTAAATGAAGACATGTGAGTGGGACATGTAGACTCTCTCAAGGATTTATGGAGCCTTTAGGAGCTAATACAAAGAAGAGAACGTAGTCACGATTCAAAGGAATACGTTCGGAATGAAACACGAAAGGAAAAAGGCTAGACGACCCCTATCGTACTGCTGGCGTGGGCCGCCAAGCCCCAATATGCTAACAAGAGTTTGGGGTGCACTTTATGTGTGGCACGCCAAGCCCCAAGCTACTGAGCAGTAGTTCTAGTGCTATGGTGGCGCGCCGCCCCCAGCATCCTACCTAGAAATCCGACGAATTGTCTTACTCAATTCCGGGTCCTAACTCATCTAGAATGGATTGGTTTCTTCCAAACTCTATTTGATTCACAAACCCAACACAAGATTATAAAAATCCCACTCAAATTCTATCAATAAAAACCACTCATTCACAAAACCCTCACCTCAAGAACTCAAAACCTCCGTTGTTAAAGAATGAAGCTTAAAATTCAAGAACTCTTCAAGAATATTTACATAAACGATTATATGAGCGAATTAACGAAAGAATTACATGTTTGGAGTGAGGATGAACAAGTCCATCACTATGGGAAGCTTCACATACCTAGAAAGAACGATGTTCTTGGCGAAAACCACAATTCTTGAAGAACGCTTGAACTTAACCCTTTTCCTCTTCTTGAAACCTCGCTCTAAAATCCTAAGTGTTTAGGAACGTGAATGGGTGATTTAGAATCTGATTAGAACCTTAATTAGGCTTGGAAAAATGTGCTAAGCCTAGTGGGAAAAGGAAAATACCAAAATACCCTTTCCTAAAACGGATGAAGTGCCTTAAATAGAGAAGCTTCACTCAAACGAGCATAACTTTTTACTCCGAGCTCACAATTTAGCAAATTTGGCGGCGTTGGAAAGAGAATTCGAATACCTTCGATTTTATACTTCATGGAACACCTAAATTATTATTTTCTAATAGATATGATTGTTTGAAGTTGACCTAAGTAGAGTCTTAGGTCGAAACTTACTCGGTAGGGAGGCTTCCAACTCAACTTTGTGCTAGGGGATTCAAGTGGCCTTAATTGAAATCCAAAATCATTCCCACACTAATTAATTGACCTTTGAATATAAGAACAATTAAGAATCACTGGGTATAACCTTGTCCACAATTCAAGAATGGTTCGGTCTTAACTTAGAAATTTTTCTGGGGTGTTAAAGTTTTAGCTTGCCTATTGGGGGGTTTATGATAGGCGCCGTCATGATACAATTTTAGATCATGACAGATGTTGTATTTGTGGTGATTCTGATGACTTGTGACTTATGTGTTGATTATGTGGAATTACCTCTCTACTTGTTTTATAATTGTGATTGCATATTCATTACTAACTTTTGTCGGCCTATGACTCTTACAAGTACAAAGTGTTTATATTGATGCTA
Organism: Solanum appendiculatum; assembly: GCA_018342035.1. Classification (NCBI taxonomy): domain Eukaryota; kingdom Viridiplantae; phylum Streptophyta; class Magnoliopsida; order Solanales; family Solanaceae; genus Solanum; species Solanum appendiculatum. Next base: position 277,694 of record JAGDQO010001908.1, on the reverse strand, counting down.
CTTCTGCACCTTTTTTGAGTGCAAACTGTTATCCAAAGGTATCTAAGAGACCTTATATTTTGCAGCACTACTTCCTGATCTGAGGGTGAGCTATTTCTATCCAAGCTACCGTAGATCTTCTTTATTCTTATGTCTTTATTTTCCGACATTGAGTCTATCACTTATTACATAATTATTTTTACTCTTACCATTTTTAGTTAGATGTTTTAGTACGATGACTTTCAAATGCTAGGAATATAATAGTTTAGACTTTCGCTATTTTATTGATTTATTTTGAGACTTAGAGTTATTTTTGTTCATCCTCTATATTATAGTTGGAACTGTTAGATACTGCATGAGTTAGGATTTTAAGCAATGGTTCACCCACAAAGGGACTTGTGTAGGTGCCAGTAGCGATGGTTTGGGTTGTGACATCAACATTTTAGCCCATTATTATTATTCTCAGCTTCGGCATTATTAAGTGTTCAATCTTATAGTATGTCAAACCAAGAGTTGCTTGGGATCAGTAGTGGTTCTAATTTTTTGCCACACCCAGGGTGTAAACTCGAGGAATGACACTTTTAGCATATTAAAATTTGCAATAAAAATTAAAAGGTGAACCTAGAATTTTAAAGTTTATGATTCCCATAGAAATCTAAAGTTTATTCTATATGATAATAATTGTATTCATAGTCAAATAAATTATTCACAAATAATTAGTGGATTTCTTAAACTCACATGAGCTCATAAGTACCAGAATAGATTTATTCTTTTATGAATTGGGGTGAAGAAAATGAAAGCATCGAATTGGTATACTATGTGTTCATTATAACAAGATAAAATATTCTCTAAGTTTTCATTATAATAAGATGAAACATTCTTTTATACCTCAAACATGTCTTAGTTTTGGCTCTCAACAACAAGGACATGTGCAAAGTCCTAAGATACAATGTGGTTTACATCCACAAGAACATCTACCCATATAAATATTGTCTTTCTTGAAAGAAACGTTTCTCCTCATACTTTCAGAACATACACATTTTCCATTAGAACAAACCACAAATCCAAGTTTACAAGATTCAGGGTTACAATCTTTTGTTGTTTGACACTGTTGATCTTTTCCCAATACCATACATGATTGTAGACCTATATATATATATATATAAATTTTAATGTCATTAATTCAAGTAAATTCATTGACAATACATAGAATTTAAACATATATAGCTTCTTCAAGTTACTACCACTATGTTTATAATGAAGTTCAATCAATTAATATCGATATGATCTTGTGATCATTGTAAAACTTGTAAACTTCAAATGAAAAAATATATATTTTCTAAATTACACTTTGTATGTCAGAATTTAGTGGGGCACTAAGTTTAACAAAAAAAATGTAGTTTTAAAATATTTCATAATATTTGTATGGCTATACCATGTTTTTCTATGATAATTGCCTCGGTAGAGCCATATAGTCATCAAAATATCTAAATTTACCTTAAACTATCAATTTAGTTTTTATGTATTCTCTGTAATAATTTCATGCATACATCAATGAGAAATTAAATAGATCTAAATGTACCCTTAAAAAATTAATAAATATCCAAAATACCCTTATTTGGGTTCCACTAAATCAATGAAATCAAATCCATTCTTCTACGATGAAAATATTGATAATGGGAGAAAATATATTTTAGAAAAAATATAATAACATTGATTAATAGGTAAACATATAACAAATGTAATACAAATCGCAAACGTTAACCTTTTTCATATACATATGTGTATGTACATAGCATATGCAGTATGTGTATGTGTATAAAGAAAAAGAATTACTGACATACCATATAAGAAGATATAAATCAGAAGGATAGAGGGATAGGGAGAGAGAAGATGAGGGGAAAAGGAAAAGAAACTTAACCGAGCAAAATAAACACACAAAGAAGAGTGAATACAATGGTTGATTCCTTCTTCATCTTCTTTACAACTTCACTATATCTAAAATCTCAATGATAATCTTTTTATTTTGTATATTGATTCAAAACATAAATCCTAATATATATAATACATAGGTGGTACACCAACTTTCCAAGTGAATTTAATCAATAAATTTTTAAATCTAGAAGAAGTGGGTAAATTACAAATTAAAAGCAACTAGTCAACTATTCTATGGAAGATGGAAAAGAAAATTAATTAGCTTTTGGAATTATTATTTATTGCTTAAATAAGAATTAGATTTATGAAATCCATATTGTTGAAACCCAATTTTGACCGACTTATATCTCATTTTGGTTACTATTTGATAAAATAGATATTTTAAAAATTAATTTCATTTATTTATATGTGTAAACTAGTATATATTTTTTGTAAAAACTTTTAGAACTGATAATCATAATTTTATACTAATTCATCTTTTTTTGATCACTATTTGTCTCTCTTGATGTGCCTTCTTTAGCAAGGGCATTTCGAAAAAAGTTAAAAAAAATTATTTTTTAGTTTTATTTTAATTTAAATACTGTACTATTTTTTGAAATTATGAGACCCGCTTTAGATTTGGCCTTTAGTTTTAAATTCATATATCCTTTAGTTGTAGCTTTATTATTTTGAATATCACTAATATTTATATAAATTTTATAACTACTTTGAAGAAAAATATCAATTATCAATGAAGAAAATTATGACCCAACCCACTGGGCCGTACAGACACCTACTCTAACATCTACACAGGAGAACCTTTACCCCCAAATAGAGACATTAAATGTGGAAATGAACAAATTATAAGCTAACACCCTATTTACATATAGGCATACCCTTAACTCAATTTAAAAATAAATTCCTTTTGTGAAGAATTACACTGAACCTTCCCCAAGGAACTCATCTAACCAAGTACAAGAGCTTCTAAGAGGATACTTGGTTTCAAATTAAATAGACACAACTCCCACCTTGAAGGAAGAAGAGTAGAAGCTTTCAGAGATCATCTTCGGCTTCACCTATGAAACATCCCTGAATCTTACAACCAAACTATGCCAAATGCATAAAAAAAAGTATTATCAGTACAAACAACACGTACTGGTAGGCATAATCGGTCGATCTAAATCTACCACACAATAGGTTTGCCCATATTTTCCAATCATCACACAACCTAGTTCATGCAAGATCTCAAGGGTCTTTTAGGCTTGTAATGGGGCTGAGGGTTAAGGCATGGTCAATTTGGATTGGTGACTTCACCCCTTTCAAAGCATTGTTGCAATCATTATCACCTCTTCTCAAGTTCTTTTCCTTCTTTTTCATGTGAGGACTCAACCTTTGACTTGTCATTCACTTTATTCGGAATCCCCTTTTTATTTTTATTCACTCCTCTTTTTCAATTTCATTTTTCATTCAAGTAATTTCTTGTTTTTTTGTTTTTTTGTTTTTTTGTAAGGACGGGTTCCTTCTTTTAGTAACACTTTCAAAGTTGAGCCTCATTTCATATTTCCTTGCCCTTTACTTGGCTTTCATTCATCCTTCCTTTCAACACCCCCAACTTAGGCTTTTGGCCTAAGTTGGCTATTCAAACATTGCAATGCTTCAAAAAGGATTTTTGGTGAGAAGTTAGGGATAACTTGGTTCAATAGTCTTCTTTTGGTTGACAAGAAATGGAATAGGCTCAAATGGTGCGAAAATGGATTCACAGCCTCACAAGGTAGTCACAAATGATTTATGAACAACTTGGTTCCCTCATTGAATTTTTGCCCAAGATCATTCTCACATTCACAAAGATTTACATAATTTGACTAACAAGAGAAATTCTAGGACTCCGCATGCATGTTTTTAAGTAAAAACTAACCACACATGGCACTCCGAAATACACTCATTTAGCACATCCCAAAAAGATCAAAAGCGTACGAGTGATGTTCATTTCAAGGCTCACATCAAAACACAGCTAGTCAATGTCACGATCTAAAGTACCCCCTAGACATGACATGGCGTATAAGACCCCGAGAGGCCTTATACAAGCAACTTAAAATACATCATACAAGATAATAAAGTTTAAGAGTATAAAATATAGTTTTATATCAAAAGAGTTGATAAAACGTAGCGGAAGTCTAACATAGTCTCAAAGCCATCTAATACATGATAAAGGAGGTGATTAGGATGTAACCCATACATCACTTAAAAAGTTTGAAAGGGAAAGACATAAAGCTGTAAAGTGACATCGTCCTCGAAGTATGAGGACTCACCAAGTCTTCTTAATCAAAAGTAAAATGATCTAGCCATGAATGGAGAGAGAAAAGTCGTCATGCCCTACATTAGTAAAACAATGTAGGCAAAAGTATTACCATGAAAAAGAGTCCATAACACTGCTCCAAAGTCCCCAACGCAAGGCCCCTACAAAAACCAAATATTAGCAACTAAAATGAGCTCAAATGGAGCTTCATAACGCAAGTTTTCGCATTTTGAATGTTAAACCAACGAACTGAAAATTTGGGCTTTAAAAAACCCCAGGTACCACTAAAGCAGTCCTTTGGCCGCTTAAGCGGCTGGTCAAAGTTGGTTAAGCGGTTGCATCAGCATAGGCTAAACTTTGGTTTTGATTCTCCGGACTCATCCAGAGTCCCATGAACACAAACCATATATGAAATCTGATTGTAAACGATATTATGGACTCAATGGAATCAATGATACATCATTTAGATGTCATTTACTAAATATGTTGACTGAAGTCAACACTTTAACTATTACAAAGAAAGCAACCGAGTGTCCAAAATCAAAATGAGAACCTTGAGACCCAAACCAAAGGCCCTACCAGTCCAAATTTAACATTTCAGAGCTAATGCACTGACGGAATTCTCATACGACAACTAATGCTCCGAATGTTGACCATAGTCAACTCTAGGATAAAAACATCTCGCGTGAAAGCTCAAACTCATACTAGGAGTCTTGGGACATGAACCAAAGGTCCTTCTAGACCAAACACGATGTTTCACAGCTATCGAAACCGTCAGAATTCCATTTTGAGGTTGTTTACCTGAACTTTGGACCGAAGTCAACCGTTCATGTTTCAAAGGCTCCAAAACACATAAACTCGCACAAAAACTAAACGAATAACCCGATAACTGAACTATCAGTCCAAATAAGTCATAAATTTCTTGGTGCTTCTATAGGAAAGATCTAAACATCGAAAATATTAGAAAATAGTGGAAAATGAACTGGAGGGTCATTACACCTAATTTAATCTTCAAGTTGCATATTTTAGTTAATTATTTGTATGATATTATGTGGTGGATTCGGGTCGACCGCTGATGCTTACCAGTACGTGTTGTTTGTACTAATACTATTTTTTCTATGCCATTTGGCATAGTTTGGTTGCAGGATTCAGTGATGTTTCATAGGTGACGACGAAAATAATCTCTGATAGCTTCTACTCTTCTTCCTTCATGGTGGAAGTTGTGTCTGTTTAATTTAAAACTGTGTATCCTCTTAAAAGCTCTTCTACCTGGTTAGACTAGATCCTTGGGAAAGGTTCACTGTAATTCCTTACAAAAGAAATTTGTTTTTAAATTGAGTTAAGAGTATTTCTATATGTAAATAGGGTGTTAGCTTATAATTTGTTCAGTTCCACATTTAATGTCTTAATTTGGGGGTAAGAGTTCACCTATATATGTATTAGAGTAGGTGCTCGCACAGTCCGATGGGTTGAGTCACAATTGTTTTCATCGATAATTGATATTTTTATTCAAAGTAGTTATACAATTTATATAAATATTAGTAATATTTAGAATAATAAAGCTACAACTAAAGTATATATGAATTTAAAATTAAAGGCCAAAGCTAAAGAGGGTCTCATGATATCTAAAAAAAAGTAAAATATTTAAACTAAAATAAAACCAAAAAATATTTTTTTAGACTTTTTTCGAGAACGCCCTTGCTGAAAGCAGGCAAATGACAGAGACAACTAGTGATAAATAAAATATGAATATCAATATTAATAGTTTAGACAAAAATTATATACTAGTTTACATATATAAGTAAAAGAAATTAATTTTATAAATATTTATTTAATCAAATAGTAATCAAAATAAGATATAAGTCAGTCAAAATTGGCTGTCAACAATATGGATTTCATCAATCTAATTCTTATTTAAGCAATAAATAATAAGTCCAAAAGCTAATTAATTTTCTTTTCCAACTTCCATAGAATAGTTGACTAGTTGCTTCTAATTTGTAATTTACCCACTTTTTCTAGATTTAAAAATTATTGATTGAATTCACTTGGCAAGTTGGTGTACCACCTATGTCTTATATATATTAGGACTTGTGTTTTGAATCAATATACAAAATAAAAAGATTATCATTGAGATTTGAGATATAGTAAAGTTGCAAAGAATATGAAGAAGGAATCAACCATTGTATTCACTCTTCTTTGTGTGTTTATTTTGCTCGGTTAAGTTTCTTTTCCTTTTTCCCTCATCTTCTCTCTCCCTTTCCCTCCATCCTTCTCATTTATCTCTTCTTATATGGTATGTCAGTAACTTTTTTTCTTTATACACATACACATACACATACTGACATATGCTATGTACATAAACATATGTATATAAAAAAGTTTAACGTTTGTGATTTGTATTACATTTGTTATATGTTTACCTATTGATCCATGTTATCATCTTTTGTCTCAAAAGTATTTTCTCCAAATATCAATTTTTTCATCATAGAAGAACGGGTTTGATTTCATTGATTTAGTAGTGGAGCCCAAATAAGGGTATTTTGGATATTTATTAATTTTTAAGGGTATATTTAGGTCTATTTAATTTCTCACTTGGGTGTGCATCAAATTATTACAGAGAATACATAAAAATTAATTTGATAGTTTAGGCTAAATTTAGATATTTATGGCTCTACCGAGGTAATTGTCATAGCCAAACATGATATACCCATACAAATATTATGAACTGTTTTAAAACTTTATTTTTTTTGTTAAATTTAGTGCCCCGCTAAATTCTTACGTACAAAGTGCAGTTTAGAAAGTTTTTTTTTCATTTGTTATTCATTTGGAGTTTACAAGTTTGACTATGATCACAAGATCACATCGATATTAATTGATTGAACTTCATTATAAACATAGTGGTAGTAACTTGAAGAAACCATATATTTTTAAATTCTATGTATTGTCGATAAATTTACTTGAATTAATAACATTAACATTTATTTTTTTTTGATATAGGTTTACAATCACTTATGGTATTGGGAGAAGATCAACAATGTCAAACAACAAAAGATTGTAATCCTGATTCTTGTAAACTTGGATTTGTGCTTTGTTCTGATGGAAAATGTATATGTTCTGAAAGAATAAGGAGAAACGTTTCTTTCAAGAAAGACAATATTTATATGGGTAGATGCTCTTGTGGATGTAAACCACATTGTGTCTTAGGATTTTGTACATGTCCTTGTTGTTGAGAGCAAAAATTAAGACATGTTTGAGGTATAAGAGAATATTTCATCTTATTATAATGAAAACTTAGAGACTATTTTATCCTTTTATAATGAACACACAGTATGCCAATTCGATGCTTTCATTTCCTTCACCCCAATTCATACAAGTATAAATCTATCGTGGTACTTATTATTTCATGTGAGTTTAAGAAATTCACTAATTATTTGTGAATAATTTATGCGGCTATGAATATAATTATTATCATATAGAATAATCTTAAGATCTCAATGGAAATCATAAACTTTAAAATTCTAGGTTCTCCTTTAAATTTTTATTGCAACTCTTAATATGCTAAAAGTGTCATTCCTCGAGTTTACACCTTGGGTGTGGCCGAAAATAAAAACTACTACTGATCTCAAACAACCCTTGTTGTGGCATACTATAAGATTGAACACTGAATAATGCATAAGCTGAGAATAAAAATAATGGGCTAAAATGTCGATGTCACAACCCAAACTACCGTTACTGGCACCTACACCAATCCGTTTGTGGGTGAACCAATGCTTAAAATCCTAACTCAAGCAGCATCTAACAGTTCCAACTAAATATAGAGGATGAACAAAAATAACTCTAAGTCTCAAAATAAATCAATAAAATAACGGAAGTCTAAACTATTACATTCCCAGAATTTGAAAGTCATCGTACTAAAACATCTCACTAAAAAGTGTAAGAGTAAAAATAATTATGTAATAAGTGATAGTCTTAATGTCTGAAAAGAAAGACATAAGAATAAAGAAGATTTGCGGTAGCTTGGATAGAAATAGCTCACCCTCAGATCAGGAAGTGGTGCTGCAAAAATACAAGGTATGGTAGATACGTCTGGATAACAGTCCGCACTCAAAAAAGGTGCAGAAGTAGCATCAATACAAACACTATGTACTTGTAGAAGTCATAGGCCGACAAAATTTCGCAGTGGATGTATAACCGCATTTATAAAACAAGTGGACAGATAAGTCACAAGTCATCAACAGTAGGCCTTAAAGAATAGGGGTCTACTCTAAAGAATTGGGCCAGGCTTAGAGAGCCAATTAAACCTACAAAAGAACCTACATCATTTACAGGAGCATTGTCAATCCCCGAGCCTACACCCTGGACGTGGCATACAGTCAAGAAACATGGCTGGTCCCCAAGCGAACCCTTGGCCTGACTAACTACTTAGCGAAAAACTTACTCAAGCAAATAGGAACTTTAAACGCATAATTAACTCAATTCAATTAAATGTTTGGAAATACTTAATAAAGTATAAGTAATAGTGTTCAAGGTCTCAAAATTGAAAAGAACATACTAAGAGACTCATCAAATCTAACTATCTATGAAGCCTCTAATACTAGGATAGATGTCGGGACAAGACCTACGACATCTCAACAGTAACAGGAAAATTAAATGCGAAATCCTCTGGAAAGCAAGGATACTCACCAAAGTTATTTGAAGCGCAAAGTGATCTCAATGAAATGCTTGTTGATGATCCTGAACACCTGTATCTGCATCATAAGAGATGCAGGTCGAATGACATCAGTACATTGAATGCACGAGTATGCAATATGGCTGAATAAAACAATAACTGAACTGATAAGGCTGGAGAATACTCACCTCAACTCAACTCAATACAAAGCAATAATAAGAGATGAAATATTTAAAGCTTTGTAAATAAAAGATGCTAACTCAAGGATGTATATAAAAATATAATAAATTACTCTTTACTCTTATTTGGGAGATTCTCTAAACGAAAACCATCACTATGAGCTATGTGATGATACAACATCTCTCCATGGGGTATAGAACACCTCAACTAAGTGGATCCACTATAGCTTTGCTCGAAAGCAATAAGGAGTCGTCTAAAAAGTATGATCCTTTACCCATGTTGGCTACAGGGTTTATGAGGAATGTGAGTTGTCTGAACTCATCCCCAAATCAGTGCTCAATACCACTCCCAATAAATATATACTCATGCTCAAGTAGAAATACTCTTTCTCTATTTTGAGATAATTACTCAAAATAACCTCTTAAAAGAGGTAACTGCTCTGAAATATCTTGAACTTATAAACTCTTTTTAGAAATCAAAGTTTCTCTTTTCTCAATGTAAAAATGTTACATTTGGGAGTACTTAGTTATCTTATATTCTTTCTCAATCATGTATAAAACTCTTCTCAAAACTCATATTTGCTTTCTTAGAGAAATTGTTTAAGATCGTTGTTGATTAAAAAGGATTCTCAATAATAACTCAATAAATGCTCTTGAACTTTTCTCTTAAACTCACTTTAGTTTTGAAAATGAATTAAGACACATGAGTAAGATAATGCATGAATTTTCAAAGGTAAATGGAGCCTATAAGAGTTAATACAGAGAAGGAAAGCGTAGGCACAACTTAAAGGAACACGCCCGGATGAACAAAGGAGAAATCGGCCCTGGCGACCGCTGGTGCACTGCTGGCGTGGGACGCCAGGCCCCAAATTGCAGAAGCTTCACCCTGGTGCCTTCCTGGCGCGCCGCCCCAGGCTCCTCCAACTTCCCCGATAAATTTTCAAGTTAAATTAGAACCCCAAATTAGTTTAGAATTGAGAAATTGATCGTAAACTCTACTTGTTTTTCATATCCAACATCAATACATGAGAACTTTCGCATAATTCCTTTCAAAAACATAACTTTACTCCATCAATAGGGTTCATGTGATACAAATCATGAACAACGTTATAAGCTTCACAAAACAAAAGAATCAAAACCTCAATTGTTAAAGAACTGAATTCAATTATCAAGAATTACGAATGGATCCTTTAGATGTGACAATTTCTGACTGAATTAGGGTGTAGGGCGTTAGGACGAACTAGTCCAACACTATGATAACCTTACATACCTGGAAAGAACAAAGGTTCTTGGCGAAATTGTTGAAAACTTGAAGAACACTTGAACCCTAGATTTGTTTCCTCTTGGAACCTTGCTCTAATTCTTCTAAGTGTTAAAGAACATGAAAATATGTTTTAACACTGATTAGACCATTAATTTGGTGAAACAAATGTGGCCTAGGCTTAGAAGGAGTGGGAAAAGACCAAACTACCCGTCTAGAAAAACTGAAGAGATGCCTTAAAAGGAAGGTTCACTAAAATAGACATATCTCTCTACTCCGAACTCAAAATAAAGCAAACTTGGTGGCGTTGGAAAGAGGAATCAAAGACCTTTAATTTGGTATGTCATGGGCCATCTAATACATTATGAGCTGAGAGATATGATCGTTTAAAGTTGACCCAAAGCTTATAAACTGATGGTGACTTGTACGGACCCCTCTTTAGCCCTTATCGAAGTCAGGGGTGTTACAAGCATAATTAATCCAACTAAAAAGCAGTACCAGATATTTACCATTGAGAATTGAGATAGGAGTTGAGATCTTATAATAACATCTTCTATTCCTTTCAATCCAAATACACCAAAAAAATACTGCTAGGGATCATACTTTTCAGATGCCCTTGATGGCTTTGTTGATTTTCAAGAATTCCAACTTTCAACTGCTTCATTAGGTAGTCCACTACACTATGTATAGATATTATCAAAGCTAAGCATGGTGAGCTTAGTCACTGGTGTACACATATTTTAGTAGAAAACATCACTAGACTTAATGATATTTTGGGAAAAGTATGGTTCATTTAGACACAACAAGTATAAACACTGAGTAAGTGCTGAAAAAAGATACTTTATTAATGAACATAAAAGAGTATTAAATAGAATTACAGAGAGAATAAGAAGACTCCCAAACAAACACTAATAATGTAATAAAAATAAATAATCATTGTTGAACTAATTAATGCAGTATCCTAACTAAACTAAACTAACAGTAGCTAACATGGCTGAGTCGTTCAGTGCTAATATGCCCCATCAAGTTAGACGATAGATCACTAAGCCTAAGTTGAATAGATTTTGCTCAAAAGCAGGTTTAGGCAGTGCCTTGGTGAGAGTGTCAGCGATTTGATCGGCATCATGGACATGAACAACCTGAACCTTTTTGATGTCTACATAGAAAATCAACTGCAACATACTTCACATGGCTATGGAGGACATGATTTTTGCTTAGGAATATGGCTCCAAGATTGTCACAATAGATGGTAGGTAACTGATGCACTTGAAAGCACTGCTGAGTGAGAAGATTGGTAACCCACAGGGTTTTAGAAAGGGAACTATCCACTGCCCTATACTATGATTCAGTGGAGGAGCGAGAGACAATATTTTGCTTCTTCGAGGACAAGCTAATCGGATTGGTACCAAGGAACAGGATGTACCCAGATGTGGAAACTTTGTCAGAGATATCCCCACCCCAATCTGCATCAGAGTATACATGCAGAATTAAGTCCTCAATGGAGGTTACACGTAGGCCCAGCTGGATAGTTCCCTGCAAGTAACGGAGAACACGCTTCACAGCTTTCCAATGAGGTTCTGATAGTGCTTTCATAAATTGTGATAACTTATTCACCGCATAGGCAATGTCTGGTCTAGTGAAAGACAGGTATTGAAGCCTGCCTAGGACCTGAGTTTAGCCTGTTGCATCAGTAGGGCCAGTGCCATCAGACAATGTGAGTAGCTCAGATGCACTCATTGGTGTTTGGACACTTTTGCAATCGGTCATTAGCTCATCATTCAGAATCTCGTTCACATAGTTTGATTGGGTGAGAATTAAGCCTTCAGAGTTGCGTATAACTTCAACACTAGTGCTTTCATAAATTGTGATAACTTATTCACCGCATAGGCAATGTCTGGTCTAGTGAAAGACAGGTATTGAAGCCTGCCTAGGACCTGAGTTTAGCCTGTTGCATCAGTAGGGCCAGTGCCATCAGACAATGTGAGTAGCTCAGATGCACTCATTGGTGTTTGGACACTTTTGCAATCGGTCATTAGCTCATCATTCAGAATCTCGTTCACATAGTTTGATTGGGTGAGAATTAAGCCTTCAGAGTTGCGTATAACTTCAACACCATGAAAGTAGTGAAGATTTCCTAAATCTTTAATAGAAAATTGAGAAGAAAGTGAAGCGATAACCTAATCAACACTGAAAGTGTTGCTGCCAGTGACAAGAATGTCATCGACATAGAGAAGGATGAACATTGTGTCATCTAGACCTTGTCTGAGGAGTAGCGAGGCATCTTATTTCATCTTAACAAAGCCTATGGATGAAAGGTAACCCGTGAGGGCATTGTACCACTCCCCAAGGGCTTGTTTCAATCCATAGATTGCCTTGCGCAACCGACATATGTGAATTGGTTTGTCATCATTAATGAACCCCAGAGGTTGTGCCACGTACACTTCCTCTTCTAGGTTCCCCTGGAGGAACGCATTGTAACATCAAGCCGACGGAGATGCCAATTATAGTGAAGTTCCATAGAGAGGATAACCAGGACTGTGGTAGGCTTGAAAACTAGGCGGAAGGTCGCATGGAAGTCATTGCCTGGCCTCTGAGTGATGCCTTTTGCAACCAGCCGTCCTTTGTATCTATCAATAGACCTATCTACTTTCCTTTTCTTCCTGAAAAGCTACTTGCAAGAGACAATAATTTTAGTTGGGTCAGGAGGAACAAGTTCCCACGTCTAGTTTTTAATTGTAGCATCAAGTTCCTGTTTCATTGCATCTCGCCACTCCGGATGTTTTTGAGCTTGTTTGGCAATAATAGGTGTGATGATGGGGTACAACTTTGCCAGGTAATCAAAATTTTTTTTGGGTTTAGTGATATTGTTCTGGGATCGAGTGACAGCATGGGTAGGGGGAGACGGACAATAAGAATGTGAACGAGTGAGCTCTGACTCAGAGATAGGCGGAGGCTGGTCGAGGGGCCATTGATGTTAGTGGAATGATGTTCCTGCGTTGATAAACAAGGAGGGGACGCGGGCTGCTATATATGTTCAGAGGTATGTGGGTTGGTGAACTTGTAGGGAGGTGTGGTAGTGTAATGCGTTGGGTAGTATAGGTTGAAGAAATTTCCTGGAGAGTGGGAATTGTAGAAGTTGAGGGAGATAGAATTTTACCTAGAGACGAAGACATTGCAGGAGGTGAAGTTGCTTCCACCGCTGATTCACTTTCGGAGTAGGATTGTGATCTTGAGTTAGCCTGTAACTCTATTGGTGAAGAAGAAGGCATTGATCGGTAGTCTATAGATGAGTGTGAGTCTATTTCTAAGGGAGGGGGCAGACCAGTAACTACGGGAAGTGTGGGTGTGGGGTCTGTAGGATTTAAGATTGTGGTATTTTCCCATTCTAGATGAGATGATTTAATGGCAATATTAGAGAATTAAGTTTTAAAGAGAAAAACATTCTCAAAAAATCACACATCTCGGGATAAATATACCTACGCAAAAATTGGGTGAAAGCACTGGTGACAATGATGAGATAAGGAAAATCCGAGAAAGACACAGGGGTGAATTTCGGTAAAGTTTATTTTTGGAGTATTATTTAAGCCATGGATTGCATAAACAACCAAAAATCCTCAAGGAGCTATAATCAGGTGATTTTCCAAGTAATAGTTGGAATGGAGAATAATTATCCAGTTCAGAGGTGGGCAGACGGTTGATAAGGTAGACAGTATGATGACACGTGAAAGACCAAAATTGGGGTGGAAGGGTTGCATCATGTCAGAGTGTGTTTGCAGTTTCGACAATATGGCGATGTCGTCGTTCTGCAAGTGCAACTCGTTGAGGTGTATAAGGTTGGGTGGTGAGGTGTTCAATACCGTGAAGTGAGAGATAGGGGTCAAGACTTTTATACTCTCCTCCGCCATCAGTGTAAAGTGATAAAACTTTGGTGTCAAAATGTTTTTCCATCATAAGACGAAATTTTTGAAAGATCTCTTTGACTTCACTTTTATTTTTTAATGTGTAGAGCCAAGTGTATTTTGTATATTGATCAACAAAAATACAATAGTACAACTTTTTGTCAAGAGATAAGATGGGTGATGGCCCCCATAAATCACTAAATATAATTTGAAACGGTTTAGAGCTACACAAAGATAATTGGGTGAAAGGATGCCAATGGGCTTTATTAGATAAGCAAGAATTACAATAAAGGAGTTTGCCTCGCTCATGAAATGTTAGCGAGAATTTATTTAAAATAAACTTAAGAACCCTAGAGTGAGGATGACCCAGACGTTGATGCCAAGTAGTGAGAGGAGTGGATGTGGCAGTCATGTGATCTTGGGGATGTGAGACAGGCCACTCATACAGTCCATTGTTGGTCCGACCGTGCACCAGCAGTTTCCGCGTTTTCAGATCCTTAACAACAAAGTCAAAAGGAAAAAATTCAATGGACTTCAAATTATCTTGACAAAATTTAGAAACAGAGAGAAGCTTGAGTTTAATGGACAGGGCACACAGAGTATGTGTTAGCTTAAAAACATTATTTGATGCATTTAATTGAGTAGAACCAGTGTGAGAGATGGAAATTTTGTTACCATCACCCATAGAGACATCCTCGTTACCGTGGTACGGTTGTAGATTGTGTGGCTCCGTTGTGATATGATGGGTGGCGCCTGAGTCGACTATCCAAGGGTTGGTGGTGGCAGTAAATCCAGCAACATAGTTGGCTTTGGCTTTGAAGTGATTGTGAGACTTTGAGAAGCAGACATTAGCGGTGTGGCCAACCTTATTACATAGTTGACATCGAATAATAGAGTTTGGATTTGAGTTGGACTGCCACTGTGGTGGAGTGTTTGGACGTGAATTCTGGCGCCATTGTTGAGAATTGTTGTTCTGCCTGCGAGTGTTGCGATTATTGGTGTTGGTTTTAGCGACAGCGGCAGTTATGGGGCTGGGCAGTTTCTTAGCATTCTCGTGACGAAGAAAGAGTTCATGGTCCAGCAACTTTTCAAACAGTTCCTCATAGGAGACAGCCGTATCACGTGCACGTATGGAAACAGTGATTTCTCGAAACTCAGTACCTAGACCACTGAGTATTTTGACAATGAGTTCAGTGTTGGATGCAGGAGAACCAGCAGTGGCTAACTCATCCGAAAGAGACCGAATGGTGTGAAGATATTCGGTGATGGAGCGAGAGTCCTTAGTGACACGGGCAAGTTGATCACGCAAACTAAAGACTCAGGTTTGGGATCTGTTTGCGTAAGTGGTATGCAGAGCATCCCAAGTTGATTTAGACGAGTTGGCGGCAGCAACAGTGGAGGCAATAGTGGGTTCAACAGAAGCCATGAAGACATTCTGGACGGAACGAAGTTAAGAAAGCAGGATTGGAAGATATGTTTGTGCCAATGGCGATTGTGCGAGTGGGACCCGGAGTGGTGCCATCAAGATGGCCAAAGAGGTTGTAGCCATATATAAGCAGGGAGAATTGGGCTTTCCATGTAGCGAAGTTGTGGCCACCACTGAGTTTAATGGATAATTGGGATGCAGGATTGAATTGAATAATGATGTTGGTACTCGTTATATTATCAGCATTAACAACTCTGGGATTGTTGTTGCCGTTGTGATGGGTCATTATGGCTGATCTTTCTGATCTGCGTGAGAGACGCAGAGAAGAAGAAAAAAAATTTGATTGTTCTCGTTAGAGCTTATAGAGCCCTGATACCATATAAACACTGAGTAAGTGCTGAAAGAAGATACTTTATTAATGAACATAAAAGAGTATTAAATAAAATTACAGAGAGAATTAGAAGACTCCTAAACAAACACTAATAACGTAATATAAATAAACAATGACTGCTGAACTATTTAATGCAGTATCCTAACTAAACTAAACTAACAGTATCTAACAGGGCTGAGTCGTTCAGTGCCAATAACAAGAAACATTAGAGATATTATGTTATCATAAGATCATCTTCTGTCATGGTTTCCCATTAAAATTAATTTGTTCGTACTCAAGAAATTTCAGCAGAGAACATCACTAGACTGAATGCTATTCTAAAAAAAGTATCGTTCATTTAGACACAACCAGAAACATTAGACATATAATGTTAAAATCAATTTTTTCGTACTCAAACGATCTATGTTCTCTT
The DNA here is from genome assembly GCA_018342035.1 of Solanum appendiculatum. Lineage (NCBI taxonomy): Eukaryota > Viridiplantae > Streptophyta > Magnoliopsida > Solanales > Solanaceae > Solanum > Solanum appendiculatum. The sequence continues at coordinate 261,268 of JAGDQO010001908.1, read as the reverse complement.
TATTAGTATCATTTTGTTGTGTACTCTATATTTTATTGAAATAAGACATACAATTGTGTTATTGTCAACTTCTTTTTTGGTTAGTGCTAAATAAATCAAGATAGCTAACCGTAACTATGTATTCAGAATTATAAGAATCATATGCACCTATGTATTCAGAATTATAAGAATCATATGTACCTATGTATTCAGAATTATAAGAATCATATGCAGATAGAAGAATTAATATCCATTTGGTTTTTTATGAACTCCACTTCTATTAGAGAGAAGTGGAGCAGTTAGTAAATTGTTTTGCAAGTCTGATATTTGAAGGCGAGTCAAGGTTGCAATCAAATAGGGGACTGGGCCAGTGATATTTCAGGTTCTGGGATTCAGTCTATTTCAGGCGGCCCATCTCATCAGATCATTTTTGGTAGGAAGTGTTATTCGTGTGGTGAGTTTGGACATTTTGCTTGGGGGGGCCAGTGAAATTGTTAGTCTGGAAATTTAAAATAGATAGCTCTGAAAAGTTGGGAAAGATGTCTGGAATCGAGCCTTCAAAATTATTGGAAGAGAGAGTTATGTATCTCAGTTTGTTCAGCATTCTAACAGTTGAAGAAACATTACCAGTGAAGTTGTTACCTTAAAGTGTCAACTTTGTTATAGCAGTGAGGTTTCCTATAAATTCTGAAATCGACCCTCAAAAATGGTTGGAAGAGTGATCTAAATACCAAAGAAAATGGAGGTTGCCAATTGAATCAGCTATCTTCCCAAATATACCAGTATAACAAAAGTTTAACTCTAAAATACTTCCACTGAAACTCTAATTGAAATTAGGCCAAGTTCCTGTTAATAAAGGATTCTTTCCCAATTTCAGCACTTGTAAGTTTAATAGATGAAAAATCTAAGACTCATTTATGTTCTCAAACATGCTGGTGCCTTGAAGACTTAAGTACGTAAGGAAAGAAGAAATATTCTTAGGTAACTCAAATGGGGTGTTCATGAAGTCAAAAAACAGAACCTCTAAGTATATAGTTAGCTCCAACGAAAGATATGTTAGCCCCAACAACAGTAGGCTTTAAGGCATAGGGAGCTAATCAAAAGCAAAAGAGGGCTATTCAGCCAGACTCAGAGAGCTAATGAAATCTACAAAACAACCTACATCATATACAGGAGCAGAATTAGTTTGACTAAAAAGCAGTAACAAACATCTACCCTTGAGAACTGAGATAGGAGTTGAAATCTTATCATAACATCTTCTTTAGGTAAACACTCTATAGTTGTACCTACAAAATCAAACAGTCTCCGTAAAATATTGAGACAGTTTACCTGAACTGAAATCTGCATCTTTTATTTGCTTTCTGTCTAGTGCATTTTAAGCTTATATCTTACCATGTCTGTGTAGTCTTGGAAGTTATGTAACTTCATTAGTCAGCAGATTCTGCCATATTTATCTTACCATGTTAACTTTGTTCTTATCTTCTTTACTTGCATTCATGTCCATCCTGAATTTCCAGTTGACCAATATAATTTCTGAGATTGGTCTGAACATTGAAGAGGCCTATTTTTTGTCAACTATCGATGGTTTTTCTCAAGTGTAGTTGTTGTATGTTATAATCTCATAATTAAGCTGACTAGAAATTTTGAACTCTACATGAATGGCTACTAATGGTTTTGAAAGAAAAGAGAAGTTCAAGTTGGAAATGACCTTTCGAAATATTACAGGACAAACTAATCCATTGATCTTAAGGCATGTATTGATAACTGTCAACGAAAGTTAATATGAAAGACTAAGATCCCAACAAAGATCATACGCTTTAGTTGGACATCTCTTCATGAAACTTGCCACACTCAACACTGCAGCAACAACTTCGCAGTGTTGCAGACATCGCAGAATTAAGCTCTTCTAAATTCGGGCAAAACAGTTGCACAGAACATTAAGCAGCACAAGATGGAAACTATATGCTACAAGTGTGGTGCTTGAGAAAGGCGTAAAAACCAGGTCATTGGTTCTGCTTCTAGGTAAAAAGTTGGAAGGGACAACATCGTACATTCTACAGTGGAGAATTTTAGTTTATAACTTATACTTTGTTTCACCTTTTCATTTTATTTGTAGCTTTGTTTACCAATTTGCTGTAGTAATTATATTTTAGATCAGTAATAACTAATAGCTAGTTGTGTTTTTTCCTCCCTATTATATAAAGTTCTAATTGTGTTGGTAACAACTAACAACTAATAGCTAGCTGTCAATCAGCGATAATTATATGCATTTGTCAGATCATATTAGGAGGTGAGTCCTCAATGTAATAAGCCAATGAAGAGTTGGAAAAAAAGATATTTTAGAAACACTGCCTAATCACTCTAAAGCCTTGATAGGATGAAAATGGTTGAGAAAGAGTGACTAAGGCAAACTCTAATCATCTGATGGAGTAGGATGTTCCTGTAGAACTTTTTATTTATAAATAACCTAAACCTCTTTCATATGCACAAGTCGATGGCTTAAAAAAACTTCGAAGTAAGGGGCATCTTGGGCCAATTATGAACTTAAGGTACCATACAACTTGCAACCACCAAGCTCATACATCCTTTAGCAGCAATTAACTCAACATGGAAATCTTAGAACAACACTTAAGGTCGCCAACTGCACCCATCTGATATACTCATACAAACTCAACTAAAGAGTTTCATATTGTTTGCATATATACATATCAAAACATTTAGTATGGTTATATGATGTTAGAATTTTAAGCTTATGGGCACATATCACAGGTTGAAACAACTAAAAATAAATGCAGAACATGAAATTTTATAAACTAAGTAAAACAAATAAACAAAATAAAGAAACAGAAACATCGGCCTGCCTGTAGAAAATCGCATTTATACTAGTGATACCAGGAACCTCTGCCCTCGGCCTGCCTATAGAAGCATAGAATGGAACATGTCTAATTCCGAACAGAATATCTGCACTACTTGTGGAATAAGATTGTTGAATAATTTATATTCATATTTTTCTACGTCATATACATAGCTTTATATATACATAAGAGATTGTGAAATAGAATCACCTAAATCCCATGAAATCTGAGATTATACAAAATCATATATTTTAACATTAAGAGAAAGAATCAGAGATATGATATTCTAGATTACCACAATTATCCTAAGATCTTAGAGGATCATAACTTGATATGAAGGATATCTTCCCATCTTAGAGGATCATATTTTGATAACAAGAATATCTTCTTGGAAATCCTCTATCAGCCAACACTCCCCCTCAAACGGGTGAATGGATATCTTCCATTCCTAGCTTTCTTATTAGATCTTGAAACACATTGTTTGGCAGTTCTTTTGTTAAAACATCAGCCACCTGATCTGTTGCAGATACAAATGGCGTGCAAATTTGTTGCGGAAATATCGTGGATTAACTAGCACACAATCACAAACAAAGAAAATAGAAAAAGAAGAATAAACAAGGATTTAATGAGGTTCGGCTACGTTTATTTCTCCCAACAAAAGCAGAGAAAGTTTTCCACTATGAAAGAAAGAGAACAAGTTTTACAATGCTTTCAAGCCCTTGAGGACTACATTGTGTATCCTGTACTATGTCTTAGAATCCCCAATTATATCCCTTATATATAGATCCCAAATAATCCTAAACCTATAAGGAAAAGGTTTTCCAATCCTATAAGGACAATATTTTCCTTTTCCAAATCTATTAGGGCAAAGGGTCTCCTAAACTAATAGGAATTATAATTTCCTAAAATATACAAGGAAATAATTCAAGACATAATTAACAAATCTTTCCCTAGGCTTGAATTCCCTTCATCAATTGAAATAACGTCTCTCTACTATGCTCCCAGCCCTGCAAAGAGCTTACTGAGTACAACTCACACCAATCAAGTCTAGGCAATGCCTAAACTTATTGGTCCAAACTGTCTTGGTCACCATATCTCCTGGATTATTATGTGTAGACACTTTCTTCACAGCCACAACCCCTTTAGCTACAAAATCTCGGATAAAGTGATGTCTGACTACCATATGTTTTGTCCGCTCCAAGCCTTCCAGCCATATAGCCTCTTTCACTACCTCCGTAAAGCAACACCGGATTTGCACAGTTGCATTCCAACGAACGACGCTACCAGAAAGAGTAAAAACATAACATGTCAGAGATCTTCTCTTATCCAAGTCACCTGCATAGTCCAAATTCATATAACATACTGCTGATTCACTTAGCTTGTCTTCTGAAATAGTCAAGCGCACATCTGCAGTATCCTTCAAGTATCTCTAGATCCACTTCACTACCTGCTAATGTTCTTTACCAGAATACACCTCGTATCTACTCACAACACTAACAACATATGAAATATCAAGACGAGTGCAAACCATGGCATACATACCAACTACAATCAAATATGGAACACCAGATACTCGAAGCTTGTATAGACTCTTTTCCAAGTTTACTTGTTCTAATTCTTTCAACCCTTCTGAAATAAACTCCTCAATTGCCTTACACAATCCTTGTAACACCAAGGACGATCTCATTCTAATCTTCCATAGACTAAAATTAGATCCCCCATCGAATTTCTCTATTTCATACTTTGTTGAAGATGATGGAGACATCTTAACCCTTGATTATATCTAGAAATTCCAACCAAGCTCTGATACCAATTGTTGCAGAAATATCGTGGATTAACTAGCACACAATCACAAACAAAGAAAATAGAAAAAGAAGAATAAACAAGGATTTAATGAGGTTCGGCTACGTTTATTTCTCCCAACAAAAGCAGAGAGAGTTTTCCACTATGAAAGAAAGAGAACAAGTTTTACAATGCTTTCAAGCCCTTGAGGACTACATTGTGTATCTTGTACTATGTCTTAGAATCCCCAATTATATCCCTTATATATAGATCCTAAATAATCCTAAACCTATAAGGAAAAGGTTTTCCAATCCTATAAGGACAATATTTTCCTTTTCCAAATCTATTAGGGCAAAGGGTCTCCTAAACTAATAGGAATTATAATTTCCTAAAATATACAAGGAAATAATTCAAGACATAATTAACAAAATATTGAGGAGAATTTTCCAAAAGAGTTGAAAGAATCAGAACAAGAAGACTTGAAGGAGAGGGCTTTGAGTGCGATATTTATGAGCGTTACAGGTAGCATTCTTCCGGAAATTGTTGAAGAGAAATCTACAACAACGGCATGGAAGAAGTTAGAAGATCTGTACTCTAAGAAATAGCTGACAAACTGCCTCTACTTGAAAAAGAGGTTATACAATCTTCGTATGAATGAAGGTACACTGGTCAAAACTCATCTTGATGAGTTTAATTCAATTATAATAGACTTGAAGAATGTAGATATCAAAATTGAAAGTGAGGATCAAGCCTTAATCGTGTTATGTTCTTTAACACCGTCTTATGATACTTTTGCTGATACATTGCTATATGGGAAAGACAGTATCTCACTTGATGATGTTAGTAATGCACAAAAATCTAAAGAGTTGAAGAAGAGCTTTCCGGATAGAAGAACTGAGGGTGAAGGTCTTGTGAGTAGGGGAAGAACACAACAGAAGGACTTTAATAGAAAAAGGTTTAACGCCAAATTGAAGTCTAGAGCAAGGAAGCAGAACTGCTATGAGTGCGGGGAGCAGGGTCATTACAAAAGAGATTGTCCTATACTAAAGGAGAAACGGGGGAAGCAGAAAGTTGATTACTTAGCAAATATTGTTGACTCTAGTAATGATTCTGATGACAATGACTATATAGGGGAAGTTTGTGTTATGAGTTCTGATCATAGGAAAAATTCTTGGTTCTTGATTCTGGTGCAACTTTTCACATGTGTCCACACAAGAATTGGTTTGCAATGTTCAAACAGACAAGTGGGACTGTCTACCTAGGTGATGATAATCCATTAAAGGTAGAGGGAATAGGTAACATCAGATTGAGAATGTTCGATGGCATTATCAGAAATATTGAGTGTTGGCATGTTCCTCGAATGAAGAGAAATTTGATTTCTATTTCGACTTTGGATGATCAAGGATATAAGTTTCACTCAGAGAATGGAACACTCAAAGTATGTAAAGGCTCCATGGTACTCATGAAGGGTAAGCTTCATTCTAGACTGTATTATCTACAAGCCAGTGTAGTTGAAGGGGAAGCAATTGTAGCTTCTGGGAAGAGTGGTCTGAACCAGTCTCAATTGTGGCACTTGCGACTTGGTCATATGAGTGACAAGGGATTGTCTTTGTTGAACAAGCAAAATTTGTTGGATGGTTACAAAGATCAAGCTTTAAATTTTTGTGAGCATTGTGTGTTTGGTAAGCAAACAAGGGTGAAGTTCAGCAAGAAGGCTATTCACAAGACCAAGGACAAGTTAGACTATATACATTCAGACTTGTGGGGTCCAAACAAAATTCCCTCCAAAAGTGGTGCAAGGTACTTTATGACTTTGATTGATGATTACTCAAGAATGGTATGGGTGTATTTCTTGAAAACAAAAGATGAGGCATTTTCAACATTTGTTAAATGGAAGACGATGGTTGAGAGGCAAACCGAAAGAAAAGTTAAACGTTTTCGAACTGACAGTGGGTTGGAATTTTGCAACTTAGAGTTCAATAACTTCTGCAACAGAGAGGGCATAGTGAGACACCGCACTTGTGTTGGAACACCGCAACAAAATGGTGTTGCAGAACGTATGAACAGAACACTTTGTGATAGAGCACGAAGTATGCTTTCACACTCATGTGTTAACAAGGATTTTTGGACTGAAGCAATCAATACAACTTGTTATTTGGTCAATAGATCTCCATCTACAGCTATTGAGTTCAAAACTCCTTTTGAGGTTTGGTCCAATTCCCCTGGTGATTATTAAAATTTAAGAATATTTGGTTTTCCTGCTTATGCTCATGTAAGGGATGGAAAACTTGAGCCGAGGGCAAAGAAGTGCATATTTCTAGGGTATGCAACTAGAGTGAAAGGTTATAGATTGTGGTGCACAGATCAAAAGACTCCAGGATTAATTATTAGCAAGGATGTGACATTCAATGAATACGCCTCACTGGACAGTCAGAAGGAAAAGGCAATACCAGAAACAGATCGCGATGTTAGTGACTGCATAGAGCTAGAAGTTGAATCTCCACTAGCTCAGCCCAATAGTTCAGAAGTGGAGGAGGTGCAAGATATCAATCAAGATGATAATGATGATGCACTTATACAACAACAATCATATAGCATTGTAACAGGTAGGAAAAAGAGAGTGATCAACCAACCAAAGAGATTCGCAAACGTGGTTGATGAAAATATTTTTAGATATGCAAAATTTATAGAATTGCTTTATCAGTTGCGGAGACCATTGACGTGCATGAGCCTAATAGATATAAAGAAGCTATTTCAAGTTCAAAAGCAGGTCAGTGGATTGGTGCTACAGGTGAAGAGATTGAGTCCCTTCAAAAGAATCAAACATGGAAGCTTGTTTCGTTGCCAAAGGGAAAAAACAAGATAGTAGGCTGCAAATGGATTTTCAAATTAAAGGAAGGCAATTCAGGGGTTGAAGCACCAAGATATAAGGCAAGGTTGGTGGCTAAAGGTTTCACACAGAGGGAGGGGATAGATTACAATGAAGTGTTCTCTCCAGTGGTGAAACATAGCTCTATCAGGGTCTTACTAGCTTTGGTGACTCTTCATAACTTAGAGCTAGAACAGTTAGATGTGAAAACTGCATTCTTGCATGGAGAGTTGGAAGAATGGATTTATATGAATCAACCCGAGGGATATGTCATTCCACATAAAGAAAATCATGTTTGTTTGCTCAAAAAATCTATGTATGGAGTGAAACAATCGCCTAGGCAATGGTATAAAAGATTTGACACATTCATGATTCAAAATGCCTTTACTCGAAGTGCACATGATAGCTGTGTCTATTACAAGAAGATTGGAGATGATTCTTTTGTGTATTTGTTGTTATATGTGGATGACATGCTTATTGTTGCTAAAAGTATGTCTCAAATTGATCAATTAAAGCAACAACTAGGAGAGGAGTTTGAGATGAAAAATTTGGGAGCTGCGAAGAAGATATTGGGGATGGAAATTATTCGAGATAGAAGAGTTGGAAAACTGATATTATCTCAACAGTCCTATATTGAGAAGATTCTTAAGAGATTTAATATGACAGGAGCTATGTCTGTGTCCATTCCTTTGGCTTCCCATTTCAAGTTATCTGCAGACATATCACCAAAAACAGAGAAGGAGATGGAACAAATGTCTAGTGTTCCATATTCAAGTGTAGTTGGTAGCATCATGTATGCCATGGTATGCACTCATCCTGACATTTCATATGCTGTTAGTGTTGTGAGTAGATACATGGCATGTCCTGGTAAAGAACATTGGCAGGCAGTGAAGTGGATCTTGAGATACTTGAAGGGTACTGCAGTTATAGGCTTGATTTTTTCCAAAGACAAGTTAAATGAATCAGTAGTAGGTCATGTGGATTCAGATTATGCAGGGGACTTGGATAAAAGAAGATCTCTGACAGGCTATGTTTTTACTCTTTCTGGTAGTGTCATCAGTTGGAAGGCAACTTTGCACTCTGTTGTTGCTTTGTCCACCACAGAGGCTGAGTACATGGCAATTACAGAAGCAGTGAAAGAGGCTATATGGCTACAAGGCTTGGTAAGTGATCTTGGACTAGATCAACAGAAGACTCTAGTGTTTTGTGACAGTCAAAGTGCTATTCATCTTACCAAGAATAAGATGTTTCATGAGCGGACGAAGCATATTAAAGTCATACATCATTTTATTCGAGACATTGTGTCTAAAGGGGTTGTTGTTGTGAAGAAATTGTGTACACATGATAATCCAGCAGATATGATGACCAAGGTAGTCCCGACCAATAAGTTTAGGCATTGCCTAAACTTGATTGGTGTGAGTTGTATTCAGTAAGCCCTTTGGAGGGCTGGGAGCAAGGCAGAGAGACGTTATTTCAATTGATGAAAGGAATTCAAGCCAAGGGGAAGATTAGTTAATTATGTCTTGAATATTTTCCTTGTTTATTTTAGGAAAATATAATTCCTATTAGTTTAGGAGACCCTTTGTCCTAATAGATTTGGAAAAGGAAAATAATGTCCTTGTAGGATTAGAAAACATTTTTCTTATAGGTTTAGGACCATTTGGGATTTATATATAGGGTATGTAGTTGGGGATCCTAAAGCATTGTAAAATTTGTTCTCTTTCTTTCATAGTGGAGAACTCTCTCTGTTTTTGCTGGGAGGAGTAGGCATAGCCGAACCTCATTAAATCCTTGTGTTATTCTTCTTCTCTTTTTTCTTTGTTTATGATTGTGTTCTAGTTAATTCACGATATTTCTGCAACAAAATTAAATGAGTCCGCTATCTAATTTCTCCTTAATGAAATGTCTGTCTACCTCAATATGCTTAGTGCAATCATGTTGTACTGGACTATAAGCTATACTTATTGCTAATTTATTGTCACAATATAGTCTCATATGTCCTTCCCATCTTATCTTCAAATCATCAAGGATTATCTTTAATCATAACAACTCACAAACTCCCATAGCCATAGATCTAAACTCGGATTCTGCACTTGATCTAGCTACTACGTTTGTTTTTTACTCCTCCAAGTCACCAAATTTCCTCCTAAGAAAGTGCAATATCCAGAACTTGACCTTCGATCCACTAATGAACCAGTATAGTCCGCATCTGTATAAGCCTCTAAAACCATGTCTCCTCATATTTTGAATACTATTCCTTTTCTTGGACTTCCTTTAAGATATTGTTAAATCCGATTGACAGCTTGAAGATGCATTTCTCTAGGATCATGCATAAATTGGCTAACAACACTTACAACAAATGCAATGTCCGGTCTTGTATGGGACAAGTAAATCAATTTCCCTACAAGCATTTTATACAAGCCTTTTTCTACCACAGAATCTTCTGGAGCATTGCACAATCTATAATTATATTCAATTGGTATAGCCATTGGTTTACACCTTAATTTTCCTATTTCTTTCAGCAAATCAAGCACACATTTTTGTTGGAAAATAAAGATTCCTTGTTTTGAGTGTGCCACTTCATTTTCCAAAAAATACTTTAATTTACCAAGCTCTTTGATGTCAAATTCCTTGAGTAAACACTTCTTCAAATTTTGTATCTCCTCTGAATCATCACCTGTTACTATGATGTCATCTACATAAACCAACAACGTTGTCACCTTTCCTGTTTTTGAGTGTTGTATGAACAAGGTGTGGTCTCCTTGACATTGTCGATACCCTAGCTTGATCATAACCTTTGTAAATATTCCAAACCATGCACGAGGTGATTGCTTTAATCCATAAAGTGCCTTCTTCAGTCTACACACCATTCCCTTCTTGCTTTAAAAACCAAGTGGCACCTCCATATAGATCTCCTCATCCAAGTCTCCATGTAAAAAGACATTTTTTACATCAAATTGTTGTAGGCTCCAATTAAAAACTACAACCAATGATAATAAGATTTCTCAATGTATTCATTTTTGCCACTGGGCAATAGGCTCAAAATAATCAATTCCATAGGTCTCTGTATAACCAATTGCTACCAAACATGCTTTATATCTTTCTATGGACCCATATGACTTATATTTCACAGTAAACACCCATATGGACCCGGCCAACCTTTTTCTTTTTGTTAATTCCACAATATCCCAAGTTTTGTTTTTCTCCAACGCTTCCATTTCTACCTTCATAGATTTCTCCCATTTTTTATTTCCTTATGCTTCAGACAAATAACTGGGGATAGGAATTGTGTGGAGTTTACAGGGAAAAGCTTTATGACTTGGGGATATATTTTGATATGTCACAGAGAGGCTCAAAGGGTGTTGTGTGCAAGTTATTGTTCCTTTTCTGAGTGCAATAGGAAGGTCAAGGTCATTAGGTTGGTTAAATTCTTCTTCGTGATTAGTTTGGTTTGATGTTTCTGATGGTTCAACAAGTTCATGATGGGTATTAGGAGCAATAACCTGTGTAGGTGATTGCAACCGAGTAGCTAGATCAGTTAGTCTCTTTCTTCTAGAATATATCTGCAATGGTAGATTATTTTGTAGAATTCCATTATCTATATTTGGATTGGGAGACTTAATGGGTTCATTTGGATTAGAGACTCAGGTGATCGAAGAAACAGTGACTCAGGCAATTATTTGGCACGACTAGAAATGGACAAATCAAATAGTGACAAGTCTAGAGGTTCCGCTCCCTTCAATGACTCCCCTCATTGTAAGAATGATTAAAAAAGAATTCACTCTCATCAAATGTGACATCTGCTGAAACAAAGAATTTCTTTGATGATGGTTGATAACACTTGTAACCTTTTTGAGTAGGAGAATATCCTATGAAATCACATTTAAGAGCACATGGATCTAATTTGCCTCTATTTTGAGAATGAATATGAACATAGGCAACACTTTTGAAGATTCTAGGAACCAATTTATTGGAAATTTAAAATTTTGGAAAGAAATTCCTAAGTGTATCAAGAGGACTTTGAAAGTTCAGAATTCTTGATGGCATTATGTTACTAAGATGTGCAGCAGTTAGGACAGCTTCCCCCCAATACTATTTTGGCACCTTTTTGTGAAACAATAGTGATCTAGTAATTTCAAGTAACAGACCATTTCTTCTCTCTGCTATCCCATTTTGTTGAGGAGTATTGACACATGAAGATTCATGAATAATTCCCTCTATTTGGAAGAAAACAGAGAGGTTTTGATTGAATTAGTCCTTGGCATTATCAGATCAGAATCTTTTAATTGGCACATCATATTGGGTTTTGATCATATTAAAAAAGGTAGTAAGAATTTGACTGACATTTGATTTTTTGCTTTAGCAAATAAATCCACGTAACTCTTGTACAATCATCAATGAATGACACAAACCATCTAGCACTAGAAATATTAGGAATGGGAGAGGGTCCCCAAATATCACTATGAATAAGAGAGAATGGAGTTTTACATCTTTTGTGACTAATTGAAAAGGAAATACGTTTGTGTTTTGCAATTTCATAGTGAGATTTGTAGATAACTTCGGGATATGAAAGACATCTTTAAGTACCAAGGATTTTCCTAGTGGTACATCTCCTTGTCCAGCTACAGTAATAACTAAACCATCAGCTATAGTTATTTTTTATAGCTAGGACAAGGGGAATATGATATGAAGAGATGCGAGAGACTGGTCATGTGATCTGTTGCCCCGGAATCAACCACCCACGTTGGAGAAAGGTTTTTTGAGACATTAGTAATAAAAGAGTAACAAATACATGTGAAGGCCAATGAACAACTACTTGTTGAATCTGAATGTTGCAAATCTGCAGTTGTAACTATAGAGTTATTCTCTATGGTTGCAGAAACATTTTTCAGAGACTTGAATATTTGCGGCAGTACCATTTTCAGACATGGTTTTGGCAGATAAAGATAGCAAAATGGGATTTTTCAAGATAAGAGGAATAAAATTGGTCAAGAATAATCTAAAGCCCTGATACCATGTGGAATTTGATTGTTGAATAATTTCATTCATATTTTTCTATGTCATATACATGGATTTATATATACATAAAAGATTGTGAAATAGAATCACCTAAATCCCATGAAATATGGGATTATACAGAATCACATGTTTTACATTAAGAGAGAGAATCAGAGATATGATATTCTAGATTACCACAATTATCCTAAGATCTTAGAGGATCATATCTTGATATGAGGGATATCTTCCCATTTTAGAGGATCATATCTTGATAACAAGAATATCTTCTTGGAAACCCTCTATCAGCTAACACTACTACCTGTAATACCCGGGGCACCACCTCTAACCGGAAGAGTCACAAATCCAAGAGGTTGTCCTAACTGAGATGACCGTGCAATGGTCCCACGTCGGGGACACTCTCTAGACCGATATCTAATCTCCCCACAAGCAAGGCAACTCACACGAGCTAAATTCTGGGGTGAAGGATGCAACAAGCTGTCCTAGCTACCTCTGTCAAATTGGAAATCACCTCTAACACTCTGGGGACCACCCCTAGCTTACTGTACCAGGGCCCTAGGACCTGAAACTGTTGAGCATGTCACCTGTGATATGTAAATGCAGGGCACTCCCAAGCAAAATGTCCCAACTCACAACACAAATAACACTTCCTACAAAAAATGACCTGATGAGATTGCCCGTCTAAAATAGAGTGAACCCAAGAACCTGAATGTCCAGAATGCGAACCCTATGAAGCTTGTCATCAACTCTGTCCACCTTAGGTACCATAACCTGCCACTTCGTCCATCTACATCCATCGAACACTTCGTACTCTCCATCTATCAAAGAGTGATTTCAATAAAGTGTAGATATTTATTGAATAAATTACACACAATAAGGAATCAAGATTGGAATTTTGTAAGAATGCCCTATAGCTTCTCGATGATAGGATACAGGCATCTTCGCACCGATCCGCATGACTCTACAAGATACTTGTTTTCATAACAACGATATTGACGAGCCTAGAGGTCTGATACCAATCTGTCACAACCCAAAATCTTAGGTTATGATGACATCTACTATGTCCCACCAGTAGGTAAGCCGAATCCATAGCCCATAACTAGAAGCAACGGGCTATCACATAGAAGAAAAGATTTTGGAAGATAAACAATAATGATACGAAGCAAAGGATAGAGAGAATCAATTCATTATATAAAATAAACCCTAAAGACCTGGTATCAGTTGGTATTTGAGTAACTAATCAAAATAGGAGTACAATGATAATATAATTATACAAAAAATTATCTGAAAACAAAATAAAGACTAGTCCTAGCCAAAACGGAGGGAGATAGGAAACTTCAAATGTTTGGAGGTTACCCCAGTCCCCGAAACCCTAAAGGTACTTCGCACGAGCTCAAAATCAGCGGCGAGAACTCGTAGTATGATCTGCAGGGTGAAGAAGTATAGTATGAGTACCAACAAGTGGCACTTAGTAAGTATAGGCCGATTGAGCTCCAAAGATAAAGCAGGCATAAACAAGTGGTAAGAAGGGAGCATATAGCACAAGTAACTAAAGCAATAATCGGGAACTCGTAATAGAAAACAAATTGATACAAGGAAAAGAGGATAAATGAAGCAAGAGGACATACCCAGAGGCGCTAGACTAGGAACCTATTTACAACAAAACTCAACTAAGGATGAAAACTAGTCGAAGGCATACTAATCAAAATAACCTCAAATATCACATAAAAGTCAAGAAGTCCATTCTAAACCAAACCCTACATAAAGAACGTCAATTAGAAGAGAACAAAGGCAGTATCTACCATCAAACAAGAAACCACCCTTTATACTACCTCAAGTTCACAATCATTTAAACAATAACCTTACCGAACCCCTATGTGCCCAGAAGGTACACAACAACAAACTAAATTGTACGCCCCCATAAGACCAACAAGTACAAACAACAATCAATTATGCGGGTGATAGGCAATGCATATGTATGCGAGTTATGTAATAAAATTAGTAGTACCATCAGTGCCAAGTGCCTCGTGCCAAGATATATACACCTACATCCCGCTCCCAGCAACCCGGTAGGACCCATATGCCTCCTTCTTTCTGTTCTATGGATCATACATCTATATATACCTGCATGGCCCCAATTCAGGTCTTACATAATCGATCCGATTAGATCCGCTCCATTATGGTGACCGATAAGGATGGAAATGGGGCTGTGCGGGTGGGGGGCGGTGTGGGTTTAAGGCAATGCGGGGTGGGGCAGGTCAATATCTAAGTTGGTGCAGTGCGGAGTGGGGCGGGTCAAAGCCTTGATTTTTCAAAATTATGCGGGGGCGGGTCTCCTCCTGTTTTGTCAACGAAGAGCTGCACTTTTTTTAAAAAACTTTTTAGAGGTTGAGATTTAATTTAGGTGTATTTTCAATTATTGATAAACCTCTGTTAATGGTAAAAACTTAAAAGGAAAAAAAAGTAACAAATCTGTTCATGACTTTACTTTCTTAAGTTATATTTTATCAACTTTGCTGGCTAATTGCCTTATAAAATAATTTTAAATTAACCCATTAAATTATTTTGAATGTAACAATGGTAATTTATAAAATTTTAAAATATTTTTTATATATAAATAATAAAATAAGAAAAAAAAGCTTTAGTGGAGCGGGGCAGAGTGGGTTGAGAATAGAAAAAAACGCTATGCGGGGTGCGGCGTTGCAGGTTAAGAATTTTGTGGGTTTGGTAAAACCCACCCCGCACCGCCCCATTGCCATCCTTAGTGAGCGGAGATAAAATAGAACAAACATTACAAAAAAAGGTCGGCAACTCTCCGACCGGTCAAGTAAAAAGTGAGTGCATCCTTGATGCTTCTTTATTTCGAAGTCCATTTATAAATTAGTAAAGGTAGTACAACTCCCATAAAAAGATTGGTTAGAATAATTCGGGCAAAAACCCTACTTCTCAAAGAAGATGCTAAGAACCAATGCATGCACCATGGTCATACTGCAAATCATGTGAGAATGAGAAACCAATGCAATGCATGTCATCACCATCATCCAAACACTAACATCCAAATCACAGAAGGCATAAGACCACAATAGCTCACCCCTAAAGCAAATAAACTAACCTTGAATTCAGCTGATCCTCAATCAAGGCCTTGGGCCCAAAATACTCAAATCAACTCAACAACGATAACATACGAAAAAACATCTCTAGTTAGGTAATGAAAAGAATTATGAAGAATCAACATTTGAAGGAGCAACTCAAGAATCTCCATATCTACCTGAAGATACCACCTAAAGGAGCAAAGTACGCCTAACTCCATCCTACAGTGATAATACGCATAGAAGGATCAAAAGTCTAACCATGAGATAGGAATTTTCCATGTTAACAAGTCTAGTCAGGGTGAGTTCTCACAATACCAAGCAACCCCATGGTCCATGCAATAATAGAGGCAATAATAGAGGCAATAACAGAGGGTACCAAACCATATAAATTCTTACAAGAAGTAGCAATAATTAGTAAAGGACCATCAAAACTTGTTCTAAGGAACTTACCACATCAACTACTTCAAAGCATCAAACATCTACCCTAAAGGGGTTAACAACGCTAAAGTAAGGCATAAGCAAGGAGTTACCAATCTAACTAAGGATTTCACGATACTAAACTAGCCTAAGGCTCATAAAAGAATCAATAAATTAAGAATAAGGAAGAGAATATTAAATTCACTACATACAATCCTAACTCAGACGCAATTTATGCTAAACATTATCTTATGAAGCACAATCTAAGAGAAAGTAGACCGTGGCCTACCTCGAAGCCGAACTGCAATCTTGAACCATCCACGAACCACTTGCCTCTTCCCCACATTCTCCGAATGCCTCGAAACTATCAATAACATCAAATACGTATTACAATGAGAAGAATGATACCCATATTGCTATAATATAACTTGGACCCAAAATTAGGCAAAAATAGGTCTGTGGGACCCATTAACAAAATTTCAAAATTGAACTTGTAACTAGCCCCCTTTAAGCTCAATGAACTTGTGCTCGAAATTTAAGCACAATTAGAGCTCGAGAACAAATCCAAATCAGCCCATAAAAACTAGAATTAAAGAACCACCATTAAAGGAGAGAAAAGAGGTTTGAGGTGAGGAATTACCATAAAAGTGAGTCCATATCACTGCTCCAAAGTCCCCAACGCAAGGCCCCTACAAAAACCAACAATTAGCAACTAAAACAAGATTTTGCATTTTAAATGTTGAACCAACGAACTTAAAATTTGGGCTTTAAACAACCCCCAGGTACCGCTAAAGCAGTCCTTTGGCCGCTTAAGTGGCTGGTCAAAGTTGGTCAAACACCGCTAAAGCGGTCCGGAGGCCGCTTAAGCGGTTGCATCAGCATAGGCTAAACTTTGGTTTTGATTCTCCGGACTCATCCGGAGTCCCGTGAACACAAACCATATATGAAATCTGATTGTAAACGATATTCTGGACTCAATGGAATCAATGATACAACATTTAGATGTCATTTACTAAATATGTTGACTGAAGTCAACACTTTAACTATTACAAAGAAAGCAACCGAGTGTCCAAAATCAAAATGAAGACCTTGAGACCCAAACCAAAGGTCCTACTAGTCCAAATTTTACATTCCAGAGCTAATGCACTGACAAAATTCTCATACGACGACTAATTCTGCGAATGTTTACCGTAGTCAACTCTAGGCTAAACATTCCAACATCTCGCCTAAAAGCTCAAACTCACACTGGGAGTCTCGTGACATGAACTAAAGGTCCTTCTAGACTAAACATGATGTTTCACAGCTAACAAAACCATCATAATTCCATTTTGAGGCTGTGTGCCTGAACTGTTGACCGAAGTCAACCGTTCAGGTTTCAAAGGTTCCAAAACGCAGAAAATCACACAAAACCCAAACGAAAAACCCGATAACCGAACTATTAGTCTCAACAAGTCATAAATTTCTTGGGCCTACTATAGGAAAGATCTCAACACCAAAAATATTAGAAAATAGTGGAAATGAACTGGAGGGTCATTACACCTAATTTGATCTTAAAGTTGCATATTTTAGTTGATTATTTGTATGATATTATGTGGTGGATTCGGGTCGATCGCTGATGCCTACCAGTACGTGTTGTTTGTGCTTATACTATTTTTGCTATGCCATTTGGCATAGTTTGGTTGCAGGATTCAATGATGTTTCATAAGTGACGACGAAAATGATCTCTGATAGCTTCTACTCTTCTTCCTTCATGGTGGAAGTTGTGTCTATTTAACTTAAAACTGTGTATCCTCTTAAAAGCTCTTGTCCCTGGTTAGACTAGGTCTTTGGGAAAGGTTCTCTATAATTCTTTACAAAAGAAATTTATTTTTAAATTGAGTTAAGAGTATTTCTATATGTAAATAGATTGTTAGCTTATAATATCTTCAGTTCCACATTTAATGTTTTAGTTCAGCAAATGACTTGTCAATTAAATATTTACTAAATTATATTTATCCTAGTTATTTATTCAAGAGTGCTAAAAGAATTTGATTTATAAATAAAAGAATGCAAGAATTAAATACTAAGATTACCTACTATGATTGGGGAAATTCCAGGGCTGCAACCTACTTATAATTCATGCATAGTATCTTCTTCTATGGACTTCAATTAGTTATCAAATCACTAATTTACAGTGTTATATGTATGATCATGGTCTCCCGACCTCCAATCGCCTACTTTAATTGGTAGCCTAACTACATCGTTGAGCGGGGATAGACTGAACCAATTACCAAGCATTACGTTTTCATCCTATCTATTAACCAAGCAAGGTCTCTAGGTATATCCTTATCCTAGATACAAATCAACCCTAATTCTAGAGAAGATCATGCTCCTTTTGTTCCACGTTCTATCCTCCTATTCCTCTCCCGAGTTCAATTCGGACAATACATTTATTTCAGTGGTGGCCAATCACGAAATGCTAAATCAAGAACAAAAGAGAAATTTATACGATTACCAACTTCAATCCATAAAATCCAATACTAAACAATCATTCGTAGCCGCAGCCCAGAACAAGGATTTTTAGCTACTAATGTCTAAGAAAAGAAAACGAAGAAAATAACCCTAAAAAGTATAATTTCCCCGTACATATTCCTCATCTCTAACTATTATTCTTATGGACTATTTATAGCTGTAGTAAATCCTAAATAAAATAATTGAGTTCAAAATAAATTGGGAAATCAAAACCCAAAAGAATTAGATTCCAGTGTAAATAGTACTGCGCCTCAAATCTTTTTGCTGATGTTGCCTTCAATTTATTGACACGTGGCAGTAGTCCACGGCAATTCATATGCTTTCATCAACTTCACTTTCTATAATATTATATTTAATTGAGAAAATTACGTAGCTAAGCAGATTTATACTATTTAATTATCTACCATAGCTATAGTTTACATTAATTACAATTCGAAACTAACTTTAAGGTATAATTTCATTCTCTCTCTCACATCTCTCCTCTCTTCCTCTCTCTCTCTCGCGCCTCTCCCCATCTCTCTGGAATTCTCACTCGCCACTCTCCTCTCCCTGCCCAGTCTCTCTCTCTCTCACTTCTCTTCTGCCAATCTCTCTCTCACTTTATACAAACACAATGTATAATTTGTGTTTGTATAAAGCGAGAGAGATGGGATATACAAATACATATACATATCTCTCTACCCTATATACTTATAATTATACATATACAAATCTTCCCCTGCCCAGTTCTCTTTTGTCTTTCTCTCTCTCTCGCTTTATACAAACACAAATGTATAATTTGTGTTTGTATAAAGCGAGAGAGATTGGATCTTACCCTGCCCAGTTCTCTCTCTCGCTTTATACAAACACAAATTATACATTTGTGTTTGTATAAAGCGAGAGAGATTGGATTTTGCCCTGCCAGTTCTCTTTTGTCTATCTCTCTCTCTCGCTTTATACAAACACAAATGTATAATTTGTGTTTGTATAAAGTGAGAGATATTGGATATACAATACAAATGTTTTAACTCGATTCAATTGTATACGAATTCAAATTATATGTAGATATACAAATACAATACTTGATACATATACATATATACAATTATTTTGACATATATACATATGTATAATTTGACATATATACATATACAATTCACCTCTCTCCACTCTCTGCCCTCTCTCACTCGCCTCTCTCCACTCTCTGCCCTCTCTCACTCACCTCTCTCCACTCTCTCCCAGTCTCGCTCGCCTCTCTCCTCCCTCTCCCAGTCTCGCTCACCAGATATACAAATACATATGTATATCAGTTACATTTATACATTATTTTGACAGTAATACATATACAATTCGCCTCTCTCCACTCTCTACCCTCTCTCGCTCGCCTCTCTCCTCTCTCTCCCAGTCTCTCTCACCGCCCTCCTCCTTATAACATGTAGCTATGAATTGTAATTATCAAACTCTAGCTATGGAGCATAATTAAAATATTTTGAGTGTCTATTTGTGAAAGTTGCTCTATTTAATTTAATCCATTAAGCTGTCTGCTTGATTTCCTTCTTCAATCTTCCATCTTTAATTTGTTATAGCTCCAAACTTTTTCATCTTGACACCAATTTAATCCTATAAATAAAATATACTATTTAGCACAATCCATAAAATTCATGCTCAAAACGGACAAATACAAATACTAAATATGAGGTAAATGATGATTAAAGATATGTATTTTTGGCTCACATCAATAGGTATTACAGTAGGTGCCCGCACGGTCCGGTGGGTTGAGTCACAATTTTTTTCATGGATAATTGATATTTTTATTCAAAGTAGTTATACAATTTATATAAATATTAGTGATATTCAGAATAATAAAGCTACAACTAAAGTATATATGAATTTAAAATTAAAGGCCAAAGCTAAAGAGGGTCTCATAATATCTAAAAAAAGTAAAATATTTAAACTAAAATAAAACCAAAAAATATTTTTAAAACTTTTTCCGAGAATGCCCCTGCTGAAGCAGGCACGTGACAGAGACAACTAGTGATAAATAAAAGATGAATTATTTATAAAATTATGAATATCAATATTAATAGTTTAGACAAAAATTATATACAAGTTTACATATATAAATAAAGAAATTGATTTTATAAATATTTATTTAATCAAATAGTAATCAAAATAAGATATAAGTCGGTCAAAATTGGGTTTCAACAATATGGATTTCATCAATCTAATTATTATTTAAGCTCTAAATAATAAGTCCAAAAGCTAATTAATTTTCTTTTTCAACTTCCATAGAATAGTTGACTAGTTGCATCTAATTTGTAATTTACCCACTTCTTCTAGATTTAAAACTTTATTGATTGAATTCACTTGGCAAGTTGGTGTACCACCTATGTCTTATATATATTTGGACTTGTGTTTTGAATCAATATACAAAATAAAAAGATTATCATTGAGATTTGAGATATAGTGAAGTTGCAAAGAAGATGAAGAAGGAATCAACCATTGTATTCACTCTTCTTTGTGTGTTTATTTTTCTCGGTTAAATTTCTTTTCCTTTTTCCCTCATCTTCTCTCTCCCTTTCCATCCATCCTTATCATTTATCTCTTCTTATATGGTATGTCAGTAACTTTTTTTCTTTACACACATACACATACTGGCATATGCTATGTAAATACACATATGTATATAAAAAAGGTTAATGTTTGCGATTTGTATTACATTTGTTATATGTTTACCTATTGATCCATGTTATCATCTTTTGTCTCAAATATATTTTCTCCAAATATCAATTTTTTCATCATAGAAGAATGGGTTTGATTTCATTGATTTAGAAGTGGAGCCAAAATAAGGGTATTTTGGATATAATTTTTTTTTTTAAGGATATATTTAGATCTATTTAATTTCTCACTTGGGTATGCATCAAATTATTACAGAGAATACATAAAAATTAATTTTATAGTTTAGGGTAAATTTAGATATTTTGATTGACTATATGGCTCTACCGAGGCAATTGTCATAGCCAAACATGGTATACCAATACAAATATTATGAAATGTTTTAAAACTTTATTTTTTTTAAAATTTAGCGACCCACTAATTCTGACGTACAAAGTGCATCTTAGAAAGTATTTTTTTTTTCATTTGAACTTTACAAGTTTGACTATGATCACAAGATCATATCGATATTAATTGATTGAACTTCATTATAAACATAGTGGTAGTAACTTGAAGAAACCATATATGTTTAAATTCTATGTATTGTCGATGAATTTACTTGAATTAATAACATTAACATTTATTTTATTTTGATATAGGTTTACAATCATGTATGGTATTGGGAGAAGATCAACAGTGTCAAACAACAAAAGATTGTTATCCTGATTCTTGTAAACTTGGATTTGTGCTTTGTTCTGATGGAAAATGTGTATGTCCTGAAAGAATAAGAAGAAACGTTTCTTTCAAGAAAGACAATATATATATGGGTAGATGTTCTTGTGGATGTAAACCACATTGTGTCTTAGGATTTTGCACATGTCCTTGTTGTTGAGAGAAAAATTAAGACATGTTTGAGGTATAAGAGAATATTTCATCTTATTATAATGAAAACTTAGAGAATATTTTATCCTTTTATAATGAACACATAGTATGCCAATTCGATGCTTTCATTTGCTTCACCCCAATTCCTAAAAGTATAAATCTATCATGGTACTTACGAGTTCATGTGAGTTTAAGAAATTCACTAATTATTTGTGAATAATTTATTCGACTATGAATATAATTATTATCATATAGAATAATCTTAAGATCTCAATGGAAATCATAAACTTTAAAATTCTAGGTTTGCCTTTAAATTTTTATTGAAAATCTTTATATGCTAAAAGTGTCATTCCTCGAGTTTACACCTTGGGTGTGGCCGGAAATCAAAATCACTACTGATCCCAAACAACCCTTGATTTGACATACTATAAGATTGAACACTGAATAATGCATAAGCTGAGAATAAAAATAATGGGCTAAAATGTCGATGTCACAACCCAAACCACCGTTACTGGCACCTACACCAATCCTTTTGTGGGTGAACCAATGCTTAAAATCCTAACTCATGCCGCATCTAATAATTCTAACTAAAATATAGAGGATGATAAAAAATAACTCTAAGTATCAAAATAAATCAATAAAATAACAGAAGTCTAAACTATTACATTCCCAGAATTTGAAAGTCATCATACTAAAAAATCTGACTAAAAAGTGTAAGAGTATAAAAATAATTATGTAATAAGTGATAGTCTCAATGTCTGAAAAGAAAGACATAAGAATAAAGAAGATTGCGGCAGCTCGGACAGAAATAGCTCACCGTCAGATCTGGAAGTGGTGCTGCAAAATACAAGGTCTTGTAGATACCTCTGGATAACAGTCTGCACTCAAAAAAGGTGACAAAAGTTATATGTACTCATAGAAGTCATAGGCTGACAAAAGTTAGCAGTGGATATATAACCACAATTATAAAATAAGTGGACAGGTAATTCCACATAATCAACACATAAGTCACAAGTCATCAACAGTAGGCCTTAAAGAATAGGGGTCTACTCAAAAGCAATAGACGGCTATTGGGCCAGGCTTAGAGAGCCAATGAAACCTACAAAGAACCTACATCATTTATAGGAGCATTGTCACGTCCCAAGCCTACACCCTGGACGTGGCCGGCACTCAAGAAATTATTGCTGGTCCCCAAGCAAATCCTTGGCCTGGCTGACTACTTAGCAGAAAACTTACTCAAGCAAATAGGAACTTTCAATGAATAATTAACTCAATTCAATTAAATGTCTGGAAAGACTTAATAAAGTATAAGTAATAGTTTTCAAGGTCTCAAAATTGAAAGGAACATACTGAGAGACTCATCAAATCTAACTATGTATGAAGCCTCTAATACTAGGACAGATGTCAGGATAAGACCCACGACATCTCAACAATAACAGGAAAACTAAATGTGAAATCCTCCGGAAAGCAAGGGGGCTCACCAAAGCTATCTGAAGCACAAAGTGATCTCAACGAAATGCTTGTCGATGATCTTGAACACCTGTATCTACATCATAAGAGATGCAGGTCGAATGACATCAGTACATTGAATGCAGGGTATGTAATATGGCTAAATAAAACAATAACTGAACTGATAAGGCTGAGAGAATACTCACCTCAACTCAACTCAATACAAAGTAATAATAAGAGATGAAATATTTAAAGCTTTGTAAATAAAAGATGCTAACTCAAGGATGTATATAAAAATATGATAAATTACTCTTTACTCTTATTTGAGAGATTCTCTAACATACAACCATCACTATGAGCTATGTGATGATACAACGTCTCGCCCACGCTGCAAGAACTGTCCTATACCTTGCTAGGGTATAGAACACCTCAACTAAGTGGATCCACTATAGCTATGCTAGAAAGCAATAACGAGTCGTCTAAAAAGTACGATCCTTTACCCATGTTGGCTACATGGTTTATGAGGAATGTGAGTTTTCTGAACTCATCCCCATATCGGTGCTTAATACTACTCCCAATAAATATATATACTCATGCTCAAGTAGAAATACTCTTTCTCTTTTTTGAGTTAATTACTCAAAATAACCTCTTAAAAGAGGAAACTACTATGAAATATCCTGAACTCATAAACTCTTTTTAGAAATCAAACTTTCTCTTTTCTCAATGTAAAAATGTTACATTTGGGAATACTTCGTTCTGTTATATTCTTTCTCAATCATGTATAAAACTCTTCTCAAGAATCATCTTTGCTTTCTCAGAGAATCAGTTTAAGATCGGTGTTGATTAAAAAGGATTCTCAATAATAACTCAATAAAAGCTCTTGAACTTTTATCTTAAACTCACTTTAGTTCTGAAAATGCATTAAGACACATGAGTAGGATAATGCATGAATTTTCTAAGGTAAATGGAGCCTATAGGATATAATACAGAGAAGGAAAGCATAGCCACAACTTAAAGGAATAAGCCCGGATGAACAAAGGAGAAATCGGCCCTGGCGACCCCTGGCACACGTCTGGCGCGGGGCGCCTGGCGCCAAACTGCTGAAGCAGGCTGGGGGTGCACTGCTGGCGCGGGGAACCAGGCCCCAAATTAGTGAAGCTACTCCCTGGCACCTTGCTGGTGCGCCGCCCCAGGCTCCCTAGCTTCCCCTACAGATTTTCAAGTTAAGTTAGGACCCCAAATTAGTTTAGAATTTGATCCTAAACTCTACTTGTTTTTCAAATCCAACATCAACATGAGAACTTTCGTATAATTCCTTTTGAAAACATACATTTACTCCATCAATAAGGTTCATGTGATACAAAGCATGAACAACGTTATAAGCTTCACAAAACAAATGAATCAAAATCTCAACTATTAAAGAACTGGATTCAATTATCAAGAATTAGGAATGGATCCTTTAGATGTGACAATTTCTTAACGAATTGAGATGTAGGGCGTGAGGATGAACTAGTCCAATAATATGATAGCCTTACATACCTGGAAAGAACAAAGGTTCTTGGCGAAATCGATTAAAACTTGAAGAACACTTGAACCCTAGCTTTTTCTCCTTTTGGAACTTTGCTCTAATTCTTAAAGTGTTAAATAATGTGGTAAAATGTTTTAACCCTGATTAAGCCATTAATTAGGTGAAAAAATGTGGCCTAGGCTTAGAAGGAGTAGGAAACGACCAAACTACCCCTCTAGGAAAAATTGACGAGACACCTTAAAATGAAGGTTCACTAAAACAGACATATCTCTCTACTCCAAACTCGAAATAAAGCAAACTCGGTGGCGTTGCAAATAGGATTCAAAGAACTTTAATTTGATATGTAACGGGACATCTAATTCATTATGAGGTGAGAGATATGATCGTTTGAAGTTGACCCAAAACTTAAAAATTGATGGTGACTTATACGGACCCCTCTTTAGCCCTTATCGAAGTCAGGGGTGTTACAAGCATAATTAGTCCAACTAAAAAGCAGTACCAGATATCTACCATTGAGATTTGAGATATGAGTTGAAATCTTATGATAATATCTTCTATTCCTTTCAATCCAAATGCACCAAAAAAATACTGCTAGGGATCATATTTTTCAGATGCCCTTGATGGCTTTGTTTATTTTCAAGAATTCCAGCGTTCAACTGCTTCATTTGGTAGTCCACTACACTATGTATAGAGATTATCAAAGTTAAGAATGGTGAGCTTAGTCACTGGTGTACACAAATTTAAGTAGAAACATCACTAGACTGAATGATATTCTGGGAAAAGTATGGTTCATTTAGACACAACAAGTATAAACACTGAGTAAGTGCTGAAAGAAGATACTTTATTAATGAACATAAAAGAGTATTAAATAGAATTACAGAGAGAATAAGAAGACTCCTAAACAAACACTAATAACGTAATAAAAATAAACAATGACTGCTGAACTAATTAATGCAGTATCCTAACTAAACTAAACTAACAGTAGCAAACAGGGTTGAATGATTCAGTGCTAATACGCCCCCTTAAGTTAGACGATGGGTCACTAAGCCTAACTTGAATAGATTTTGCTGGAAAGCAGGTTTAGGCAGTACCTTGGTGAGAGTGTCAACGATTTGATCGGTATCATAGACATGAACAACCTGAACCTTTTTGATGTCTACATGGTGGCGAACAAAGTGAAAATCAACTGCGGCATGCTTCACATGGCTATAGAGGACATGATTTTGCTTAGGAATGTGGCTCCAAGATTGTCACAATAGATGGTAGGTAACTGATGCACTAGAAAGCACAGCTTAGTGAGAAGATTGGTAACCTACAGGGTTTCAGAAAGGGCATTAGCCACTGCCCTATACTCAGATTCAGTGGAGGAGCGAGAGACAATATTTTGCTTCTTCGAGGACCAGCTAATCAGTTTGGTACCAAGGAACAAGATGTACCCAGATGTGGAAACTCTGTCAGAGATATCCCCACCCCAATCTGCATAAGAATATACATGCATATTGAAGTCCTCAATGGAGGTTACACGTAGGCCCAGATGGATAGTTCCACGCAAGTAACGGAGAACACACTTCACAGCAATGTCTGGTCTAGTGAAAGACAAGTATTGAAGCAAGCCTAGGACCTGACGATAGCGTGTTGCATCCGTAAGGTGAGTGGCATCAGACGATATGAGTAGCTTAGATGCACTCATTGGTGTGTGGACGCTTTTGCAATCGGTAACTAGCTCATCATTCAGAATCTCGTTCACAGAGTTTGATTGAGTAAGAATTAAGCCGTCAGTGTTTTGTATAACTTCAATACCAAGAAAGTAGTGAAGATTTCCCAAATCTTTAATAGAAAATTGATAAGAAAGTGAAGCGATAACCTAATGGACACTGAAAGTGTTGTTGCCGTGACAATAATGTCATCAACATAGGGAAGGATGAACATTGTGTCACCTAGACCTTTTCTGACGAGTAGTGAGTCATCTGAGTTTGTCTTAACAAAGCCTATCGATTAAAGGTAACCCGTGAAGGCATTGTACCACGCCCCAGGGGCTTTTTTCAATCCATAGATTTCCTTGCGCAGCCGACATATGTGAGTTGGTTTGCCATCATTAATGAACCCTGGAGGTTGTGGCATTTACACCTCTTATTCTAGGTTCCCCGGGAGGAACGCATTATTAACATCAAGTTGACGGAGATGCTAATTATGGTGAAGTGCCACAGAGAGGATAATCCGGACTATGGTAGGCTTGACAGCTTGGCTGAAGGTCGCATGGAAGTCAATACTCGGCCTCTAAGTGAAGCCTTTTGCAACCAGTCGTGCTTTGTATCTATCAATAGACCCATCTACTTTCCTTTTTATCCTGAAAAGCTACTTGCAAGAGACAATATTTTTAGTAGGGTAGGGAGGAACTAGCTCCCACGTTTGGTTTTTATTTATAGCATCGAGTTCCTGTTTAATTGCATCTTGCCACTCGGGATGTTTTTTTATCTTGTTTGGCAGTAATAGGTGTGATGATGGGGGTTCAATTTGGTCAATTAATCAAAAATTTGTTTGGGTTTAGTGATGTTGTTCTGGGATCGAGTGACAGCATGGGTAGGGGAGAAGGACAATGAGGCGGCGAAGGAGCGAGCTCTGACTCAGAGACAGGGGAGGCTGGTCGAGGGGCCATGGGTGTTGGTGGAATGATGTTCCTGCATTGATAAACAAGGTGGGGACACAGGTTCCTATGTGTGTTCGGAAGTATGTGGGTTGGTGAACTTGTAGGGAGGTGTGGTGGTGTAATGCGTTGGGCAGTACAAGGAGAAGAAATTTCCTGGAGAGTGGGAATTGTAGAAGTTGAGGGAGATAGAAATTTACCTGGAGACAAAGACATTGCAGGAGGTGAAGTTGCTTCCACTGCTGATTCATTTTCGGAGTAGGATTGTGATCTTTAGTTTGCCTGTAACTCTGTTAGGGAATAAGATGGCATTGATAGGAAGTCAACAGGTGAGTGTGCGTCTATTTCTATGGGAGAGGGCAAATCGATAACTACGGGAAGTTTGGGTGTGGGGTCTGAAGGATTTAAGATTGTGGTATTTTCCTATTCTAGATGAGATGATTTAATGGCAATATTTGAGAATAAAGTTTTAAAGGGAAAAATTTTCTCAATAAATAGCACATCTCGGGTTAAATATACCTTCGCAGTAATTGGGTCAAAGCACTGGTGACAATGATAAGATAAGGAAAATCCGAGAAAGACATAGGGGTGAATTTCGGTACAAGTTTATTTTTGGAGTATGGTTTAAGCCATGGATAGCATAAACAAACAAAAATCCGCAAGGAGCTATAATCAGGTAATTTTCCAAGTACTAGTTGGAATGGAGAATGATTATCCAGTTGAGAGGTGGGCAGACAGTTGATAAGGTAGACAGTATGATGACACGCGCAAGACCAAAATTGGAGTGGAAGGGAGGCATCATGTAAGAGTGTTCTTGTAGTTTCGACAATATGGCGATGTCGTTGTTCTGCAAGTGCAACTCGTTAGGGTGTATACGGTGGGGTGTTGAGGTGTTCAATACCGTGAAGTGAGAGGTAGGGGTCAAGACTTTTATACTATCCTCCGCCATTAGTGTAAAGTGATAAAACTTTGGTGTCAAAATGTTTTTCCATCATAAGATGAAATTTTTGAAAGATCCCTTTGACTTCACTTTTATTTTTTAATGTGAAGAGCCAAGTGTATTTTGTATATTGATCAACAAAAATACAATTGTACAACTTTTATTCAAGAGATAAGACGGGTGATGGCCCCCATAAATAACTAAAAATAATTTGAAGCGGTTTAGAGCTACACAAAGATAATTGGGTAAAAGGATGCCGATGGGCTTTATTAGATAAGCAAGAATTACAATAAAGGAGTTTGTCTCACTCATGAAACGGTACCGAGAATTTATTTAAAATAACCCTAAGAACCCTAGAGTGAGGATGATCTACACTTTGATGCCAAGTAGTGAGAGGAGTGGATGTGGCAGTCATGTGAGCTTGGGGATGTGAGACAGGCAACTCATACAGTCCATTGTTGGTCCGACCGTGCACCAACGGTTTTTGCATTTTCAGATCCTTAACAACAAAGTCAAAAGGAAAAAATTCAAATGACTTCAAATTATCTTGACAAAATTTAGAAACAGAGAGAAGCTTGCGTTTAATGGATAGGGCACACAGAGTATGTGATAGCTTAAAAACATTATTTGATGCATTTAATTGAGTAGAACTAGTGTGAGAGATGGAAATTCTGTTAACATCACCCATAGAGACATCCTCGTTACCGTAGTATGGTTGTAGGTTGTATGGCTCCGTTGTGATATGATGGGTGGGGCCTGATTCGAGTATCCAAGGGTTGGTGGCAGTAGTAAAGCCAGCAACATAGTTGGCTTTGGCTTCAAAGTGATTGTGAGACTTTAAGCGGCAGACATTAGCGGTGTGGCCAACCTTATTACATATTTGACATTGAATAACAGAGTTTGGATTTGAGTTGGACTGCCACTGTGGTGGAGTGTTTGGACGTTCATTTTGGCGCCATTATTGAGAATTGTTGCTCTGCCTGTGAATGTTGCGATTATTGGTGTTAGTTTTAGCGACAGCGGCAGTTATGGGGCTGGGTTGTTTCTTAGCATCCTCGTGACGAAGAAAGAGTTCATAGTCCAACAGCTTTTCAAACAGTTCCTCATAGGAGATTGCTGTATCACGTGCATGTATGGCAGCAGAGATTTCTCGAAACTTAGGACCTAGACCACTGAGTATTTTGACAATGACTTCAGGGTTGGATACAGGAGAACCAGCAGTGGCTAACTCATCCGAAAGAGACCGAATGGTGTGAAGATATTCGGTGATGGAGCGAGAGTCCTTAGTGACACGGGCAAGTTGATCACGCAAACTAAAGACTCAGGTTTGGGATCTTTTTGCGTAAGTGGTATGGAGAGAATCCCAAGCTGATTTAGACGAGTTGACGGCAGCAAATGGAGGAAATAGTGGGTTCGATAGAAGCCATGAGGGCATTCTCGATGAGCAGGTAGCACTGAGTTTGATGGGTAATTGGGATGCAGGATTGAATTGAATAATGATGTTGGTACCCGTTGTGTTGTAAGCATTAACAACTCTGGGATTGTTGTTGCTGTTGAGACGGGTCATTGTGGCTGATCTTTCTGATCTGCGTGAGAGATGCACAGAAGAAGAAAAAAAATTGATCGTTCTCGTTCGTGCTTATAGAGCCCTGATACCATATAAACATTGAGTAAGTACTGAAAGAAGATACTTTATTAATGAACATAAAAGAGTATTAAATAGAATTATAGAGAGCATAAGAAGACTCCTAAACAAACACTAATAATGTAATATAAATAAACAATGACTGTTGAACTAATTAATGCAGTATCCTAACTAAACTAAACTAACAGCAGCTAACAGGGCCGAGTCGTTCAACGCCAATAACAAGAAACATTAGAGATATTATGTTATCATAAGATCATCTTCTATCATGGTTTCCCATTAAAATCAATTTGTTCGTACTCAAGAAATTTCAGCAGAGAACATCACTAGACTGAATGCTATTCTAAAAAAAGTATGGTTCATTTAGACACAACCAGAAACATTAGACATATTATGTTTAAATCAATCTTTTCGTACTCAAATGATCTATGTTTTCTCTTTATTAGTATCATTTTGTTGTGTACTCCATATTTTATTGAAATAATACATACAATTGTGTTATTATCAACTTCTTTTTTGGTTAGTGCTAAATAAATCTAGATAGCTAACCGTAACAACTATGTATTCAGAATTATAAGAATCATATGCAGATAGAAGAATTAATATCCATTTGGTTTTTTATGAAGTCCACTTATATTAGAGAGAAGTGGAGTAGTTAGTAAATTGTTTGCAAGTCTGATATTTGAAGGCAAGTCAAGGTTGCAATCAAATAGGGGAATGGGCCAGTGAAATTGTTAGTCCGGAAATTTAAAATAAATGGCTCTGAAAAGTTGGGAAAGATGTCTGGAATCGAGCCTTCAAAATTATTGGAAGAGAGAGTTATGTCTGATCATATTAGGAGGTGAGTCCTAAATGTAATAAGCCAAGTGAGATGGAAAAAAAGATATTTTAGAAACACTGCCTAATCACTCTAAAGCCTTGATAGGATGAAAATGGTTGAGAAAGAGTGACTAAGGCAAACTCTAATCATCTGATGAAGTAGGATATTCCTGTAGAACTTTTTGTTTATAAATAACCTAAATCTCTTTCATATGCACAAGTCGATGGCTTAACAAAATTTCAAATTAAGGGGCATCTCGGGCCAATTATGAACTGAAGTTACCATACAACTTGCAACCACCAAGCTCATACATCCTTTAGCAGCAATTAACTCAACATGGAAATCTTAGAACAACACTTAAGGTCGCCAACTTCACCCATCTGATATACTCATACAAGCTCAACTGAAGAATTTCATATTCTTTGCATATATACATATCAAAACATTTAGTATGGTTATATGATGTTAGAATTTTAAGCTTATGGGCACATATCACAGGTTGAAACAACAAAAAATAAATGCAGAACATGAAATTTTAAAAACTAAGTAAAACAAAGAAACAAAATAAAGAAACATAAACATCGTCCTGCCTGTGGAAAATCGCATTTATACTAGCGATACTAGGAACCTCTGCCCTCGGCCTGCCTATAGAAGCATAGAATAGAATATGTCTAATTCCGAACAGAATATCTGCACTACTTGTGGAATAAGATTGTTGAATAATTTATATTCATATTTTTCTATGTCATATACGTAGCTTTACATATTCATAAGAGATTGTGAAATAGAATCACCTAAATCCCATGAAATCTGAGATTATACAGAATCATATATTTTACATTAAGAAAAAGAATCAGAGATATGATATTCTAGATCAACACAATTATCCTAAGATCTTAGAGGATCATATATTGATATGAAGGATATCTTCCCATCTTAGATGATCATATCTTGATAGCAAGAATATCTTCTTGGAAATCCTCTATCAGCCAACACTTCCTCTCAAGTGGGTGAATGGATATCTTCCATTCCTAGCTTGTTTATTAGATCTTGAAATACATTGTTTGGCAGTCCTTTTGTTAAAACATCAGCCACCTGATGCAACTGTTGCAGATACAAATGGCGTACAAATTAAATGAGTCCACTATCTAATTTCTCCTTAATGAAATGTCTGTCTACCTCAATATGCTTAGTGCGATCATTTTGTACAGGATTATAAGCTATACTTATTGCTGATTTATTGTCACAATATAGTCTTATAGGTCCTTCCCATCTTATCTTCAAATCATCAAGGATTATCTTTAATCGTAACAACTCACAAACTCCCATTTCCATAGATCTAAACTTTGATTCTGCACTTGATCTAGCTACTACATTTTGTTTTTTATTACTCCAAGTCACAAGATTTCCTCCTAAGAAAGTGCAATATCAAGAACTTGACCTTGAATCCACTAATGAACCAGCAAGTCCGCATTTGTATAAGCCTCTAAAACCATGTCTCCTCCTCTTTTGAATAATATTCCTTTTCTTGGACTTCCTTTAAGATATTTAGAATCCGGTTGACAACTTGAAGATGCATTTCTCTAGGATCATGCATAAATTGGCTAACAACACTTACAGAAAATGCAATGTCCTGTCTTGTATGGGACAAGTAAATCAATTTTCCTACAAGCCTTTGATACAAGTTTTTATCTACCACAGAATTGAGCATTGCACAATCTATGATTATATTCAATTGGTGTAGCCATTGGTTTACACTCTAATTTTCCTGTTTCTTTCAGCAAATCAAGCACATATTTTGGTTGGGAAATAAAGATTCCTTGTTTTGAGTCAGCCACTTCATTTCCCAAAAAATACTTTAATTTACCAAGCTCTTTGATGTCAAATTCCTTGAGTAAAGACTTCTTCAAATTTTGTATCTCCTCTGAATCATCACCTGTTACTATGATGTCATCCACAAAACCAACAACGCTGTCAGCTTTCCTATTTTTGAGTGTCGTATGAACAAGGTGTGGTCTCCTTGACATTGTCGATACCCTAGCTTGATCATAACCTTTGTAAATCTTCCAAATCATGCACGAGGTGATTGCTTTAATACATAGAGTGCCCTCTTCAGTCTACACACCATTCCCTTCTTGCTTTCAAAACCAGGTGGCACCTCCATATAGATCTCCTCATCCAAGTCTCCATGTAAAAAGGTATTTTTTACATCAAATTGTTGTAGGTTCCAATTAAAAACTGCAGCCAATGATAATATGATTCTCACTGTATTCATTTTTTCCACTGGGCAAAAGTCTCTAAATAATCAATTCCATAGGTCTGTGTATAACCAATTGCTACCAAACATGCTTTATATATTTCTATGGACCCATATGACTTATATTTCACACTAAATACCCATCTGCACCCAACCAACCTTTTTTCTTTTGGTAATTCCATAATATCCCAAGTTTTGTTTTTCTCCAACGCTCTATTTCTACCTTCATAGCTTTCTCCCTTTCTTTATTTCATAATGCTTCAGACAAATAACTGGGGATAGGAGTTGTGTGGAGGTTACAGAGAAAAGTTTTATGACTTAGGGATAGATTTTGATATGTCACGGAGAGGCTCAAAGGGTGTTGTGTGCAAGTTCTGTTTCCTTTTCTAAGAGCAATGGGAAGGTCAAGGTCATTAGGTTGGTTAAATTCTTCTTCATGATCAGTTTGGTTTGATGCTTCTGATGGTTCAACAAGTTCATGATGGGCATTAGGAGTAGTAACCTATGGAGGTGATTGCAACTGAGTAGCTTGATCAATTAGTCTCTTTCTTCTTGAATATACCTGCAATGGTATATTGTTTTCTAGAATTCTATTATCTATATTTGGATTGGGAGACTCAATGGGTTCATTTGGATTTAGAGACTCAAGTGACAGAAGAAACGGTGACTCAGGCAAGGATTTGACACGACTAGAAATGGACAAATCAAATAGTGACAAGTCTAGAGATTCCTCTCCCTTCAATGACTCCCCTGATTGTAAGAATGATTAAAAAAGGATTCACTCTCATCAAATGTGACATCCCCTTAAACAAAGAATTTATTTGATGATGGTTGATAACACTTGTACCTTTTTGAGTAGGAGAATATCCTATGAAAACACACTTAAGAGCACATGGATCTAATTTGCCTTTATTTTAAGTCTGAATATGAACATAGGCAACATTTCCGAAGATTCTAAGAACCAATTTATTGGAAATTTCAAATTTTGGAAAGAAATTCCTAAGAGTATCAAGCCGACTTTGAAAGTTCAGAATTCTTGATGGCTTTCTATTACTAAGATGTGCAGCAGTTAGGACAACTTCTCCCCAATATTGTTTTGGCACCTTTTTGTGAAACAATAGTGATCTAGTAATTTCAAGTAACAGACTATTTCTTCTCTCTGCTATCCCATTTTGTTGAGGAGTATTGACACATGAAAATTCATGAATTATTCCCTTTTTTTGGAAGAAAACAGAGAGGTTTTGATTGAAGTAGTCCTTGGTATTATCATATCAGAATCTTTTAATTGGTACATCATATTGGGTTTTGATCATTAAAAAAGGTAGGAAGAATTTGACTGACATTTGATTTTTTGCTTTAGCAAATAGATCCACATAACTCTTGTACAATCATCAATGAATGACACAAACCATATAGCACTAGAAATATTAGGAATGGGAGAGGGTCCCCAAATATCACTATGAATAAGAGAGAATGGAGTTTTACATCTTTTGTGACTAATTGAAAAGGAAATACGTTTGTGTTTTGCAATTTCATAATCATCACAATGAAAAGACTCAACAATCAAATCTTTGAACAAAGATGGAAACATCCTTTTGATTACTTAAAAGGAAGGGTGACATCACCGACGATGATAAAGCCGTACTTTCTCTTTATTGGACATGATAGATTCAGATAAAAATGAACGAGACAAGGAATTCTTAGATATATATTCACCATAGTGGAAATCCAAACAATAAAGACTACCTTTCTCACTAGCACGCCCAATAATCTCCTTCGTGTTTTGTTCCTGAAATAAGCAATATGAAGGGAAGAAAGTTATTTGGCATTTGGAATCTTTGGTGAGTTTCTGGATAGAAATGAGATTTGCAGATAACTTCAGGATATGAAGGACATATTTAAGTATCAAGGATTTTCCTAGTGGTACATCTCCTTGTCCAGCTACAGTAATAACTAAACCATCAGCTATAGTTATTTTTTTTATAGCTAGGACAAGGGGAATATGATATGAAGAGATGAGGGAGACTGGTCATGTGATCAGTTGATCCGAAATCAACCACCCACGTTGGAGAAAGTTTGTTTGAGACATTAGTAATAAAAGAGTTAGAAATACTTGTGAAGACCAATGATCAACTACTTGTCGAAGGTGAATGTTGCAAATCTCCAGTTGAAACTATAGATTTATTCTCTATGGTTGCAGAAATATTTTCAGAGACTTGAGTATTTGCGGCAGTACCATTTTCAGACATGGTTTTGGAAGATAAAGATAGCAAAATGGGATTTTTCAAGATAAGATGAATAAAATTGGTCAGGAATAAGTCTAAAGCCCGTATACCATGTGGAATAAGATTATTGAATAATTTCATTCATATTTTTCTATTTCATATACATGGCTTTATATATACATTAAAGATTGTGAAATAGAATCACCTAAATCCCATGAAATCTGGGATTATACATAATCATATATTTTACATTAAGAGAGAGAATCAGAGATATGATATTCTACATTACCACAATTATCCTATGATCTTAGAGGATCATATCTTGATATGAAGGATAA
The DNA here is from genome assembly GCA_018342035.1 of Solanum appendiculatum. NCBI lineage: Eukaryota > Viridiplantae > Streptophyta > Magnoliopsida > Solanales > Solanaceae > Solanum > Solanum appendiculatum. The sequence continues at coordinate 225,385 of JAGDQO010001908.1, read as the reverse complement.
CTTCCCATCTTAGAGGATCATATCTTGATAACAAGAATGCCTTTTTTGAAATCCTCTATCAGCCAGCACTACAACCTGTAATGCCTGGGGCACCACCTCTAACCTAAAGAACCACAAATCCAAGAGGTTCTCCTAACTGAGATGACCGTGCAACAGTCCCACATCGGAGACACTCTCTAGACCGATGTCCAATCTCCCAACAAGCAAGGCAACTCAAACGGGCTAAATTATGGGGTGAAGGATGCGACGAGCAGTCCTAGCTACCTCTGTCAAACTGGATATCACCTCTAACACTCTGGGGACCACCCCTAGCTTACTGTCCAGGGCCCTAGGGCCTGAAACTGTTGATCATATTGCCCGTGATATGTAAATGCAGGGCACCCCCAAGCAAAATTTCCCAACTCACCACACGAACAACACTTCCGACCAAAAATGACATAGTGAGATGGCCCACCTGAAATAGAGTGAGCCCCAAAGCCTGAATGCCCAGAATGCAAACCATGTGAAGCTTGTCATGAACTCTGTCCACCTTAGGTACCATAACCTACCACAAAACCACCTGGAACCTGAGGTGCTCCTACCATGGGTTCAATAGGTCAAACGTTAGGATGACCCGCACTGAAATGATACCCACCTCAGGGTAAGATGCTTTCACCACTATACTGATGGCGTGGCCTCTTATCGCTACCTCTGTAAATCTCAGTACACACATGCTCCACGGCCCTCGCATGACTAACTACCAGGGGAGAAATAGATCCAGCCGCTTTCAAGTGCTCCGATTCTAGACGGAGTGGCAAATAATCCCCTAATAAATTGCTGAGTCATGTCCCGCTCTATAGGAAATAATGTGGAAGTATGTCCGACCCACTTGAGAAACTTGATCACGTACTCAGAAACTACTGATGAACGTTGCTGAAAACCTACTAACCCAACTCATGTCTATAAATCACTGGCTATACCAAGAACCATACTAGCTCGTGGTGTATCCTCAAAGAGACTCGAAACTCCCAACACTAAATATCAAGGAGCTGAGGTGGCCACTAAGAATGTGGGAACCTGGCATGCCCCAGATCTTCTAACTGTCGCTGAACATCCCTGGTGTTATGACCAGGCATCGAAGCTCTGGTGATATGAGTCGACGTCCCATCTACGTCCATCGAACACTTCGTACTATCCATCTATGAAAGAGTGATTTCAATAAAGTGTTTAGAGATTGATTGAATCAAATACACAGAATAAGGAATCAAGATTGGAATTTCGTAAGAATGCCCTATAGCCTCTCGATGATAGGATACAGACATCGCTGCACTGCTCCGCAGGACTCTACTAGATACTTGCTCTCATACCAACAATATCGACGAGCCTAGAGCTCTAATACCAATCTTTAACAACCCAAAATCTTAGGTTGTGATGAAATCTACTATGTCCCACCTGTAGGTATGCCGAATCCATAGCCCATAACTAGAAGCAACGGGTTATCGCATAGAAGAAAAGAATTTGGAAGATAAATAATAATGATAAGAAGCAAAGGAAAGAGAGAATCAATTTATTATATAAAATAAAACCCAAAGACCTGGTATCAGTCAGTATTTGATAACTAATCAAAATAGGAGTACAATGATAATAAAATTATACAAAAATTTATCTGAAACAAAATAAAGACTAGTCCTAGCCAAAACGGAGGGAGATAGGAAACTTCAAATGTTAGGAGCTTACCCAGTCCTTGAAAGCCAAGAGCTACTTCGCACGAGATCCAAATCAGCAACGAGAACTCGTAGTATGATCTGTAGGGTGCAGAAGTGTAGTATGAGTACCAATAAGTGGAACTCAGTAAGCATAGGCCGATTGAGCTCCAAAGATAAAGAAAGCATAAACAAGTGGTAAGAAGGGAGCATATATAACAAGTAACTAAAGCATTAACCGGTAACTCGTAATTGGAAATAAAATGATACAAGGAAAAGAGGATAAATGAAGCAAGAGGACGTACCCAGAGGCTCTAGGCTAGGGACTTATTTACAACAAAACACAACTAAGGATGACAACTAGTCGAAGGCATACTAATCGGAATAACCACAAATATCACATAAAAGTCAAGAAGGCCATTCTAAACCAAACCCTAAATAAAGAACGCCAATTAGAAGAGAACAAAGGCAATATCTACCATGAAACAAGGGACCGCCCTTTATACTACCTCAAGTTTACAATCAATTAAACAATAACCTTACCGAGCCCCTATGTGCCCAGAAGGTATACAACAACAAACTAAACTCGTACGCCCCCATAAGACCAACAAGTACAAACAACAATCAATTATGCTGGTGATAGGCAATGCATATGTATGCGAGTTATGCAATAAAATTAGTAGTACCATCAGTGCCAAGAGCCTCATGCCAAGATATATTCACCTACATCCCGCTCCCAACAACCAAATAGGACCCATATGCCTCCCTCTTTTTGTTCAATGGATCATACATATGTATATACCTGCCTGGTCCCAATCTAGGTCTTACATAATCTATCTGATTGGATCCGCTCCATCATGGTGACCGATAGGGATGGCAATGGGGTGGTGTGGGTGCAGGGCGGTGTGGGTTTAAGGCTATGCGGGGCGGGGCGGGGGGCGGGTCTCCTCCTGTTTTATCAACGAAGAGCTGCACTTTTTTTAAAAAAAAAACTCTTTAAACGTTGAGATTTAATTTAGGTGTATTTTCAATTATTGGTAAACCTATGCTAATGGTAAAAACTTAAAAGGAAAAAAAAGTAACAAATTTGTTCATGACTTTACTTTCTTAAGTTATATTTTATCAACTTTGCTATCTAATTGCCTAATAAAATAATTTTAAACTAACCCATTAAATTATTTTGTATGTAACAATGGTAATTTATACAATTTTAAAATATTTTTATATACAAATAATAAAATAAGAAAAAAAAGCTTTAGTGGAGCGGGTTGAGAATAAAAAAAAATGCTATGTGGGGTGGGGCGGAGCAGGTTAATAATTTTGTGGGCTTGACAAAACCTGCCCCGCCTCCTCTCTGTACCACCCCATTGTCATCCTTATTGATCAGAGATAAAATAGAACAAACATTATAAAAAAGGTCGGCAACTCTCCGACCGGTCAAGTAAAAAGTGAGTGCATCCTTGATCCTTCTTTATTTCGAAGCCCATTTATAAAGCAGTACAGGTAGTACGACTCCCATTAAAAGATTAGTTAGAATAATTTAGGCATAAACCCTACTTCTCAAAGAAGATGCTCAGAACCAATGCATACACCATGGTCATACTACAAATCATATGAGAATGAGAAACCAATGCAATGCATGTCATCACCATCATCCAAACACTAACATCCAAATCACAGAAGGCATAAGACCACAATACCTCACACCCCTAAAGCACATAAACTAACTTGGAATCCAGCTGATCCTCAATCAAGGCCTCAGGCCCAAAATATTCCAACCAACTCAACAACGATAACATAAGAAAAAACATCTCTATTTAGGTAATGAAAGGAATTATGAAGAATCAACATTCGAAGGAGCAACTCAAGAATCTCCACATCTACCTGAAGATACCGCCTAAAGGAACAAAGTACGGCTAACTCCATCCTACAGTAATAATATGCATCGAAGGATCCAAAGTCTAACCATGAGATAGGGATTCTCCATGTTAACAAGTCTAATTAGGGTTAGCTCTCACAATACCAAGCAACCCCATGGTCCATGCACTAGCAGAGGCTACCAAACCATAGAAATTCTTACAAGAAGTAGCAATAATAAGTAAAGGACCATCAAAACTTGTTCTAAGGAACTTACCATATCAACTACTTCAAAGCATCAAACATCCACCCTAAAGGGGTTAACAACGCTAAAGTAATGCATAAACAAGGAATTACCAACCTAACTAAGGATTTCACGATACTAAACTAGCCTAAGGCTCATAACAGAATCAATAAATTAAGAATAAGGAAGAGAATATTGAATTCACTGCATTCAATCCTAACTCAGATGCAATTTATGCTAAACATTATCTTATGAAGCACAATCTAAGAGAAAGTAGATCGTAGCCTACCTCGAAGCCGAACTGCAATCTTGAACCATCCACGAACCGCTCGCCTCTTCACCACATTCTCTGAATGCCTCGAAACTATCAATAACATCAAATACGCATTAAGATAAGAAGAACGATACCCATAATTCTATAATATAACTCGGACCCAAAATTAGGCCAAAATAGGCATGTGGGACCCATTAAGAGAATTTCAAAATAGAACTTGTAACTAGCCCCCTTTAAGCTCAAAGAACTTGTGCTCGAAATTTAAGCACAATGAGAGCTCGAGAACCAATCCAAATCAGCCCATAAAAATTAGAATTCAAGAACAACCATTGAAGGAGAGAAAAGAGGTTTGAGGTGAGGAATTACCATAAAAATGAGTCCATAACACTACTCCAAAGTCCCCAACGCAAGGCCCTTACAAAAACCAACAATTAGCAACTAAAATGAGCTCAAACGGAGCTTCATAACACAAGTTTTCGCATTTTGAATGTTGAACCAACGAACTGAAAATTTGGGCTTTAAATAACCCCCGGGTACCACTAAAGCAGTCCTTTGGCCGCTTAAGCGGCTGGTCAAAGTTGGTCAAACACCGCTAAAGCAGTCCGGTGGCCGCTTAAGGGGTTGCATCAGCACAGGCTAAACTTTGGTTTTGATTATCCTGACACATCCGGAGTCCCGTGAACACAAATCATATATGAAATCTGATTGTAAACGATATTCTAGACTCAATGGAATCAATGATACAACATTTAGATGTCACTTACTAAATATGTTGACTGAAGTCAACACTTTAGCTATTACAAATAAAGCAACCAAGTGTCCAAAATCAAAATGAAGACCTTGAGACCCAAACCAAAGGTCCTACTAGTTTAAATTTGACATTCCAGAGCTAATGCACTGACGGAATTTTCATACGACAAATAATTCTCCAAATGTTGACCGTAGTCAACTCTAGGCTATACTTTCCAACATCAAAGCTAAAACTCACAGTGGGAGTCTCAGGACATGAACCAAAGGTCCTTCTAGACCAAACGTGATGTTCCACAGCTAACGAAACTGTCAGAATTCCATTTTGAGGCCGTCTACCTGAACTTTTGACCAAAGTCAACCGTTCAAGTTTCAAAGGCTCCAAAATACAGAAACTCGCAAAAAACCCAAATGAACAACCCGATAATTGAACTATTAGTCTCAACAAGTTATAAATTTCTTGGGGCTGCTATAGGAAAGATCTAAACACCGAAAGTATTAGAAGATACTGAAAATGAACTTGAGGGTCATTACACCTAATTTAATCTTCAAGTTGCATTTTTCAGTTGATTATTTTTATGATATTATGTGGTGGATTCGGGTCGACCGCTGATGCCTACCAATACCTATTTTTTGTACTAGTACTATTTTTTCTATGCCATGGTTGCAGGATTCAGTGACGTTTCATAGGTGACGACGAAAATGATCTCTGATAGCTTCTACTTTTCTTCCTTCATGGTGGAAGTTGTGTCGATTTAATTTAAAACTATGTCTCCTCTTAAAAGCTCTTGTACTTGGTTAGACTAGTTCCTTGGGAAAGGTTCACTATAATTCTTTACAAAAGAAATTTATTTTTAAATTGAGTTATGAGTATTTCTAGTTGTAAATAGAGTGTTAGCTTATAATTTCTTCAGTTCCACATTTAATGTCTTAGTTCGGGGGTAAGAGTTCTCCTATATAGGTATTAGAGTAGGTGCCCACACGGTCTGGTGGGTTGAGTCACCCTTTTTTTCATCGATAATTGATATCTTTATTCAAAGTAGTTATACAATTTATATAAATATTAGTGATATTCAAAATAATAAAGCTACAACTAAAGTATATATGAATTTTAAATTAAAGGCCCAAGCTAAAGAGGGACTCATAATTTCTAAAAACAAAATACAATATTTATATTAAAATAAAGCCAAAAAATATTTTTTAACTTTTTTCGAAAATACCCTGCTGAAGTAGGCATGTCGATAGAGACAAATAGTGATAAATAAAAGATGAATTATTATAAAATTATGAATAGCAGTACTAATGGTTTAGACAAAATTTATATACTAGTTTACATATATAAATAAAAGAAATTAATTTTAAAAATATTTATTTAATCAAATAGTAATCAAAATAAGATATAAGTCGGTCAAAATTGGGTGTCAACAATATGGATTTCATAAATCTAATTCTTATTTAAGCACTAAATAATAAGTCCAAAAGCTAATTAATTTATTTTCCAACTTCCATAGAATAGTTGACTAGTTGCATTTAATTTGTTACTTACCCACTTCTTCTAGATTTAAAAATTTATTGATTGAATGTACTTGGCAAGTTGGTGTACCACCTATGTCTTATATATATTAGGACTTGTGTTTTGAGTCAATATACAAAATAAAAAGATTATCATTGAGATTTGAGATATAGTGAAGTTTCAACGAAGATGAAGAACGAATCAACCATTGTATTCACTCTTCTTTGTGTGTTTATTTTGCTCGGTTAAGTTTCTTTTCCTTTTCCCCTCATCTTCTCTCTCCCTATTTCTCCATCCTTCTCATTTTTCTCTTCTTATATGGTATGCCAGTAACTTTTTTTCTTTATACACATACACGTACTGCATATGCTATGTACATACACATATGTATATGAAAAAGGTTAACATTTGCGATTTGTATTACATTTTTTATATGTTTACCTATTGAACCATATTATTATCTTTTGTCTCAAATATATTATCTCCCAATATCAAATTTTTATCATTGAAGAATGGGTTTGATTTCATTGATGTAGTGGACCCCAAATAAGGGTATTTTTGATATTTATTAATTTTTTATGGGTATATTTAGATCTATTTAATTTCTCACTTGGGTATGCATCAAATTATTACAGAGAATACATAAAAATTAATTCGATAGTTTAGGGTAAATTTTGTGATAGTCAAACATGGTATACCTATACAAATATTATGAAATATTTTAAAACATTATTTTTTTGTTAAATTTAGTGCCCCACTAATTCTGACATACAAAGTGCAATTTAGAAAGTATATTTTTTTTCATTTGTTATTCATTTGAAGTTTACAAGTTTGACTATGATCACAAGATCACATCGATATTAATTGATTGAACTTCATTATAAACATAGTGGTAGTAACTTTAAGAAACCATATATGTTTAAATTCTATGTATTGTCGATGAATTTACTTGAATTAATAACATTAATATTTATTTTGTTTTGATATAGGTTTACAATCATGTATGGTATTGGGAGAAGATCAACTATGTCAAACATCAAAAGATTGTAATCCTGATTCTTGTAAACTTGGATTTGTGCTTTGTTCTAATGGAAAATGTGGATGTCCTAAAAGAATAAGGAGAAACGTTTCTTTCAAGAAAGACAATATTTATATGGGTAGATGTTCTTGTGGATGTAAACCACATTGTGTCTTAGGATTTTGCACATGTCCTTGTTGTTGAGAGTAAAAATTAAGACAGGTTTGAGGTATAAGAGAATATTTCATCTTATTATAATGATAACTTCGAGAATATTTTATCCTTTTATAATAAACACATAGTATGCCAATTCGATGCTTTCATTTCCTTCACTCCAATTCATACAAGGATAAATCTATCTTGGTACTTATGAGCTCATGTGAGTTTAAGAAATTTACTAATGATTTGTGAATAATTTATTTTACTATGAATATAATTATTATCATATAGAATAATCTTAATATCTCTATGGGAATCATAAACTTTAAAATTCTAGCTTCGCCTTTAAATTTTTATTGCAAATCTTAATATGCTAAAAGTGTCATTCCTCGAGTTTACACCTTGGGTGTGGCCGAAAATCAGAACCACTACTGATTCCAAGCAACCCTTGGTTTTGGCATATTATAACATTGAACATTGAATAATGTAGAAGCTGAGAACAATAATAATGGGCTAAAACGTCGATGTCACAACCCAAATCAACGTTACTGGCACCTACACCAATCCCTTTGTGGGTGAATCGATGCTTAAAATCCTAACTCATGCAGCATCTAACAATTCAAACTAAAATATAAAGGATGAACAAAAATAACTCTAAGTCTCAAAATAAATCAATAAAATAGCGGAAGTCTAAACTATTACATTCCCCAAATTTGAAAGTCGTCGTACTAAAACATCTAACTAAAAAGTGTAAGAGTAAAAATAATTATGTAATAAGTCATAGTCTCAATGTCTGAAAAGAAAGACATAAGAATAAAGAAGATCTGCGGTAGCTCGGACAGAAATAGCTCACCTTTAGATCAGGAAGTAGTGCTGCAAAATACAAGGTCTCGTAGATACCTTTGGATAACAGTCTGCACTCAAAAAAAGTGCAGAAGTAGCATCAATATAAACACTAAGTACTCATAGGAGTCATAGGTCAACAAAAGTTAGTAATGGATATATAATCACAGTTATAAAACAAATAGACAAGTAATTCCATATAATCAGCACATAAGTCACAAGTCATCAGAATCATCAAAAATACAACATCTGTCATGATCTAAAATCGGATCATGACGGCGCCTACCATAAACCCCCCCCCCCAATAGGAAAGCCAAAATTCAAACAACACGTGATAAATAAATCTAGAAGTAACTTGCGTGAAAGCAATAGTAAGACATAGAATAGGTCTATATCATAGATATGTACATAATGGTACAAAATATACAATAAAGGCCCAAAAGTGACTAGGCAGGACAAGTATATTCAAAATCAAACCCCGGACCTTATGTTAACGGTACAAGAGTGTCTAAGTACAGAAAATGACTATATACAACAGATGTGTCTAATCAAAATACATTATACATAGATAGTGCAAATCTCTTAATGCCAAAAACTCACCACGATCCAATAGCAATGGCCTCGGGAGATCCAGAATCAACGAGTGTGGATAGTACTTGGAATTGGTTCAGAAAAATATGTAGATACTATTAGTACCAAAATATGGATACTCAGTAGCTGTTATAGGCCGACCGAGCTCAGAAAGAGACTGTATAAATAAGAGAGGCACGGTAGTGCTAACACTTAAAATGAGAGCTGACTAGAAATGTTCTCAAAAACACTGATTGTGAAGATAATAATAATAATGAATAATTTATGTCAATACAAGGCTATCACAGACAAACAAACAATGCAAGATGATGCAATGCACAAGTGGCAAATGCATAAAAGTAAAAAGCCCTAAAATAGCCTCGTTGGCCTCCCAAGGACATTTCATAGACCCGCTATAGCTTAACTATAGATGCAATAATCACAAAACCTAAAATTTAATTTGATGGCTGCCGAAGCTTATCATTGTATGCAATAAACATAGAAGCCCTAAAATTGCCTTGCCAACTGCCTTATAGGCTCCCCTGGGCATTTTATAGACCTGTTGCCACTCAACTATATATGCAATAAAGTAAACTGAGAGAGGGTTGCGAGAGCGACTCATGAACCATACATAAAAGCAGTGCATCTATTAAAAACCATAAGACCCAATAACTCAAGGAGAAAGTCTCTTAAAAAATATTTATACAATATTTATTACAGCCCAAATTGACATGAAATAGATAGAAATGCTAAACTAATACTATGAAAATCAAGCAGCCCTGCTAGGATTTTCCATGCCCATGAAAATTCTTCGATACGTCTAAATCATACATATAAAAAGAAAGTTCTATATGTATTTTGAATGCATTTAGAAATAATATAGATTTTGAATGTATATAGAACTACCACATAGAATATTAAATACCTCGTTTAAGATAACTAACCAGTTGGGTGCAGATTAATAATAAGAGATCCAGAAAGTTCAATAGAAATAAATAATAATAGTTCGAGTTGGAAGAATCAATACTCAATCATTGACATGTCAAGTTCACAAGAATCTCAAGGATTACGAGCCGTGCTTGTGTCAATGAGGGTATTTAGATCGAAGTAGGTCAGTAACAAAGAGACAAAATTAGAATCTATGCCAAAAGTACTATGAGTATTGATGTTCAAATGTATCAAAAGCACTCAAGTGTGTAAAAAAAATATAAGTTCTGATGTTTCAGAGTGTAAGAAAAAATGTGTGTACAACTTGATTTTTCAATGTTCAAGGTGTGTGTCGAGTATGTGTAAAGCGTGTATTGTAGAGTTCTGATATTCGAAAGTTGTTTCAAGAATGAGTTGGGGATTCTGCTTATATAATGCTGAAATACCAATCCATAACGAAGTGGGAAGGAAAGAAAATAAATTCATCAATCAATTTGATAGGTAATGGGACATATAACGCTCTGTATTCTATCAGATATGCTCATTTGAAATTGACCTATGTAAAATCTTGTACTGAATCTCAATCGGTTAGGAAGCTTTCAACTCAACTTTGCGATAGAGGATTCTTACGACCTTAATTCACCTCCCAAAGATTTACCACACTTAAAAATTGATCATAACACCTAGTTACAATTAGGTATCACCCAATATGGGCCTATACACATACGTGAAATGATTTGGATCTAAGCTTAGAAGTTGTGGGCATAACTATATTATCATCACTATCATTCTTGTTAATGTTTCAATCCTTAGTTTGAACCTTAAACATGATTTTTTTTTCTCAATTAAATTATCAAGCTCACCTGGATAAGACTGTAAGCATCTCCTATTAATCTTTCCTTTAACTTCTTGGAGTATTTTCAATTAGTTGTAAAGCCCCTTTATTCCAAAGCAATAAAAATATAAATACAGTTCTATCCATTACATAAATTTGAAGCATGTATCTAAAAATTATATAATAGAGTGTTATATGATTTTTAATTTAAATTTTAAACATTTTGATTGTTTATTCAAACCCGTGAATAACATATTTAACTTTAGCATTGCATTTTGAACAATAATATTTTCTTCCTCTGGATCAACCTTTGTAATATATTTTCTGCAAGTCAAATATGACCATTTGTGATCAAGTTTCAAACATGCATTTTTGTTACAATCCAATAGGTAGACTCCTTTGATTTAATAATAATAATACCACTATATTTAGAATCATATATAACAAATACCTTATTTAATTAATATAATAGAAAACTCACTCCAGTGCATTGAATCAAATCACTAAGAAATTTAAAAGAGACCATTCCTTTAGACAACTCATTAGAAATCAAAATATGTTGTTATGAACTTGTCTATGAAAGTTTCTCATATTTATAATCACCTGACGCAATTAATCTACAAAATTTATCAAAACAATTAGTTTAATAAGTTTTAAAATTTATATGATTCAGATTATATATTAACATGAAGTTGTCAAACCTTTTTATAAATTCAGTAGGTTGAGGCAAATTTGCATTAATCCATGGTTTGATTTGGTACCAACAACTACGAACAAAGTGATTGTCTATAGAATATTTTATAACAATATTAAATTAAATGTATTCGTAGTAATGATAATTCACTTTCAACAAAAACTATAATTTTTAAAGTTTATACCTCTAAATTTGTGTGGCTTCATTAATTGCAAAAGAATAACTCATGGTTCATTTGTTGATCTAGATATGCAAATTCACCGCATAATGTGGTATGAAGCCTATTTTTTGGAAAGATCCTCGTGGTCATTTGCATGCTTTTATATGATTTTTACTATTTTGCCTCTTTCTGTAACTTCTGTTTAGTATTTGTGGTGCGTTGGGATGGGTGAGATGTTTCTCGAGGTGGTCGGGAGTTAGTTGTATTAGTTTTCCCCTTTTAGAGGCTTTTGAGTGAAAGGATTGACCTTGGTCAACATCTCGAGAATCTCATGTCATATGAGATTTCTATAAGTTCCATTAGCTCTGGAAGGTCCATTTTGGGCTAATGACATGGTTGGTTTGGGTCTCGAGGCCTTTGGTGAGAGTTTGAGACATTAGACGAGAAGTCTTTGAAAGTTTGGCTAATGTTCGACTTTGGTCAACATTCTTGGTAAAAGTGCTCGGAGGTGATTAGGTTGATTTTGTGGTGTTTGGCATTATGTTGTTTTACTTGCCTTTTTTTAAGTGTTGACTTGGGTCAACATTCTATTGAGATGACCTGTGTTGGTTGTTTCATCAATTTTGTTGAGTCTGGAATGTCGTTCTTGTGGGGTAGCATAGTTCTTTTGCGAATATAGAATTCGAAACAAATTTCGTGCCCTTATCGAGGCATTTTCTTGACTGCAAAGTTCAGCTGATGCATCATGCACTGTACTCCACATTTGTGGAATAGATCCCTCATTCACGGAGGGTTAGTCAACCTAACCTTCACATTCGTAGTCAAGAACCCGCGTTCACGAAAGGTCAGTCAACTTAACCACCGCATTCATGGACCATGTAGATGACTTCTATCAGTTTTTAAGAGGGATTAATTTAGTCTTTTCCCACCCTTATAAACCTATATCCCAACATTTTTACACCTAATTAAGATCACAAGAAACCCCTAGCACAAAGTTGAGTTGAAAGCTCCCTTGCCGATCAAGTTTTGAGAAAAGATTTTACTTATGATAACTTAAAACGACCATATCTCTCGGCTCATAAAGAAATACGTGGCCCATAACCTATCTAATTAAATATATTTGAATCCTCTTTCTAACGCTACCAAGTTTAACTCAGTATGAGTTCGGAATAAAACTTTATGCCTATTTTAGTGAAGCCATGTCAGGTAGTTGTAGAACTACGACTGGACCTACGGATGGTAGATGTTTTGACGAATGGTAGTCCTAGGGTTATTTTGGTCCTTTCCCAAGCTTTTTAGCCCTATTCTAAGTCATTTTTTTTGTGTTTTACTGGTGTATGACATTCAAGTAATAAGTTTTCCTCTCAAAATCATTAATCTAAACCTTCAAGTATATAGAATTTCTCTTAAACTCACCTAGGGTTCCTCTTATTCATCAAGAACGCTAAAGCTTTCATGCCAAAAAAGTCAAGATACTAAGAGAATCCTTTCACCCAAGACTTTCTCAAGTTCTTCCACTCTAGAAACATCATAAAAAAATTTCTTTTCTCAAGATCTAGCACCAAGATTCCAAGATCAAAGGTTTCTTCAAAAAAGTTAATGTTCTTCCTCGGGCTCAGGGAAAATAAAGTCTCCATCAAAGTTTTTAGTCTAATAGCTTCATAATCAGGTATATAAGGCTATCATAGTGTTGGACTAGTTCGTCCTCACGCCCTACATCTACTTTTAAATCAGTAAAAGAGTAATCTAGGTTCTATCCTTAGATTTGAGTATTCTTGAGATGAGTTGATGTTGAGTTCTGAGTTCGTGAGTTCTTGATTCTTTTTTTGAAATTATATTCCTAATTATTGAATTTCTAGATGTTATGCATTGAGATTCTTGAGTTGATTCTTTCATGTCTATATTTCAGCATGAACCCTATTAATTGAGCATTCTTGAGATGAGTAGTATCATTGAGTTTTGAGTTCTTGAGTTTTTCTATATTGTTATTGAGATCCTTGAATTGAGTTGTTCATGACTATATTTCAGCATGGACCCTATTTTGAGTTTTGAATTTTGAGAATCTTTTTAAACAAAACATAATTGTGTTAAACTGAGTTTTGAAAAAGTAAAGAGGAGTTTGAGAAAGAGTTTTAACCAAGAGTTGAGAAAGAGTATAAGGGAGCTAAGTAGTCCCAAATGTATCATTTTGTTATAATGAAAAGCGAACTATGAAAGGGCAATCTATGGAGTTATGTCCCATCCCAATGAATGCTACATGGGTGCTGAGAAAGATTGTTGAGGTTGGGAAAATCATCTTGAATGCACAACAATTACAAGGTGATCTAAGGAGCAGTTTAGCATTGATGGTCCACAATGGTAAATTCTCTATCAAAAAGGTATATGTTAGCCTACTCCCTATTTACCAGAAGGTACCGTGGAAGAGTATTGTTTTGCATCCGACAATCCATCCTAGATTTAAAGTCACTTTTTGGCTAGCTGCTTAGCAGAGACTTGCTACAGCTGACAAACTTTTGAAGATTGGAGTCCATGTTCCCCTAGAATGCAGTTTTTGTAACAATGCAATGGAGACTGTTGAGCATTTTTTCTTTGATTGCTCTATCACAAAGGCTATTTGGACAAGATTACTACTTTGGTTAGGTTTTTACAGAAGTATTAGTGACTGGAAAAATGAACTACAATGGGTCAACACTCAGGCTAAAGGTACATCTAGAAAAGGTGCTCTAGTTAGCTGTGGATTCGTCACACTGGTTGCAGTGCTATGGAGGGAAAGGAACAAAATCAGGCTTAAACAGGGCCAACTTCAAGTGGACATGTTGGGAAGGGAAATTGCATATCATCTTCATGTGAGAGCTCAAGATCGTCCAAGTTGGAAGGCTGCTCTTACTTTGATAGCTGGAGTTCCATAGAGTCGGGCAGGCATTGGATTAGTTTTGTTATACCTTTTGAAATGTCTAGTAGTCATTGAATAGTTTTGAGATAGATTTGATTGTTTAGCCTATACATAGAGCCTTTTGTTAGTAGGAAATGTATAGATGGAATAGTTGTCCAGTTATGAGAAATAGGTGGTCTGCACCTATTTAGTTTGTATTGATTCACTTTGGTTTTGAAATGAAACTTTTCATTCACAAAAAAAAAAAAAAGAACTATGATTCATGATTAGTATGACAGTCGAGTATGCCATTAATGTGTAAGCAGTATGACATCTATATATGTCATCAATGTTTATGTAGTATGACTTCCCGAATCATCAATGATCATATCAGAATAAACATTTGTTTTAAACTGTTTTTTAAGAAAGTAAAGCAGAGTTTGAGTAGAGTTTAAAGAGAATTCTTTTGTAAAATTTAAGGGAACTAATTGATTCCTAAATGTATTACTATTACATTGAGAAAAGAGAAACTTTAATTTCTAAAAAGAGTTATGAGTTCAAAGATATTTCAGAGTAGGTACCTCTTTTAAGATGTTATTTTGAGTAATTACCTCAAACAGAGAAAGAGTATGTTTTATACATTCGAGCATGAGTATATTATTGGGAGTAGTATTGAGCACCGAAATGGGGATGAGTTTAGACAACTCTAAATCCTCATAAACCATGTCTGCAACATGGGTAAATGATCATACTTTTTAGATGAATCCTTAGTGCCTTCGGGCAGAGTTTAGTGGATCCACTTAGTTGAGGTGTTCTATACCCCGGTAAGGTATAAGACAGTTCTGGCAGCGTTGGCGAGACGTTGTATCATCACAGCCTGTAATACCCTGGAAGTTGGAAGGATGAAAGGAAAAGAAGAAAATGTAGAATTTGGCTATCAGCAGTGAACTACGAGTCCCATCTCCGTAGAAGGGCAATCGTAGAAGTTAGGTTGAGTTTTGGAAAATTACATTTCTGGAGTTTTGACCTGTGGATGAATAGGATGAACTGTAGGATGGTTGACGGGCCGTAGATAGCATCCGTAGGAGTGATGCAGAGATTTAATTTAGGACCTCAGTCCTTCGGAAGGGCTTGATGGCCCATCATTTTGTCTACGGGCCATAGGAAGGTTCCATAGAAAGGTTTCAAACTTAGTGAAATTTTGAAATGAGAGTTGAGTTCTATGGATGGGTTATACGAACCGTAGAAGATTCGACAGACCGTAGAAAGGTCTCGTGGGAAATAATTGAATATTTGGGTTTCTGAAGTTGGTTCTACGGTCGACCATGACGGACCATAGGTCAGTCAGACAATTATTTTTAAAAGGGTATTTGGGTCTTTTCCTATGCACTTAATGCTTTAAATATGTCATTTTGACCCTAATTCTAAGCCTATAAATATCATTTACCCTTAGAAATTTCCCCAACTTATTCATTTCCTCAAATTCCAAATTTCTCTCTAAGGTTCTCTCCAAAATCTTCTCTCTAGATCAAGGATGAAGAAGCTAGGGTTTTCAAGTTCAAGCCTCCGTTTTAATCATTACTTAGGGCTTCAATCAAGGTATGTAGAGAGTTCATCAATGGATTCCATTCACCCATTGAGTCGCCAAAGATTCTTCAATTCTCCAATTCAATTCCAATTCAATTCCAATTCAATTGGTTAGGTTTTCATTCAATTCCTCATGGGTTCTATTTGTATGGATTAAATTGTTAGAATTTGATCATATTATGACTATTTAGACTCAATTATGTGCTTTACAAATCAATTCCATGTGAACATATGCATTGATCATGAATTTGACTATGAACTAATTTGCTTGAAATTGAAGAAAAACTATGAATTTACAAATATATTTTCATGAACTTATGCATGATTTATGAAAAGGAATGATTTGTGATCTAGTTTTCTTTAAGATGAGCATCAATGAATTGTGAAAGGTTTTCTCACATGTTAAGGGATCATGGCTTGCGAAAGGTTTTCTCATTTAGACTTGATTCAAGATTAATGAGTTATTCTATGATGTTTCTAGCTTAGATTAGTCTTAATTGTGATTTTCCATTGACGATGATGATTTTATGTTTGTGATTATTCCGTTGGGATTTAACTTAGCACCGAAAGAATTTTGAAATGGAGGCTCAAATAGGGTAGTTTCTAGTAGCAACCTCTAGTTCCTAACTACGTGCCCCTGTAGTTGCCTTAAATGGCCTAGCTAGTGGATCCACGTATAGCATATGATAAGATATGGAGTTCTACCTTGACAAGTAGACTCTCCCTTCTTGGTGTGTGAGTTGCATCGGATTCCATGTAATAGCTCGCATGACCTATTGTCGATTAAAGATAATATCCCACATAATGAACTAAGTTGCCTTCAAATGTTTTATGAAGCTTTCTTATGATTTTAAGATGCATCGACCATGTCCATGATTTATGATTCTTCTTAAATGATTTTACTAAGTTAGCTTGGTCATGCATATCATGTTTTCGATTATGTCCCCTTATGATCATGTCTCATGTTGTATTGCATTCCCCTCATACCTTGTACATTTCATATACTAATGCATATTTATGCCTTCATTGTTTCATTATTGTAGGCCGTGACAATTCATCTACCTCCGTTTATGGCTAGTGAGCACTCAGAGATTTTTAACACTTGGTGAGTCCTCATACTTCAAGGACAATGTCATATTTATTGCTTTCCTTATGTTTTAGTTTTAGACTTTGTACGTGGTGTAGGGGTTACATCCTGACCACTCTCTTGATGTAATAGATGGCTTGTCTAGACTTTGATGTACTTCCACTTATATGTCAAACTACTTACTTCTTATGAGATTTATTGCTTTTCTCTATTATGTTGTGTACATGTATGTCAAGTGGCTTGTGTAGGACCTCTCGGGTTCTTATACGTCATGTCACATCTAGGGTGTTCTTTGGTTCGTGTCAAACTTGGTATTCAGAGCACAAGGTTTTAGGAAAAGGTCCTAGGATGTCTGACAAGCCGCGTTGAGTAGAGCCTTGTTCATGAATGTGAAGCAAGCCATATTTATGAATAGGAGGCTACAAAGCCTTTAGGAAATTTCACTTCATTCCTTACTCTAAAGTTGTACCATAGAGTCTATCTCTATAAAGATCCTTCTCCTAAATCGTGTTCGATCCTTTTCAGATGGCCCCTCGAAGAGCTTATGTTAGAAGGAATGAGCGTGAGAATGTGGAGTCCGAGGTTCTTCAAGGTCCGGTTGATCCTTTGGCTGAGCAAATGACTCATGCCGAATTCTGAGCTGCTTTCCAAGTGATGTCTTAAGCCATGACGGCTCAATCCAATAGAGAGGCTAATGTTCCCATGAACCCAAATGTGGGTACGACGGTGACAAGGATAAGAGACTTCACTAGGATGAATTCTCCAGAGTTTCATGGGTCCAAGGTTGATGAGGATCCTCAAGAGTTCATTGATGTGGTGTATAAGATAGTAGGTATCATGGGATTGTCTGTGGTTGAAAAGGTGGAATTGGACACTTATCAACTTAAGGGTGTTGCTCAAGTGTGGTTTGAACAATGGAAGAGTGAGAGGTCTATTGATGGGGTCCCCTTGATAGGGAGAAATTTAAGGGTGCTTTTCTTGATCATTTCTTTCCTCTTGAAATGAGAGAAGTGAAGGTGTTTGAGTTCATTAACCTCCAAAAAGTTAATATGAGTGTGAAGGAGTGCTTTGAAGTTTACTCAATTGGCTAAGTATGCTCCAACTATGGTTTCCGACTCTAGGGCAAGAATGAGTAAGTTTGTATCAGGTGTGTTCGATTTGGTTGTCAAAGATTGTTGCACGCCATGTTGATCAAGGAAATGGATATCTCTCGTTTGATGATACATGCTCAACAAATTGAGGATCAAAATCTTAAGGAAAAGGCAAAAGAGTTCAAGAGGGCAAGGACTGGTTCTAGTGACTTTTCACATTCTAGGTCCGGTGAACATGGGTGTCCTCAATTTTGGCAAAAGTTTTCTGGTCAAGGTTCTTCTAATGCTTCGACTCCTAAGTTTAATAAAGATAGGGTGTCTAACCCTAAGCCTCAAGTAGGAAATGGTGGTAATGGGTCTTCTATCCCCACTTGCCCAAGTTGTGGTAAGAGCCATCCGGGGAAGTGCCTAGCCGGTATGGATGGTTGCTTTCATTGTGAGAAGAGTGGTCATAAAGTGAAGGATTATCCATTACAAGCTAGCAAGGGTGAGGATGGTAAGCAAGCTTAATTTAGTGGTTTTGGTTCGGGTGCTCCAAAGCAAAATATACATTATGCTCTTCAGACCCGATAGGATCGTGAGGGTTATCCGGATGTGGTGACCGGTATGTTAAGAGACTTTCATCTTGATATTTATGCTTTACTTGATATGGGTACTACTTTATCGTTTGTTACTCCTTATTTGGCCTTGAGATTTGATGTTGGTGCTGAAATCATTTCTAATCTCTTTCATGTATCTACTCTCATTGGTGATTCTATTGTGGCTAAGAGAGTCTATAGAAATTGTCCTATTTCCATTTCTCATAGAGTCACTTATGTTGATCTTGTAGAGCTTGATATGTTAGATTTTGATGTTATTCTTGAGATAGATTGGATGCATGCATGTTATGCTTCCATAGATTGTAAGACCCGATTGGTCACATTCAAGGTTCTAAACGAACCTATCATGTCATGGGACGGGGGAAATTATGTTCTTAAGGGTTAGTTAATATCTTTCCTAAAAGATAGGAAGATGATCTCTAAGGGTTGCATTTATCATCTTGTACGGGTTAGGAATATAGATTCTGAGACCCTACTTTTGAGCCAATTTTGATTGTAAATGAGTTTCATGAAGTGCTTCCTGATGATCTTCCTATATAACACCTCAAAACTCTATTCTTAGAGTCTGAATCGGTTATCGTAAGTGTATTAACTTGGGTCGGGTGATATACTACTTGTTCATATATGTTAAGGTACATCCCTAAGTATTACAAGTTCTTTGGTTGTAAGTTAAGGTCATAATGAACCTTTAGCACAAAGTCGAGTTGAGAGGTTCCCTACGATTAAGTTTTTCACGCAAGTTCATTCAAGGATCAACTTCAATCAATCATACCTTCTAACATATAAAGAGTTTTGTGGCTTAATACCAACAAAATGAAAGGTCTTGAAGTCTTCTTTCAGCCGTTTTTGACCGTTCATCAATCCAAGTTATGTGCTAAAAGTTATGCCCATTTTTTGGGGCATTACGTAGTCCACACGAACCAGCACATGAAGTGGATGTCCGCCGTGTGGCTGCGCGGCAAGGTCAGTGTTACTATTAAGGTTGCACAAAGCATCGTGGGAACTAAGCTTCAGCTGCGCGACCGCACACGTTGCTTCAGAATTCTTTTAGTTTTCTCTTCTTTTCATGTTTTAGGAGGGGTGTTTATGTCTTTTCCTCATCCAAAAATCCCAACCCACGACTATTAATACCTTGCAAAAGTCAAAGCCAATCAGTTTTGATTATTTTAACCCTCTCATTCTAAAAAAATCTACGCTCAAGAACTTCAAGAAATACCAAAGCTAGGGTTTCAAGGTTTCCAAGCAAGTTCTTCTCCAAGCTTCTTCAAGAACCTTGTTCTTTCAGGTATGTAAGGCTTCAATGAGAGTATTTCTTTCACTCTAATGCCTAAAGTATTTTTATTCTCAATAATTTCACATGATTATTAGAAGTAAAGCTAGGGCTTTTATGAAATTATGATATTTCTTCAATAAGCTATGTTTTTCATTGTTTCACTTCGATTTTGAAACCTTATGGTACTGATTTAGTATGATGTTTATGGTCATTCAAACCATTATGGATTTTAAGCATGAAAACTAGCATGATATGAACTATGAACTACAACATAAATACATGTTATTATAAGATATGACTTTTTTAGCTTAACCTCATATATGATTCAAAATGATATGTGGTTTTCATACCTATGAGCATTATATGAATATATGTTGTTTTAGGAGGATTATTTAGTACCGAGAGGATGTGGGTTTAGAAATTTCAAGTCCCATAACTACGCACTAACGTAGGATTATGTTTCACCGCTTTATCGGTTGACCTTCTGGCCCTAAGAGGCTCAGATTAGTGTATCCACATAGATATGATATGGTCTTATACTCTGGCAAGGTATAGTGCAGACCTCCCAACTGGGTTAGCTGTTCGACATCATGAGCTCACATGGTGAATGTCGGTTATAAGAAACTCCCTAATTATGCAAATTTTATGATATGTTTTTAGGTCTATATGGTTCATTTTAAGTATGCTATTTTATGTATATGATTATGCAAGACTACTGAAAAAGACTCAACTATATGTATATGTACTTTTGAAAAGAGATTTTTATGATACTTGGTCATGGCCTCCAACTATTTTCTCTTCAACACTTTTACTATACATGTGGTTTTTGAAATCTTATTTCACTATCTTGTTCATGATTCTTTAAATTATTATGCTAGTGTCATCCCTTACTTACTCAGTACATTCCATGTATTGAGAATGTACTGACGCATACATTTCTCTGTGATGCATCCTTTTATTGATGTAGATTCCAGTATTCGCACTCAGATTCGTGGCTAGTAAGGTTGCAGCATTCCCAATTAGCTTTTGGTGAACTCTCTTTATTTGGGGACTCCGTTGTTTTAGACTGTCAACTCTTTCTTTATGTTGTCTTTGTTTTGAGGTAGCTGGGGCCATGTCCTAGCAGACTTATATTTTCATTCTAAAGTAGTAGAAGCTTTATTTAGACATTAGTAATGTAGTCTCATGAAGTTTATTGAATTATTTGTTAAGCATATGTTTCAGCTTCCGCAATAGTTCATATGATATGCTTGATATGTTAAGTCAAGGGTTAGACCGGGATCATTTATAGTCCTAGATACCGTGTCTCGATTGGGGTATAGACTTGAGTCGTGACATCTTGGTATCCCTCCTGAAAGGGAAATAGACTTCGGTATTGACCTTCTCCCAGATAAGCAGCCTATCTCTATTCATCCTTATCGTATGGCCCCGGTAGAACTTAAGGAGTTAAAAGAACAATTGAAGGATTTATTGGATAAGGGTTTTATTAGATCGAGTATCTCTCCATGAAGTGCTCAGGTGTTGTTTGTTCGAAAGAATGATGGTTCTCTTTGAATATGCATTGACTATCGCCAATTGAATAAGGTTACCATAAAGAATAAGTATCCTCTTCCAAGAATTGATGATTTGTTTGATCAACTCCAAGGAGCAATTTATTTCTCTAAGATTGACCTCCGATCGAGTTATCACCAATTGAGGGTGAAAGAGAGTGACATTTCGAAGATGGCTTTTCAAACTCGATATAATCATTATGAGTTTTTAGTGTTGTCTTTTGATTTGACTAATGCCCCGGCGGTGTTTATGATTTGATTAATAGGGTCTTTAAGCAATATCTTGATATATTTGTGATTGTGTTTATTAATGATATTTTGATCTACTTGCGAGTGAGGATGAGCATGTTAAGCATTTGAGGATTGTGTTGTAAATTCTCATGGATCATGAGTTGTATGCTAAGTTTAACAAATCTGAGTTTTGTTTGAGGTCTATTGCTTTCCTTGGCCATATTATCTCTCGTGAAGGTATTCAAGTCGATCCTAACAAAATTGAGGCAATTAAGAATCAACCTAGACCCTTGTCCGCTTCGGATATATGGAGTTTCTCAGGTTTGGCCGGTTATTATAAAAGGTTTGCGGAAGGATTTTCCTCTATTGCTTCGCCTTTGACATCATTGACTCAAAAGAATGTAAAATTCCTATGGTTGAAAGCTTGTGAGAAGAGTTTCCATGAGTTAAAAGATAGACTCACTTCGGCAACTATATTGACGTTACCGGATGGGTTGGATGGTTTATTGTGATGCTTCGTGGGTTGGTCTTGGTTGTGTTTTGATGCAACATGGGAAAGTCATTGCTTATGAATCAAGGTACCTGAAAGTTCATGAAAAGAATTGTCTGACTCATGATTTGGAATTAGCAGCGGTGGTGTTTGCCCTAAAGATTTGGAGACATTACTTGTATGGAGTGCATGTAGATGTATTCATGGACTACAAGAGTTTGTGTGTTTACTCAAAAGGATTTGAGCCTTCGCCAAAGGAGGTGGCTTGAGTTATTGAAGGATTACGACATGAGTGTCCTCTATCACCTCGGAAAGGTGAATGTAGTGGCGGATGCTCTTAGTCGACTATCAATGGGTAGTGTCGCTCATGTTGAGGATGATAAAAAGGATTTAATCCGTGATGTTCATAGATTGACCCGAATGGGTGTTTGGTTGGTTGATTCTAATGAAGGTGGTATAGTGGTTCATAATGGTTTGGAATCCTCTTTTGTATCGGATTTGAAGAATAAGCAAGATCTTGATCTGGTATTGGTTGACCTGAAGAAGTTGGTTTCTAAAAATAACATTGAGGCTTTCTCCCAAGAGGGAGATGGTGTCCTTCGATATCAAGGTCGGTTATGTGTTCCAAATGTTGATGGGTTGAGAAATCAGATTATGGCGGTAGCCCATAGTTCTCGGTATTTCATTCACCCGGGAGCCACCAAGATGTGTCGTGATTTGTGAGAGGTCTACTGGTGGAATGGGATGAAGAAAGATATTACGAAATTTGTGGCTAAATATCTAGATTCTCAACAAGTGAAAATTGAGCATCAGAAACCGAATGGTTTAGCTCAAGACATTAACATTCCTACATGGAAGTGGGAATATTTGAATATGGACTTTATTACGGGTTTACCTCGCACTCGTTGACAGTTTGACTCGATTTGGGTTATTGGACCAAATGACAAAATTTGCTCACTTTCTTCCCATTAAGACCTCATTCTTATCAAAGGATTACGTCAAGCTGTATATTAGGGAGATGGTAAGTTTGCATGAAGTGCCCTTGTCCATTATCTCCGATCGAGGTAATCAATTTACATCTCAGTTTTGGAAGTCGTTTTAAAAAGGTCTTGGTGCTCAAGTGAAATTTAGCACGGCTTTTCATCCTCAGACGGATGGGCAAGCCGAGCATCATTCAGGCTTTGGAAAATATGTTGAGAGCATGTGTGATTGGCTTCAAAGGAAATTAGGATGATCACTTACCTTTGATTGAGTTTGCCTATAATATAGCTATCATTCTAGCATTAGAATGACACTGTTTGAGGCTCTTTATGGTAGGAGGTGTAGGTCTCCTATTGGTTGGTTTGAAGTTGGTGAGGTTGCTTTGATAGGGCCCGAGTTGGTGCTTAAGGCTATGGAAAAGGTTCGACACATACGCGAGAGGTTGAAAATGGCTCAAACTTGACAAAAGTCCTATTCCAATGTTAGAAGAAGAGAACTAGATTTTGATGTAGATGATTGGGTCTACTTAAAAATTTCACCCATGAAGGGTGCCATGAGGTTTGGAAAGAAAGGGAAGCTTAGTTCTCGGTATGTAGGCCCATATCAGATTTTGAGGCATATTGGCAAGGTTGCTTATGAACTTGAGTTGCCTAATGATTTAGCATCGGCACATCCGGTATTCCATGTCTCTTTGTTGAAAAAGTGTGTTGGAGATCCGACATCTATTGTTCCTTTGTAAGGTTTGGGAGTTAAAGAGAATCTTTCTTATGAAGAGGTTCTGGTTGAGATTGTAGACCGGCAAGTCCGAAAGTTGAGAAACAAAGAGGTTACTTCCGTAAAGGTTCTTTGGAGGAATCAATTAGTTGAGGGTGAAACTTGGGAGGCCGAAGCCGATATGATATCCTGGTATTCTCATCTCTTTCCCTCTGCTCTTGCTTTAGCTTGAGGTTTTATCCCCTCATAGTTCATTCTTTTGGATTCATGTGTTTTAGTAATTCTCATGTTTCCATATGCATGCATGTTCATGAAGAATTTATTTTTGACGTTATGATTTAGCTTGGAGTGGTTCTCCATGTTTATGTGCATTTTGATGAAATTGCATTCATGTTCGGTTGTTAGTTTCTCTCCTTATTCATGCTAGCTTGAGTCCCATTAGAGGATGAATGTTCCCTAGGGAGAGATATTGTAATACCACGTAAGTTGCAAGGATGAAAAGGAAAAGAGGAAAATGCAAAATTTGGCTATTAGCAGTGAACTACGAGTCCCATCTACGTACCATAGGATGTCCTACGGGCCGTAGAAGGTCAACCGTAGAAGTTGGGTTGAGTTTTGGAAAATTAAGTTTCTGAAGTTTTGACCTACGGATGAACAGGACAAACCGTAAGATGGTTGACGGTAGGTAGATGGCATCCGTAGGAGTGATGAAGAGATTTGATTTAGGACCTCAGTCCTACGGAAGGGTTTGACGGGCCGTCATTTGGTCTACGAGCCATAGTAGGGTTCCGTAGAAAGGTTCCAAACTTAGTGAAAATTTAAAGTGAGAGTTGAGTTCTAGGGATTGATTCTACAGATTGAAAAAGATTCGATGGACCATAGAAAGGTCTCGTGGGAAATAATTGTATATTTGGATTTCTGAAGTTGGTTCTACTGTCACCAGGACAGACCATAGAAATTCCTACAGATCGTAGATTGGACCCGTAGGTCAGACCAGTAGGTCAGTAGGGAAGTTATTTTTAAAAGGGTATTTCAATCTTTTCCTATGCACTTATCGCTTAAACTACATCGTTTTGCCTCTAATTATAAGCCCTATAAATACCCTTCACCCTTAGAAACTTCCCCAAGTTATTCATTCCCTCAAATTCTAAATTTCTCTCCAAGGTTCTCTCAAACATCTTTTCTCTAGATCAAGGACCTTTCTTCATCATTACTTAGGGCTTCAATCAAGGTATATAGGTAGTTCATCAATGGGTTCCATTCACCCATTGAGTCCCCAAGATTCTTTAATTCCCTAATTCAATTGGTTAGGTTTTCATTCAATTCCTCATGGGTTATGTTTGAATGGATTAAATTGTTTGAATTTGATCATATTATGACTATTCAGACTCAATTACATGCTTTCCTAATCAATTCCATGTGAACCCATGCATTGATCGTGATTTCGACTATGAACCCTAATTTGCATCAAATTGAAGAAAAACTATGAACTTACGAATAAGTTTTCATGAACTTATGCATGATTTATGAAAAGGAATGATTCATGATTTAGGTTGCTTTAAGATGAGAATCAATGAATTATGAAAGGTTTTCTCACATGTGAAGAGATCATGGCTTAGCGAAAGGTTTTCTCACTTAGACTTGATTCAAGATTTAATGAGTTGTTCTATGATGTTTTTAGTTTGGATTAGTATCTTTATTGTACCTTTCCATGGATGATGATGATTTTAATGTTTATGACTATTCCTTTGGGATTTAACTTAGCACCGAGAAAAATTTGAGTTAGAGGCTTAAATAGGGTTGTCTCTAGTAGCAACCTCTAGTTCCTAATTACGTGCCCCCGTAGGTTGCCTTAAATGGCCTAGCTAGTGGATCCACATATAGCATATGATATGATATAGAGTTCTACCTTGGCAAGTAGAATCTCCCTTCTTGGTGTGGGAGTTACATCAGATTCCATGTAATAGCTAGCGTGGTTTATTGTCAGTTAAAGCCAATATCCCACAAAATGACCTAAGTTGCCTTCAAATGTTTTATGAAGCTTTCTTATGATTTTAAGATGCATAGACCATGATCATGATTTACGATTCTTCTTAAATGATTTTACTAAGTTAGCTTGGTCATGTATCATGTTTTCAGTTATGTCCCTTTATGATCATGTCTCATGTTATATTTCATTCCTCTCATACCTAGTACATTCCATGTACTAATGCATACTTGTGCCTATATTGTTTTATTAATGTAGGGCGTGATGATTCATCTCCCTCCGATTGTGGCTAGTGAGCATTTAGAGATTTTGAAGACTTGGTGAGTCCTCATACTTCTAGGGCAATGTCATATTTATTTCTTTCCCTATGTTTTAGTTTCAGACTTTGTACAGGGTGTAGGGGTTACGTTCCGACCACTCCCTTGATGTAATAGATGGCTTGTCTAGACTTTGATGTACTTTCGCTTATATGTCTAACTCTTTATTTCTTATGAAATTTCTTGTTTTTCTCTATTATGTTGTGTACATGTATGTCAAGTGGCTTGTGTAGGGCCTCTCGGGGACTTATACATTATGTCACGTCTAGGGTGTACTTTGGGTCGTGACACTACCGAAGCTTATCATTGAATGCAATATACATAGAAGCCCTGAAATTGCCTTGCTAGATTCCTTATAGGCTCCCAAGGGCATTTCGTAGACCTGTTGCCACTCAACTACAAATGCAATAAAGGAAACAGAGAAAGGGTTGTGAGAGCGACTCATGAACCTTACATAAAAGCAGTGCATATGGTAAAAACCATAAGTCCCAATAACTCAAGGAGAAAGTCTGTTAAAATCCCAAATATTTATACAATATTTATTACAGCCCAACTTGACATGAAATAGGTGGAAATGCAAAACTAATATTACGAATATCAAGAAGCCCTTCTAGAATTTCTCCATGCCCATGAAAATTTTTCGACACGTCTAAATCATACATATAGAAAGAAAGTTCCTGAGATCTTCTCATAGCACTTAAAAATGTTCAATAAGATTTAGAACTCATAACTAGAAAAGAAATCCAACAAACTATTAATGGATTATAACATACACAAATTAAGAGGACATAACTGGATATTTTCCCACAGAATGCTGAAGGCATTAGAACTTTTCAAATATTTAAATAAAACAGATTTTCAATATAAACAGAACTACCTTATAGAATATTAAATGCTTTGTTTAAGATAACTAACTAGTTGGGTGCAGATTAATAATAAGAGATCCAGAAAGTAATAGAAATAAATAATAGTAATTTGAGTTTGTAGAATCAATACTCAATCCTTGACACGTCAAGTTCACTAGAATCTCAAGGATTACGAGCAGTGCTTGTGTCAAGAAGGGTATTTAGATCGAAGTACACCAGTAACAGAGAGACAAAATGCGAACCTATGCTAAAAGTACTATGAGTATTGATGTTCAAATGTATCTAAAGTACTCAAGTGTGTAAAAAAATATAAGTTCTGATGTTTCAGAGTGTAAGAAAAATGGTGTGTAAAGCTTAATTTTTTCAATGTTCAAGGTTTGTGTCGAGTATTTGTAAAGCATGTATTGTAGAGTTCTGATATTCGAAAATTGTTCTCAGGAATGAGTTAGGGATTCTTCTTATATAATGCTGAAATACCAATCCATAAAGAAGTGGGAAGGAAAGAAAATAAAATCATCAATCAATTTGATAGGTAATGGAACATATAATGCTATGTATTCTATCAGCTATTCTCATTTGAAGTTGACCCATATAAACTTGCACCAAATCTCAATCAGTAAGGAATCTTTCAACTCAACTTTGCGCTAGAGGATTCTTAATTCCTTAATTCACCTCAAAAACACTTAGAAATTGATCTTCACACCTAAGTACAATTAGATATCACCTAATATGGGCCTATACACATACATGAAATGGTTCGGATCTAACCTTAAAAGTTGTGGGCATAACTATTTTATAATCACTATCATTCTTGTTAATGTTTTAATCCTTAGTCTGAACCTTAAACATTATTTTTTTCTCAATTAAATCATCAAGCTCACTTGGATTAGTCTGTAAGCATATCCTATTAATCTTTCCTTTAACTCCTTGGAGTATTTTCAATTAGTTGTAAAGCCCCTTTATTCCAAAGTAATAAACATATAAATGCAGTTCTATCCATTACATGAATTTGAAGCATGTATCTAAAAAATTTATAATAGAGTGTTATATGATTTTTAATTTAAATTTTAAACATTTTGATTGTTTATTCAAACACGTGAATAACAGATTGAACTTCAACATTGCATTTTGAACAATAATTTTTTTCCTCTGGATCAACCTTTGTAATACATTTTTTGTAAGTTAAGTATGACCATTTGTGATCAAGTTCTAAACATACAACAATGATCCAATAGGTAGACTCCTTTGATTTATTATTATTAATAATAATACAGTTATATTTATAATCATAAATAATAAATACCTTATTTAATCTATATAATAGAAAACTCATATCCGTGCATTGAATCAAATCAATAAGAAATTTAAAAGAGACCATTCCTTTAGACAACTCATCAGCAATCCAAATTTGTTGTTATGAACTTGTCTATAAAAGCTTCTCATATTTATAATCACCTGACGCGATTAATCTACCAAATTTATCAACACAGTGAGTTCAATAATTTGTTAAATTTATATGATTCAGATTATAAAATAACATGAAGTTGTCAAACCTTTTTATAAATTCAGTAGGTTGAGGCAAATTTGTATTAATCAATGGTTTGATTTGGTACCAACAACTACGTACAAAGTGATTTTCTGTAGAATATTTTATAACAATATTAAATTAAATGTATTCGTAAAAATGATAATTCGGAAAATAAAAAAAATAAAAAAAAAAGAAGAAAAAAAGAAGAAGAAGAAAAAGTATAACCTAGAAGAATAGTTAATTTCTAAGTCCCCGACAACGGTGCCAAAAACTTGTTGCTCCCAATTGCACACGCAAGTGTACGTGGTCGCACAAGTAA
Organism: Solanum appendiculatum; assembly: GCA_018342035.1. Classification (NCBI taxonomy): domain Eukaryota; kingdom Viridiplantae; phylum Streptophyta; class Magnoliopsida; order Solanales; family Solanaceae; genus Solanum; species Solanum appendiculatum. Next base: position 196,370 of record JAGDQO010001908.1, on the reverse strand, counting down.
TATAGTGGCTCTAAAAGAGCCGAATTATCGAACCCACAGGGACTTGTCAATTAACTATTTACTAAATCATACTAGTCTAATTATTTATTTACGAGTTTCAAAAGAAATAAAAGGATACAAGAATTAAAAATAAAAAAAAGTAACTTACAGTAATTGGGACAATTCCAAGGCTGCAGCATGCATAGGGTTTCATGTATCGCATCTCATGCAATGAATTAAATATAGTTATCAAATTACTGATTTACAGGGTTGATTTTATGATCATGATCTCTCGACCTCTAATCGCCTACTTCAACTAGCTGTCTAACTACATCATTGAGCGGGGATAGGCAGTCTTAATTGGTGAGCATTTATATTTCATCTTGTTTCGTAACCAAGCTTTGTGTTCGTTCGGGCATCACTCCTAAACACGAATCTAAACAATTTAGATCAAGCTCTTTGCATTCTTTGGTCTATCTACCTCTTTATCTCTCGAGTCCAAGAATAGATAATAAATTTATTTCTATGGTGATCAAGCAGGAAATACTAAAACAAGAATACAAAAGTAATTTAAGCGATAACCAACAATTAATTCAAAACAATCGATGTTCAACAATTACCCGTAGCCGCAGCCCAGAACAAGGGTCTTTAGCTACTAATACCTAAGAAAAGAAGAAAAGAAAAAGAAGAAGAAGATGAAGAAGAAGAACCCTAATGGTGCTTGCACTTGAAAAAGAAGTCTCCCCTTGTAAAATAACCCTAGTCCTAGTTATAGAATTTAAGAAAAACAACACTAATTCTGGCCCAAGTAGGAATCCCAAATAAACTCAATTTTGTCCAAAAATTCGGCCCAGGGCTGGGGCATTGCGCCTACAGTGTGCCCAGAATGAGTCTCTGAAGTTTTGCTTCTGGGGCCTTGCGCCCCCATCGCGCTAGGAAGGCTGGGGCCTTGCGCCCGGCTTCTCCTTTGGCGTACTTTGTCGTCCTTGTTTCCTTTGCTCTCATTATGCACGCATGTCTCTTAGGAACCGTGAAAAATGGCTAATCATGTATATTAGTGTGCAATAATCTCAATACTCACTCAAGCCGCAACAAATAGATTAGAACATGCACTCGAAACTAAGCTAAAGATGGGTTCTTTGTCGTAATTTAGCATATAAATATGCCCAAGATCATAGTTAAATGACAAGTTCTTTGGGTTCGATAATCCGGCTCTTTTAGAGCCACTAAATTTGTTCCGCGACCACGTACACTTTCGTGTGTATTTGGGAGCAACAAGGTTAGCAAGGTTCTGTTCACTTTCATGAAGGGTCTATCCCTATTGACCTTCGCATTTGTGAAGGACCTTTGCTTTCGCAACCTTCGCGTTAGTGAAGGTTTGGTTCGCGATCGCGATGGTCCTAAATTTTGTGTGGTCCGCTTTTGCGACATCATCAGAAAGGGGTTTTTGGTCTAAATTTTGGGTTCTAAACTCCATTTTCCATTTTTGAACTTGGTAAACTCTTGGAGGCGATTTTTGAAGAGATTTCTTGTGCTAAATCTTTGGGGTAAGCTCTTGTGACCCCAGAACTTCATTTTCATTTGATTATTTATGGATTTTAACATCAAAACTTGGGATTTTGATTAGTTAATGGCAAGGTTTTTCAAGAAATTGAGTTCTAAGCTAAAATGGTGATTGTGACTTGATTTTAACTGCTTTTTCGAAAGAGTTTTCACCAATGAGTTCCAAATGCCTTGAGTAATGTTTTCAAGTAAAAACTTTCTGATTTAAACTTCAATTTTGGAATTGGGTTCTTGAGTTGAATGACCCATTTTTTCAAATGTTTGAATTGGAAGTTGTTATTTTCGGGGTCTTATTGTAGTCACTTGATTGAAATATATTGTGGGACATTGGTTAGCATTCGGAAGGGGAAGACTCAAGCTTCAGATTGACTAATTGATAGTGTTTATGGCAAGTGATTTCCTAAGCCTTGTAAATCTAGTTGAATTCGTGTATTTTCCCTTCATTATGTGTGTTGGGGAGTAATGGAAAAGAGGTGTTGGGCTTATTTGTTTCACTTTTTAAATCTTAACGAATAAAAAGGGGATTAAAGAAAAGGAAACTTGTTGATCATGAATGCTTTGTGAATTGCCTTGTTATGGCCCTATTTGATTGATTGATGAAATGCTTCAATGGCATGAATCTGGGCTTGAATTGCTCGAATTGTGTCTCTTCTTTATGGTGTGAAATCTCTTATATGCATTAATTGTTGTACACTGTGTAAGAACAATTAATGCTAGTGACTTGATATAAAGCCGAATGAAAATGGTTCCAGCTAGTGATTTGATATAAAGCCTAAGGAAAATGATTTCGGCTAAGTGATGTGATATAAAGTCAATGGGAAATGGTTCCGGCTAGTGATGTGATATAAAGCCGATAGGAAATGGTTCCGTCTAGTAATATTGTACTGAAGGAAAATGGTTTCGGCAAGAGTACTTTTATGTGATTTATTGCCTTTTGATACCTGTGATTGATCTACTTGTTACTTGTGATTGATCTACTTGTTACTTGCCAAATGGCATACTTGATACGTGTTGGTTATTGAAATTGTGACTACTGAGCTAGGTGATTAAGCCTTGTGCACTGTGTATTGTAGAACTTTTAAGTTGGGCTGATCTCTATGCAGGTTGTAGTTTGAGGAGGTTCGGTTGAGATGAAAGGAGTACTCAATTTCTTCTAGCTTTTCTTGTTTAGTAGGTTGCCTGTTGAGTACCGTGTTGGTTGGTACTCACTCCTTGCTTTTACACTTGTGTAGGTTCCGAGCTCGGATTCATGTGATCTTCTTCTTCTTCTGATTTCGAGGCTTGTCAATGGATTTTGAGAGGTAGCTACTTGTCATTCTGGCGGACCCTGCAATTCCTTAATTTTTATGCTTTGTTCTAATTGAGAAACAAAGACATTGAGACTTGTACTTATTTCATTTCTGTATTTTATGTATTAGAGTCTTGTACACGTGACAACCAGGTTTTGGGGTGTTAATAGAATGAATAAGGTTTTCACTTTTATTTTGTTCTTGATTTACCTTTATGCATTTCTTTTGTTTCATTGGGTTGAGGCTGACTTGTCTTAAATAGATAAGTGTCATCACGTCCATTTTTGGATCATGACAGTTTGGGTCTCGAGGCCTGCATTGTGGTGTTTGGTGTTATGTTGTTTTGCTTGCCTTTTTAAGATTGACTTAGGTCAACATTCTATCGAGATGACCTCTGTTGATTGTTTCATCTATTTTGTTGAGTCTGGAATGTCATTCTTGTAGGGTAGCATAGTTCTTTCGCATTCATAGAATTCTAAACAAATCTCGAGCCCCTATTGAGGCATTTTCTTAACTGCAAAGTGTGGCTGATGTAGCTTTTACTGGTGCATCATGCACTGTACTCTGCATTTGTGGAACAGGTCCCTCATTCACGGAGGGTCAACCAACCTAACCTTCACATTTGCAGACAAGCACCCACATTCACAAAGGGTCAATCAACTTAACTACCGTATTTGCGAAGCATGTCTCGCATTTGCGAAGACCAAAATGACTGGCAGTTATAAATATTTCAGCATGTTTTCAACTTTTAATTTCTCAAACACAACTTTTCTTGGGGTTATTTGGGAACTCAATTCTTGGGGAAAACTAGTGGGATTTGTGGGAAATTGTCGGATGGTTGCGTGAGCACATACCGTGGGTCATTAATCTTCCACTAAACTTGTACGTTCCATCAAATTCTTCTCTTAATCTCCACTTTTGATCACTCTTGAGCTCAATTTTGTGGGGAATGTTTTGAGCTCAGTTGTTGCTTGGATTGTGCCTGTTTTAGGGAGCAAGTTGCTAGTTGGGACCTTGTGATAGAGTCCATTTTGTTATTCAACTAATGGGTTTTCAATTTCAAAATATTTTATTGAAATTAGAGCATCATTTTTCTTGTTTTGATGTTCTCATCACAAATTTGATAGTGTGGCATCACTCATATGCCCTTCAGAAGGGGAAAGCTCTGGAATAGAGTTTTTGGTGTAATTTTGGCCTTGAGGTAGCTTATGGTTTCTTCTTTTTAGACTTGGCTTAGTTAGATAGTATATATATTGAGTAGTACTGATCGGTAGAAAGACTTTAGGATAAGGCTTTAGGTTTGCATAATCCTTAGACTATGCTTTTGCCCATCTTTGGGTTATTTAGCTTAGTTTTTAATCGATAAGCCTTTGTTTAGGATGATCCTTGATCTTGGTTAACGATATAAAAAATCCTTAGAATGCTTCAAAGTGGTGTGAAAATTATATTTATTTTGGTTGAGTTGATTGGGTTGGATGTGTTCCTTTTTAGTGATGTTCGAGCTTTTATAGCTTTATTATTGTATTATTTTGGGCCTGAGGCCTTGGACTTGGACTAGCTGGAGTTCCAGGGCAATATGACTTTATTGTGAGGGGTGTTTTGATAAATCTCTATGTGATATAAGGGGTTAGGTTATAATTTAATACGAGGGTGGAATGGCCTAGATGGTGGAGCTGGCAGCGAAAGGAGATGGGTGACTTGAGATAGAGCGTATGAGTTCCAAGGTATTGCTACTCATAGTGAGAGTGATGACTTAGTGGATCAGGGTCCTAATTTTATATTCAAGCTGCTTGTTTCTGTTGATTATTTACATGATATTGTGTGGTAGATTTGTATCGACCGATTATGCCTTCCAGTACGTGTTGTTTGTACTGATAATACTTTTTTATGCCACTTGGCATAGTTTGGTTGTAGGATTCAGTGATGTTTCATAGGTGAAACCGAAGATGATCTATGAAAGCTTCAACTCTTCTTCCTTCAAGGTGGGAGATGTGTCTATTTAATTTGAAAATATGTATCATCTTAGAAGCTATTGTACCTGGTTAGATGAGTTCCTTGGGGAAGGCTCAGTTTAATTCTTTACAAAAGGAATTTATTTTTAAATTGAGTTAAGGGTATGTCTATATGTAAATAGGGTGTTAGCTTATAATTTGCTCATTTCCACATTTAATGTCTCAATTTGGGGGTAAAGGTTCTCCTGTGTAGATGTTAGAGTAGGTGTCCTCATGGCCCAGTTGGTTGGGTCATAATTTTCTTCATTGATAATTGATATTTTTATTGAAAGTAGTTATAAAATTTGTATAAATATTAGTGATATTCAAAATAATAAAGCTACAACTAAAGGATATATGAATTTAAAACTAAAGGCCAATCTAAAGCGGGTCTCATAATTTCAAAAAATAGTACAGTATTAAATTAAAATAAAACTAAAAAATATTTTTTTAACTTTTTTCGAAAATGCCCTTGCTAAAGCAGGCACATCAAGAGAGACAAATAGTGATAAAAAAAAGATGAATTAGTATAAAATTATGAATATTAGTATTAATAGTTTTTACAAAAAATATATACTAGTTTACACATATAAATAAATGAAATTAATTTTAAAAATATCTACTTAATCAAATAGTAACAAAAATGAGATATAAGTTGGTCAAAATTGAGTTTCTACAATATGGATTTCATAAATCTAATTCTTATTTAAGCACTAAATAATAAGTGCAAAAGCTAATTAATTTTCTTTTCCAACTTCCATAGAATAGTTGACTAGTGCATTTAATTTGTAATTTACCCACTTCTTCTAGATTTAAAAATTTATTGATTAAATTCACTTGGAAAGTTGGTGTACCACCTATGTATTATATATATTAGGATTTGTGTTTTGATTCAATATACAAAATAAAAAGATTATCATTGAGATTTGAGATATAGTGAAGTTGTAACGAAGATGAAGAAGGAATCAACCATTGTACTCACTCTTCTTTGTGTGTTTATTTTTCTCGGTTAAGTTTCTTTTCCTTTTCCCCTCATCTTCTCTCTCCCTATCCCTCTATCCTTCTGATTTATATCTTCTTATATGGTATGTCAGTAATTCTTTTTCTTTATACACATACACATACTTGCATATGCTATGTACATACACATATGTATATGAAAAAGGTTAACGTTTGCGATTTGTATTACATTTGTTATATGTTTACCTATTATTCAATATTATTATCTTTTGTCTAAAATATATTTTCTCCCAATATCAATTTTTTCATCATAGAAGAATGGATTTGATTTCATTGTTTTAGTGGAACCCAAATAAGGGTATTTTGGATATTTATTAATTTTTTAAGGGTACATTTAGATCTATTTAATTTCTCACTGGGGTATGCATCAAATTATTACAGAGAATATATAAAAATTAAATTGATAGTTTAAGGTAAATTTAGATATTTTGATTGACTATATGGCTCTACCGAGGCAATTATCATAGAAAAACCTGGTATAGCACTACAAATATTATGAAATATTTTTAAACTATATTTTTTGGTAAAATTTAGTGCCCCACTAAATTTTGACGTACAAAGTGTAATTTAGAAAAAATATATTTTTTCATTTGTTATTCATTTGAAGTTTACAAGTTTGACAATGATCACAAGATCATATCGATATTAATTGATTGAACTTCATTATAAACATTGTGGTAGTAACTTGAATAAACTATATATGTTTAAATTCTATGTTTTGTCAATGAATTTAATTGAATTAATGACATTAACATTTATATATATATATATATATAGGTTTACAATCATGTATGGTATTGGGAGAAGATCAACAGTGTCAAACAACAAAAGATTGTAACCCTGAATCTTGTAAAATTGGATTTGTGGTTTGTTCTGATGGAAAATGCGTATGTTCTGAAAGTATAAGGAGAAACGTTTCTTTAAAGAAAGACAATATTTATATGGGTAGATGTTCTTGTGGATGTAAACCACATTGTATCTTAGGACTTTGCACATGTCCTTGTTGTTGAGAGCCAAAATTAAGACATGTTTGAGGTCTAAGAGAATGTTTCATCTTATTACAATGAAAACTTAGAGAATATTTTATCTTGTTATAATGAACACATAGTATACCAATTCGATGCTTTCATTTTCTTCACCCCAATTCATAAAAGAGTAAATCTATTGTGGTACTTATGAGCTCATGTGAGTTTAAGAAATCCACTAATTATTTGTGATTAATTTATTTTACTATGAATACAATTATTATCATATAGAATAATCTTAAGATCTCTATGGGAATCATAAACTTTAAAATTCTAGGTTCACCTTTAAATTTTTATTGCAAATTTTAATATGTTAAAAGTGTCATTCCTCGAGTTTACAACCCTGGGTGTGGCCAAAAATCAGAACCACTACTGATTCCAAGCAACTCTTGGTTTGACATACTATAAGATTGAACACTTAATAATGCAGAAGCTAAGAATAATATACTGGGCTAAAATGTTGATGTCACAACCCAAACCATCGCTACTGGCACCTACACTAATCCCTTAGTGGGTGAACCAATGCTTAAAATCCTTACCCATGCAGTATCTAACAATTCCAACTATAATAAAGAGGATGAACAAAAATAACTCTAAGTCTCAAAATAAATCAATAAAATAGCGAATGTCTAAACTATTATATTGCTAGCATTTAAAAGTCATCGTACTAAACCATCTAACTAAAAAGTGTAATAGTAAAAATAATTATGTAATAAGTGATAGTCTCAATGTCTGAAAAGAAAGACATAAGAATAAAGAAGATTTGCGGTAGCTTGGATAAAAATAGCTCACCCTCAGATCAGGAAGTAGTGCTGCAAAATACAAGGTCTCGTAGATACCTTCGGATAATAGTCTACACTCAAAAAAGGTGCAGAAGTAGCATTAATACAAACACTATGTACTCGTAGGAGTCATAGGCCGACAAAAGTTAGTAATGAATATGTAATCACAATTATAAAACAAGTGGACATGTAATTCCACATAATCAACACATAAGTCACAAGTCATCAGAATCATCACAAAAACAACATCTGTCACGATATAAAATTGGATCATGACGGCGCCTATCATAAACCCCCAATAGGCAAGCTAAAACTGTAACACCCCAGAAAAATTTCTAAGTTAAGACCGAACAATTCTTGAATTGTGGACAAGGTCGTACCTACTGATTCTTAATTGTTCTTAGATTAAAAATCCAATTAATTAGTGTGGTAATGATTTTGGATGTCAATTAAGGCCAATAGAATCCCCTAGCACTAATTTGAGTTGGAGGCTTCCCTACCAAGTAAGTTTCGACCTAAGATTTTACTTAGGTCAACTTCAAACAATCATATCTCCCATCACATAATGACTTAGGTGGTCCATGAAGTATCTAATCGAAGGTCTTTGAGTCCTCTTTCCAACTCCATCAAGTTTACAAAATTGTGAGCTCGGAGTAAAGAGTTATGCCCATTTGAGTGAAGCCTCTCTATTTAAGGCACTTCATCCGTTTTAGGAAAGGGAATTTCGGTCTTTTCCTTTTTCCCACTAGGCTTAGCACGTTTTTACTGACCTAATTAAGGGTCTAATCAGATTCTAAATCATCTATTCACGTTCCTAAACACTTGGGGTTTTAGAGCGAGGTTTCAAAAAGAGGAAAAGGGTTAAATTCAAGCGTTCTTCAAGAATTGTGGTTTTCGCCAAGAATATCATTCTTTCCAGGTATGTGAGGCTTCCAATAGTGATGGACTTGTTCATCCTCACGCCAAACATGTAATTCTTTCGTTAATTCGCTCATATAATCGTTTATATAAATATTCTTGAAGAGTTCTTGAAATTTAAGCTTCATTCTTTAACAATGGAGGTTTTGAGTTCTTGAGGTGAGGGTTTTGCGAATGACTGGTTTTTCTTGATATAATTTGAGTGGGATTTCGATAATATTGTGTTGGGTTTGTGAATCAAAGAGAGTTTGTAAGAAACCAATCTATTCTAGATGAGTTAGGACCCGAAATTGAGTAAGAAATTCATCAGATTTCTAGGTAAATTGCCAGGGCGGCGCGCCACCATAGTACCAGAACTACTGGTCAGTATTTTGGATCCTGGCGTGCCACACCAAAAGTGCGCCCCAAACTCTGGTCAGTAGTTTGGGGCTTGGCGCCCCAGGCCAGCAGTACGACAGGGGTCGTCTGGCCTTTTTCCTTTTGTGTTTCATTTCGAACGTATTCCTTTGAATCGTGATACGTTCTCTTCTTTTTATTAGCTCCTAAAGGCTCCATTAATCCTTGAGAGAGTCTACATATCCCACTCACATGTCTTTATTTACATTCAAAATTAAGGTAAGAAAAGACGAAAGTTAAAAGGTTCTATTTCATAAAAACTTAAGAGCTTCAAATGTTATTGATATATACATATATATGTTCCTATGTTAATTATTGGGCTTGAAAGATAAGTTCATAAGTTCATGTTTCAAGGATGCAAGTATGTCTAAAGTTTTGAAAAGTACTTCAATAAAGTAAAAAGTCCCTTCTTTGTAAAGGGTGTATTGAGCGTAAAGTTATATTGATTATTTTTGGAGTAGTATCGAGCACCGAATCGGGTTAAAGTCTTTTATAACTCAAAAGTCCCATAAAACTATGTAGCCATCGTAGGATATGATAGCATTGATTCTTCATGCAACTCCTCGCTGCCTCTGAGAAGGCTTACTAGATGAATCCATAGTCACAATATCATCCTATACCCCGGCAAGGTATAAGATGGCCCTTGCAACGTGGGTGAAACGTTGTATCATTGCTAGGCTCATAGCAATGGTTGTCGATTAGAGAAACTCCCCACAAGTAAAGTATGTTATTTTTCATATTACTTTTATTGTATAACTTATTGTAAAGCTTAAAGAATTTTCATGTCTTATTCATGTATTGATATAGTGTTTAGTTGCTTTTAGTCATTCAGTTCAGTTAATGTTAAATCTAGCCATATTACATACTCGTACATTCCATGTACTGATGTCATTCGACCTGCATCTTTTATTATAAAGATACAGATACTTAGGATCCTAAACAGGAGTTCCGTTGAGATCGCTTCATCCGCTTGTCAGCTTTTGAGTAAGGCCTCCTTGGTTGCGGAGGACTCCAGTTTTATAAGTTGTTAGTAGTAGTTCTCTTGAGGAGTCGTGGGTCTTGTCCTGACACTCATCTTTGTACAGTATAGGCTTCATAGATAGATAGTTTTGGATAGACTTTCACTTTCAGAGGTTTTCTTTAAAACTTATGTTTAGTACTTAGTATATTGAGAGAGTTTTGAAATTTAATACTCTATTGATTTAGCAGTTCCTTCAGTTTAATGCTTGATTTACCAGGATGAGGGTTCGCTTGGGGATTAGTAATGGTTCTCGAGTGCCGGCCACGTCTAGGGTGTATGCTCTGGTCGTGACAAACTTGGTATTAGAGCACAGAGTTCAAGTGTCCTAGGGTGTCTATCAAGCCTGTCGGTAGGATCTTATTTATGATTGTGAGGGGCCCACCTTTATAAGTGAGGGACTATAGACATTTAAGAAAAGTTTCTCTTCTTTCAAACTCTAAATCGTGCACTAGAACTGTGTCATAAGGAACTTATTCAAACTCGTGCATTTATCAGATATATTCTACTACCCCTCATACTCAAGGTAGTTGAAAAGCAAAGCCCAAATCATTATCGATGAGTTATTCTAAGCAAACGTTTTCAGAAATTCATGCGACTATTGAGGGGCTTGAGAGAAGCCCGTGAGTGAGATTTAGTGTTGAGATTCGAAAGAATGCACTCTTATTCATATGAATCGTGCGTTCGAGGTAAAAGCAAAATGTACTCCCAGACTCTCTTCTCTAAACCTTGTTTCAGTTGAGACTCTTATGAGGAAGTATCTTTTAGAGCTTGGATAGTATTTTTCACCAAACGATAGTAAGAGTTGCGATGTTATAAGCTAGTAAGTAGTAGAAGTGCCCAGAGTTAGAAATATACATTTAGAAGTGTAGTAACCTAAGGGATGTGGATAGTTACTGAGTAAAGTGTGTAGTTGTAGCCATGCTCCCAATAAGTTATTAATGAGGATTTTTCCCTTATGAGTAGACAAGGAGTGATGAGTTTGTGTAGATTTCATCATAAAAGGCAGAGGAATAATTACTAGCCCGGATGAGTTAGAGTATACTTTAACCAGAAAGAAGTTTATAATGAAGTGTCAATGCATTAGTATTGACCAAGTATAAGAGTTGAATATTAGAGTCGAGTATTCATGAGGTGATAGATCTAATCTAGGCTTATGATTTTTGATAGGAGAGCCCCATGATATTCAAAGGGTTATAGAACTAATTAGGCAATGATGTATAAAGAGTGGGTAAGTGGTACTTAGGTTGGAAAAATGAATGTGATAGTAAACTATAAGTGTGTAGACTGAGAGATAAAGATTGACTGCTTATCATGAGGTCTTAGTGGGCGAGTGTTTCTTAATGTTATCTAGTAGTTGTAAGGTAGTATAGTATGTGAGCAATTATATAGATGTCTGTGTTTGGTAGTAGACACTAAGCTTAAAATTGAGATTAGTGTCGTGATCACAAGGATGGCAACATGAGGGTGATGATGTTAGTTCGAGATTTGATCTAGTAGGTTTGACCTAAATTAGGTGAGAAATTAAGGTGTTACTTATGATAAGTGTGAGTGGTACAAGTGTTGTATTATGACTCTTAGATGAGAGCAAGGAAGTATGGCTAAGTCATTAGATTATCAAGAGCATTAATATGTGTACCCTAGATCGTAGGTAGTCAGACGAGGTTCCAATTAAGTTAATGATTTTTCATGTGTGCCTAGATAGTATATTTGAGCTAGCAATGTTGAATAGGCTGATGTAAACATTATTTATTACCCTTAAGAGTTTGGTCAGAGAGATCATATACAGTCAATGATGAGCCTTTCGAATATAGCTGAAGTTTCCTCCAGTTAGCTAGATATGAACTTAGAAGGATGGTATTAGTGGGCTAAGAAAGAGAAGTCAGACTATTAAGAGTTAGACTAAGCGTCTTTATAAACCATTGAGAAGAGGTTAAGAGAAGCATCTTAGAAAGAGATCTTAGAAGGAACCCTAGTACTTGCACTTAGAGAGTTCAGTAACCATGAGATAAGGCTTCCCTGAGTATTAGAGTAGATTGAATGTACACCAGTGTAGAGATGATAAAATAGATCCATAACTTTAAAGTATCAGCTTCAAACCTTAGAGAGAGATGATAAGATGAGAAACCAAGTCAAGTGTTGAGAATCAAATAGTGATGTGTTAGAGAGAGTTATGGTGATATGTCAATCCATTCATGCTCTAGAGTATTCCTCAATGTTCAGTTATTCAAATATCTTATTGATGTTTCTTATATCAAAATTGTGTTCATGACTTATGCCAATACACTTCGGAGAGATTCATATACATGCTTAGTTCCTAGAATGAGGGGCAAAGACTTTAGCCCATTGATCTCAATCTTACTCTATAAAGTTATGGATATGAACCTCATGATATGAACCTATTCATATAAGCACTCATGTATCATAGTATGCTCAACCTCACAAATTCATGATTTACTCTCAATGACTAGCAACATAATGTTATGTCATACATATTCTTATATCAGATTTCTCGAATGAATCGTACTTATGTTCTTTCACCCTAAAGCTTTTTCAGTAATCCTTTTTAGTTTTGATAGCGATGCTGATGGTAGTAGTTGAGTAGTGATAGAAGGAGAAGGTTGATATTTCTTATTATGGTATTGGTGGTGTTCTTATTCCATCTAAGGTCATAAAAGTGGAGGAAGAATGAGATGAAGTTTTACTATGAGTAACAGTTAAATGAGATCAATTAGTCGGTTCCCGGTAGTAATGCGTGAAATTTTAGTTGGTAGAGATGATGAGAGAATGAAAAATTCTTAGAAGGATTGGTTAGTAGGAGGCCATGGAGTGGTTATAGTACTAGGCTTGAATGTGGTGTTGTTAACATGTGGACAAATGCATGATGCATTACGTGTTTCTTGATATGGGCTCAAAGTTGGTTAAATGCGGTTATAAGAAGAAGTATTCTTGGGATAAGGTTCCCTATAGAGGTATAGAACCTAAATCTTGTGGTTTAGATAAGTATAATCGTCTCATGTGTAGCACCTTGTGATTTAGAGATTAGGCTAGAACATAATAAGAGCAGGCAATTTGACTTAGATGTTTGTAAGAGTAGTCATATACTCTAGTGGGAGCTATGAGTTGTAGCTTATAAAGTTTAGTAATCAGAAAGGAGAGCATAGTTGAGAAGTGTTGCTAATCTTAAAAGCTACTAGTTATATCACTCGAGGCATATTAGTTATATTCTTACTTCGTGTCCGGATACCCTTATTTCATGTCATGGCCTGTGATCTTGAAAACCTTATGTGAGATTTGTGCCAAGTGTGCTCGAGCCCAATTTCGAAACTCTCAGTATCAATCAGTCCCACCTTTGTTGGGAGGCAAGCTCAGCAGTCAAGAGAGGTAGTGATAGTAACTATTTTCCCCTCCATTCTCAGTTTAACCATCATTCGAGGACGAATGATCCCAAGGGGGAGATATTGTAATACCCTAGAAAAATTTCTAAGTTAAGACTGTATGATCCCAAGGTCGTACAGAGTGATTCTTAATTATTCTTAGATTCTAAGGTCAATTAATTAGTGTGGGAATAATTTTGGATGTCAATTAAGGCCACTAGAATCCCCTAGCACAAAGTTGAATTGGAAGTTTCCCTACCGAGTAAGTTTCGACCTAAGATTCTACTTAGGTCAACTTCGAACAATCATATCTGTCAGAACATAATGAGTTAGGTGGTCCATCAACTATCATATCGAAGGTCTTTGAGTCTTCTTTGCAACGCCATCAAGTTTTCTAAATTGCGAGCTCGGAGTAAAAAGTTATGTCTGTTTGAGTGAAGTCTCTCTATTAAAGGCACTTCATCCGTTTTAGGAAAGGGTGTTTTCGTCTTTTCCTTTCTCCCACTAAGTTTAGCACGTTTTTTTTTACCTAGTTAAGGGTCTAATTAGATTCTAAATCACATATTCACATTCCTAAACAATTAGGGTTTTAGAGCGAGATTTCAAGAAGAGGAAAAGGGCTAAGTTCAAGCGTTCTTCAAGAATTGTGTTTTTCGCCAAGAACATCGTTCTTTCCAGGTATGTGAGGCTTCCTATAGTGATGGACTTGTTCATCCTCATGCCAAATATTTAATTCGCTCATATAATCGTTTATGTAACTATTCTTGAAGAGTTCTTGAGTTTTAAGCTTCATTCTTTAACAATGGAGGTTTTGAGTTCTTGAGGTGAGGGTTTTGTGAATGAGTGGTGTTTCTTGATAGAATTTGAGTGGGATTTTGATAATTTTGTGTTGGTTTTGTGAATCAAAGAGAGTTTGAAAGAAACCAATCGATTCTACATAAGTTAGGACCCGAAATTGAGTAAGAAAATTCATCGGATTTCTGGGTAAGGGGCTGGGGCGGTGCGCCACCATAGCACCAGAAATACTGGCCAGTAGTTTGGGGCCTGGCGTGCCACGCCAATAGTGCACCTCAAACTCTTGTCAGTAGTTTGGGGCCTGGCACCCCACGCCAGTAGTACGCCAGGGGTCATCTGGCCTTTTTTCTTCTGTGTTTCATTTCGAATGTATTCCTTTGAATCGTGACTGAGTTCTCTTCTTTGTATTAGCTCCTAAAGGCTCTATTAATCCTTGAGAGAGTCTACGTGTCTTCATTTACATTCCAAATTAATGTAAGAAAAGAGGAAAGTTTAATGGTTCTATTTCATAAAAACTTAAGAGCTTCAAATGTTATTGGTATATACATATATATGTTCCTATGTTGATTATTAGGCTTGAAAGATAATTTCATAAGTTCATGTTTCAAGGATGCAAGTATGTCTAAAGTTTTGAAAAGTACTTCAGTAAAGTAAAAAGTCCCTTCTTTGTAAAGGGTGTATTGAGCGTAAAGTTATATTGATTATTCTGGGAGTATTATCGACCACCGAATTGGGTTAGAGTCTTTTATAACTCAAAAGTCCCATAAAACTACATAGCCAATGTAGGATAGGATAGCATTGATTCTTCATGCGACTCCTCACTGCCTCTGAGATGGCCTACTAGATAGATCCATAATCACAATATCATCCTATACCCTACCAAGGTATAAGATGGCCCTTGCAATGTGGGTGAAACGTTGTATCATTGCTAGGCTCATAGTAATGGTTGTCGGTTAGAGAAACTCCCCACAAGTAAAGTATGTTATTTTTCATATTGCTTTTATTGTATAAATTAATGTAAAGCTTAAAGAATTTTCATGTCTTATTCATTTATTGATATACTGTTGAGTTGCTCTTAGTCATTCAGTTCAGTTATCGTACTGAAGTCATTCGACCACATCTTTTATGATGTAGATACAGGTACTTAGGATCTCAATAGGAGTTCCGTTGAGATCACTTCATCAACTTGTCAACTTTTGAGTATGGCCTCCTTGGTTCCGGAGGACTCCAGTTTTATAAGTTGTTAGTAGTAGTTCTCTTGAGGAGTCGTGGGTCTTGTGCCAACACTCATCTTTGTACAGCAGACGCTTCATAGATAGACAGTTTTGGATAGTCTTTCATGTTAAAGGTTTTCTTTTAAACTTACGTTTAATACTTAGTATATTGAGAGAGTTTTGAAATTTAATACTCTATTGATTTAGCAATTCCCTCGGTTTAATGCTTGAGTTAGTCTTTTGCTTGTAGTCAGCCAGGATGAGAGTTCGCTTGGGGAGCAGCAATGGTTCTCGAGTGCCGGCCACGTCCTAGGTGTAGGCTCGGGTTGTGACAAAAACTCAAACAACACGTGATAAATAAATCTAGAAGTAACTAGCGTGAAAGAAATAATAAGACATAGAATAGGTCTCTATCATAGATATGTACATAATGGTATAAAATATACAATAAAGGGCCAAAAGTGACCAGGCAAGACGAATATATTTAGAATCAAATCCCGGACCTGGTGTTATTAGTACAAGAGAGTCTAAGTACAGAAAATGACTATATACAACATATATGTCTAATTAAAATACATTATACATAGATAGTGCAAATCTCTTAATGCCAAAAGCTCACCACGATCCAATAGCAATGGCCTCGGGAGATTCAGAATCAGCAAGTGTGGATCGCACTTAGAATTAGATTAGAAAAATATGTAGAAGTTTTGTATGAGTACCAAAATATGGATACTCAGTAGGTGTTATAGGCTGACCGAGCTCAAAAGGAGACTATATAAATAAGAGAGGTACAATAGTGTTAACACTTAAAATGAGAGCTGACTAAAAATATTCTCTAAAACACTAATACTGAAGATACTAATAATGATGAATAATTAATGTCAATACAAGGCTATCACAGACAAACATACAATGTAAGATGATGCAATACAGAAGTGGCCAATGCATAAAAGTAAAGTTCCTTGAAATAACCTTGTTGGCCTCCCCGTGGGCTCCCAAGGATATTTCATAGACCTACTACTACTTAACTATAGATGCAATAATCACAAAATCCTAAATTTAATTTGCGGGATGTCGAAGCTTATCATTGTATGTAATAAACATAAAATCCTTGATATTGTCTTGCTAGCCGCCTTATAGGCTCCCCAGGGCATTTCGTAGACCTGTTGCCACTCAACAACAGATGCGATAAATTAAACTGAGAAAGGGTTATATGAGCGGCTCATGAATGGTACATAAAAGTAGTGCATCTGTTAAAAACCATAAGACCCAATATCTCAAAGAGAAAGTCTCTTAAAATTCCAAATATTTATACAATATTTATTACAGCCCAAATTGACATGAAATATATGAAAATGCTAAACTAATATTACGAAAATCAAGTAGCTCTGCTAGGATTTCTCCATGCCCATGTGAATTCTTCGACACGTTTAAATCATACATATAGAAAGAAAGTTTCTGAGATCTTATCATAGCACTTAAAAAATGTTCAATAAGGTTTAGAACTCATAACTAGAAAACAAATCCAACAAACTATTAATGGATATAACATACACAAATTAAGAGGACATAACTCAATGTTTTCCCACAGAATGCTGAAGGCGTTAGAACTTTTCAAATATTTAAATAATACAGATTTTGAATGTACATAGAACTACCATTTATAATATTAAATTCTTTGTTTAATATAACTAACCAGTTGGGTGTAGATTAATAATGAGAGATTCAGAAAGTCCAATAGAAATAAATAATAATAATTTGAGTTTGTAGAATCAACACTCAATCCTTGACACGTCAAGTTCACAAGACACCAAAGTTTTCGGTCTAATAACTTCATAATGAGGTATGTAAGGCTATCATAGTATTGGACTAGTTCGTCCTCACGCCCTACATATATCTAAATTCAGTAAAAGAGTTATCTAGGGTTTTATCCTTGATTTTGAGTATTCTTGAGATGAGTTATATTGTTGAGTTATGAGTTCTTAATTCCTGAGTATTGAGTTATTTATCATTGTATTGAGATCCTTGATGTTATTTGTTCATATCTAGATTTCAGCATGAACCTATTGTTGAGTTGAATTTGAGAATCTTTTCAAAGCAAATGCTTTGTCTTTAAATTGATTTATGAGGAGAGCAAAAGATGAGTTGTGAGAAAGAGTTTTCAAAGATGAATTGAGTAAGAGTATAAGGGAACAAAATATTCCCAAAAGGTATCACTTTTTATATTGAGAAAAGAGAAACTTTGATTTCTAATTGAGTTAATGAGTTCAGAGATATTTCAAAGTTGTTACCTCTTTTAAGAGGATATTTTGAGTAATTACCTCAAATTGAGAAAAATTATATTTTATACATTTGAGCATGAGTATATATTTATTGGGAGTAGTATTGAGCACCAATATGGGGATGAGTTCAGACAACTCACATTCCTCATATACCATGTAGCAAACATTGATAAAGGATCGTACTTTTTACATGACTCCTTATTGCTTTCGAGCAGAGCTTTAGTGGATCCACTTAGTTGAGATGTTCGATATCTCAACAAGTTGTAGGACAGTTCTGACAACGAGGGGCGAGACTTTGTATCATCACGTTGCTCATAGTGATAGTTATCGGTTAGAGAATCTCCCAAATAGAGTTAAAAGTGTATTTTTATCATATCACTTAATATGTTGAGTTTAGAGATGAGTAAGTCTTTGTAAAGTTTAAATGATTTCACTTCTTTATTTCTTTACATTTAGTTGAGTATCTTGCTTCAGCTTCTTCAGTTCAGTTATTTATTTTCCTTTGCTTTATTACATACTCGTACATTTAATGTACTGATGTCATTCGACCTCCATCTTTTCATGATGCAGATATAGGTGTTTAGGATCATCAATTGGAATTTCATTAAGATCAATTCATCCGCTCGTCAGCTTTTGAGTGAGGCCTCCTTGCTTTCGGAGGACTCCAATTTTTATTAGTTGTTAGTAGTAGCTTTTTGAAGTGTCATAGGTCTTATTCCGATACTCATCTTTATATAGTAAGGCTTCATAGTTAGACAGTTTCAGAGAGTTTTTCAGTTTCAGATATTTTATTTAAAACTTATGTTTCATATTCAATATATTCAGAGAGTTTGAGATTCAGTAAACTGATGTTAAATGTTTCTTTCAGTTTTATGCTTGAGTTAGTCTCCCTCTTGTAGTCAACCAGGATGAGGATCCGCTTAGGGACCAGCAATGATTCTCGAATGCCGGCCACGTCCAGGGTGTAGGCTCGGGTCTTGACAAAGAACATCGGGTATCGATTTGAGGAAGACAATATTCAATGTCTTGATCTCTTTGTGAAAATCTAGGAGTTTATGAGATTTTGAGATGTGATGCATTGATCTCTTTCTTATTAACCAAAAGTTTATTAGATATTTGAGGTAACTCTTCAAGGTAATATGTATCCCTTTATAGGCGTGAGTTAGAATTTAGGGTAAATAGTCTCCAAGATATTCTAATGAAAGTTTGAAGATGGATTGAACTCATTTTGTAGAGATATATTTTAAATCTGGTAAAATTTTGATGTCAACCAATCTTTTCAGAAAAGGAAAATGGTTAAAAATATTCTTAACTTATTGAAAATGGTTTTTAAGTGTCTTCCTTCCATCTATTGGATCAAAATTTCCCTTAACATTTTCTTTATGTTCAAAATATCCCTTTTTAATTGAATGATGACATGTCATTAGTGTGTCTTCTAATTAAACAAGTGACGTTAATTTATTGGTCCACATGGACTTTTAACCCCACCATTAAAAGCCGACTTGTCCTTAACAAAACCCAACAAGCAAACTCTTCTAAAATAATCCAACTCATTAATTCCTTTTCATTTTACACCTCCATTTTCAACCTATTCCATTTTACACAAATTCAACTCCATGTCAAAATGTCATTCAGTGTGATTTCTGATAGTCAAGTTCATTAATTGTAATTAGATATACTCATTAAGCTATTTGAAGAAAAAATATATTCAAGAGATTGCTTTAACTCTCCAAGAAAAAGCTTTAAGTCTATATATCTTGGGACAAGAACTGATTGGAAGTTGCAATGCAATTTTGTAACTTATCTGTTATTTGAATTTTGTTAATTATGGTGATAATTTTGGAAAAAATCAATATGGACCAACAAACTAATGTCACTTGGTTAATTAGAAGACCCCACTAATGACATGTCATCGTTCCATTAAAAATGACATTTTTAAACCAAAGAAAAACATTAAGGATAATTTTGATTCATAGGTAAAAGGAAGGGTATTTTCAAGCCATTGTTAATATGTTAAGGGCATTTTAACTCTTTTATGTTTTAGAGAGAAAATAGTCAAAAGCCCCCTCAACCTATTCGTCAATTCTAAACTACACACTTATATTTCCCAGGGAGGTAATTCCTCTTACCCCTGCACTATTTTAAAAGTGAAATTAATTCAACCCTAAAACGTTACAACCACTTATGCATCTTATGGTGAAGTACACGCGTTTGACATGTGTATTTCACCAATTAACTTATATATATATATATATATATATATTCTCCTTCTTCATTTTCCTTTCTTTCTCAATCAATTTTCACCCACTAATTGTACTTGATGTGTTCAAACAACAACTATAAATTGAAATAAGCCCAGCAACTTCGGATTACATGTTTTATATCTAAAATAAAAGCTATTGCGCTAGAGGATTCTTAATTCCTTAATTAACCTCCGAAATACTTACTATACTTAGAAATTGATCTTAACACCTAAGTATAATAAGGTATCACCCAATATGGGCCTATACTCATACATGAAATGGTTCGGATCTAAGCTTAAAAGTTGTGGGCATAACTATTTTATAATTACTATCATTCTTGTTAATGTTTTAATCCTAAGTCTGAACCTTAAACATTATTTTTTTTCTCAATTAAATCAGCAAGCTCACTTGGATAAGTTTGTAAGCATATCCTATTAATCTTTCCTTTAACAAGTCTGTAAGCATATCCAATTAATCTTTCCTTTAACTCCTTTGAGTATTTTCAATTAGTTGTAAATCCCCTTTATTCCAAAGCAATAAACATATAAATGCAGTTCTATCCAATACATGAATTTGAAGCATGTATCTAAAAATTATATAATAGAGTGTTATATGATTTTTAATTTAAATATTAAAAATTTTGATTGTTTATTCAAACTCGTGAATAACATATTGAACTTCAGCATTGCATTTTGAACAATAATATTTTTTCCTCTGGATCAACCTTTGTAAAACATTTTTTGTAAGTTAAGTATGACCATTTGTGATCAAGTTCTAAACATACAACAACAATCCAATAGGTAGACTCCTTTTATTTATTGTTATTAATAATACTACAGTTATATTTATAATCATAAATAATAAATACCTTATTTAATCTATATAATAGAAAACTCACATCAGTGCATTGAATCAAATCAATAAGAAATTTAAAAGAGACCATTCCTTTAGACAACTCATCAGCAATCCAAAATTGTTGTTATGAACTTATCTATGAAAGCTTCTCATATTTATAATCACCTGACGCAATTAATCTACCAAATTTATCAAAACAGTGAGTTCAATAATTTGTTAAATTTGTGTGATTCAGATTATAAAATAACATGAAGTGGTCAAACCTTTTTATAAATTCAGTAGTTTGAGGCAAATTTGCACTAATCCATGGTTTGATTTGGTACCAACAACTACATACAAAGTGATTTTCTGTAGAATATTTTATAATAATATTAAATTAAATGTATTCGTAGAAATGATAATTCACTTTCAACAAACAGTATAATTTTTAAGGTTTATACCTCTAAATTTGTGTGGCTTCTTTAATTGCAAAATAACAACCAATTGTTCATTTGTTGATCTAACAAATGTGGTTGAACTTGATATGCAAATTCACCCCATAATGTTGTATGAAGCCTATTTTTTGTAATGATCCTTGTGGTCATTTGCTTGCTTTTGTATGATTTTTACTATTTTTCCTCTTTTTGTAGCTTCTGTTTAGTATTTGTGGTGTGTTGGGATGGGTGACATGTTTCTCGAGGTGTTCGGGAGTGGGTTGTATTAATTTTCCCTTTTTAGAGGCTTTTGAGTGAAAGGTTTGACCTTGGTCAACATCTAGAAAATCTCATGTCGTATGAGATTTCTATCAGTTCCATTAGCTCTGGAAGTTTCATTTTGGGCTAATGGTATGATTGCTTTGTGTAATGACCCGATTGGTCATTTTTATTTCTTTCCATGAAATTATCATTCTGTCCCTCCCGATTTTGACCCCCAGTTATTCTTGATTAAGTTTGGAAGTTGGTTTCAAAACTTGAGTAAAAAGTTGAGAATTTGGCAAGTTTTTGAGTTTGAAAGGCTAAGTTTAAGTTGGGATGAAAGGAGTACTCATTTTTTTCTAGTTTTGCTTTGTCTAGTAGGTTGTTTGCTGAGTACCGTGTTGATTGATACTCACTCCTTGCTACTAAACTTGTGTAGGTCCAAGCCCAGACCCGTGTGATCTTCTTCTTTTTCTTATGATTTTGAAGCTTGTCAAAAGATTTTGAGAGGTAGCTGCTTGTCATTCCGGTGGGCCCTCTAGTTCCTTACTTTTTATGCTTTGTTCTGTTTGATAAATAAAGGCATTGCGACTTGTACTTATTTCATTTCTGCATTTTATGTATTAGAATCTTGTACACATGACAACCAGATTTTGGAGTGTTAACAGAATGAATAAATTTTCTGCTTTTATCTTGTTCTTGCTTTACCTTTCCGTATTACTTTCATTTCGTTGAGTTGAGAATGACTTATCTTGGTGGGAATACACAAGTGCCATCACATCCATTTTTGGGTCATGACAAATGGTATCAGAGTCAGGTTCATATGTTTCACGTGTGTACAAGTCAAGTCTAACTAGAGTCACGAGGATCTGTACGGAGACGTTTGTACTTATCTTCTAGAGGCTATAAAGACTTTTAGGAAACTTTCTTTTATTCATTATTTTTTATCGTGCGTGGTTGCCTTCGCTAGTGCTGGGTTGATGCATGTTATTTTGGCAGATGCCGAGGACCAAAGCTTTTGTTTCTAATGGGTCAGCCACCGGTGCTTCCGGCACCAGTTGTGGGTGTTCAGATTGCTCTTGAGTTTATTCTGATGACAGATGATTATCAGTGTTTTGAGAGGTTTCAGAAGACGAAAACACCCTACTTTCAGGGTGGTATGAGCGAGGATGCTCATGAGTTAGTAACTTTGTGCCATGAGATGCTTGAGGCAGTAAGTATGGTGGATGCTCGTGGTGTTTGTTTTGTTGCACTTTAGCTTCATGGACCTGCCAGAGAGTGGTGGAGGACTTTTGTGAGGTTGAGACCAGTTGGATCTCCTCCGGCTGAGTGGGATACATTCTTCGGTACTTTCTAGGACCGCTTTCATCCCTTGGAGCGTGAGAGAGGAGATTCGACTGAGGTTTGGGGACTTGATACCGGATAGTTTAACTGTAACTGAGTATGAGGCTCATTTCTGCGAGCTATCCAGGCACGCCATGACTATTAATCCCGATGAGGCAGAGTGAGTTCATTAGTTTGTGAGATGGTTGACTTTCTCTACTAGGTTGTATGTGTTCCGAGCAACCAAAGAGAGGGCTTTCTTCCAGTCCATTATAAGCACCACCAAAGAGGTGGAGTTGATGGTTAGGGAGGAGTTCAGGGATCCCAAGAGGGCCCGTTCTTCTGGTTAATTTTCTAGTGCCTCATTTGGAGGCAAGGGTTCACACCGAGGTAGTAGCTTCTTTCAACACCATGGGTCAGTTCATGTATTTATGCCAGCAGCTGAGAGTGGGCAATCATCCCGATGGTCTTATGGTTCTGGTCGAGGTGCCCATGGTAGCTCGTCTGGTTCATAACAGTTATCCATTCTGAGGTAGTGTTATACTAGTGGGGATCCAGGTTATGTGATTCGGTAGTGACCTCTACAGACTCACACAGGGCCCCAATGTACATATTTTGCTGCTCCAGCTAGAGATTCATTGACTCTGACCAGGGGTAGAGGTAGACGTCAGTCTAGAAGAGGTGACGGGACTTCTGGTTTTGGTGCTCCAGCTCAGTAGAATGGAGGTGGAGGTTCTACTCAGACTACAGATGGTCGAAAAGGTCAGTGTTATGCTTTTCCAGGGAGGCCAGAGAATAAGACTTCTGATGTTGTGATTACAGGTATCATACTAGTTTGCCATCGACCTGCGTCTGTATTGTGTGATCCAGATTCTACTTTCTCGTATATGTCTACCTACTTTACTATTGTGTTTGATATGATGTCTGATAGCATGTCTGTGCCTATTCATGTTTCTACACTAGTGGGTGAGTCCTTAGTGGAGGACCGAGTGTGTCGATCCTGTCTCGTTTCCTTGGCCAAGTATGATACTTGGGTAGACTTGAACATTTTGGAGATGGTAGACTTTGATATTATTTTGGGTATGGATTGGCTCTCCCTGCATCATGTGATTCTTAATTTTTATGCTAAAAGTGTGACCTTAATGATGCCGGGTGTCCCAAGAGTTGAGTGAATGGGTGCTAGTGGTTCTTACCATAGAAAAGTTATCTTTTTTATTCGAGCTTAGAGATTAGTTGATCGAGGGTGTTTGTCCTATTTGGCCTTCTTCAGAATACTAGTGTTGAGCCACTTTCCATGGATTCCGTGCGCGTGGTTAGAGAGTTTTTAGATGTGTTTCCTACTGATCTTCCAAGTTTTCCTCCGGATAGGGATATTGATTTTGCTATTGACTTGGAGTAAGGCACCAAGCCCATCTCTATTCCTCTTTATCGTATGGATCTAGTAGAGTTAAAGGAACTGGACGATCAGTTACAAGATTTGTTGGGTAAGGAATTCATTCGCCCTAGTGCTTCTCCGTAGGGTGTTTCTATTTTCTTTGTGAGCAAGAAGGATGGTACCATGAGGATGTATATCGATTATCGACACTTGAACAAGATTACAGTGAAGAACAAGCTCTTCCTCGTATTGATGACATATTTGATTGGCTACAGGGGGCATTTTTATTTTCTAAGATTGATTTGAGGTCCGACTATCATCAGTTGAAGATTAAGGCATCGGATATCCCTAAGACAACTTTCAGGACTGGTTATGGGCACTATGAGTTTTTTGTGATGTTTTTCGATTTGACAAATGCCCCTGCAGCGTTCATGGAGTTGATGAACGGGTTGTTCCGACCTTATTTGGACTCTTTTCTGATAGCTTTTGTTAATGACATCTTGGTGTACTCCAAGACTAAGGAGGATCTTGATCGGCATTTGAGGATTGTGCTCTAGAGATTGAGGAAAGAGAAGTTATATTCCAAGTTCTCGAAGTGTGAGTTTTGGCTTGATTCGGGTCCATTTCTAGGACACGTGGTGTCCAAGGAAGGTATTAGGGTGAATCCAGCCAAGATTGAGTCAGTTAGAGGTTGGACTAGGCCTACTTCAGTCACCGAGATTCAGAGTTTTATGGGACTTGTAGGCTATTACAGATGATTTGTTCAAAACTTCTCCACTATTGCATCACCAGTGACCAGATTGACTCTACAGAATGTGAGCTTTTAGTGGTCTGATGAGTATGAGGAGAGCTTCCAAAGGCTCAAGACCTTGTTAACTTCGATTTTTGTTTTGACTTTACCCAAGGAAGGTGTAAACTTCACCAATTACTGTAAGGTTTCTAGAGTCGGGTTGGGTGGTGTTCTGATGCAAAAATGGAAAGTGGTTATCTATGCTTCTAGACAGTTGAAGACCTATGAGAAGAACTACCCTACCGATGATCTAGAGTTGGAAGGTGTGGTATTTGTGCTTAAGCTGTGGCGGCATTATCTATCAACGGTTCCATTGAATCTGAAACGTCGAGTGTAGTTGATTTGCATATTTGGTTTGCATATACGGAGTTCCAAGCAAATCTCGGGGGTCCTTTCAATATTTTGAGTGCTAGCTGATTTCCTGGTGTCTATGATCTAGTGCACCTTGCGATTGCGAGGGTTGGTTATCTTTCGCGAGGCTCCTTGAAGTAAGGCCAAAAATACATATTTTAAATCATTATATGCCTCATATTAAGTATTTTTATTTGTCCTTTTTAAGCATGGGTTTTATGGATTGTGCTTAATATTATATTTTATTTGTAGAATTAAATTGGTGTGAAGATGAAGAAGTTTGGAGCTAAAATGAATTAAAGATGAATGATTATAGAAGGAAATCAAGCAAACAGCTAAATGGATTAAATTTAATATAATAATATAATTTATACATATGAAAGTGCAAAAAAAGAGAAATTAAATTGATATTGGCACATCTGCCACGTGTCACAAATTGAATGCATCAAGAATCATTGAAGGCGGCGGACAGAGCAATGTTTCAAATGGAATCCAATTCCTTTAGGTTTTGGGTTCCCAATTTGTTTTGGACTCAATATTTTATTTAGGATTTCCTACATCTATAAATAGTCCATAAGAATAATTATTAGGGGAGGAGGACACAATGTAGAAAATAACTTTTGATCTAGGGTTTCATCTTTTTTTCACTTTTATTTATTTTACATCTTTTCTTTGAATGATTGGTTGTAATTGCTCTATGTCTATGTGGAGTTAAACTTCTCGTTCTTGAATTATATTAACTTATAAGATGATTGTTTGGTGATTCTTGATTCGGCATATTTGTTTATCATATTAGTTGTTCTTATATTCTTGTGATCACTATTTTGATGCTTGGCCACCATTAGAATAAATTTGTTGTCTTCTTTTGAACTCGGGGGAGGAATAGAGGGATAGAACGTAGAATATAAGGAGCATGATCTTATCTTTCATATCACTTGAATTGATTTGTGTCTAGGATAGGAATATACCTAGGTGCCTTGCTTGGTTCAAATACGGGAAGACAACGTAATGCTCCATAGTTAATTCAATCTATTCCCACTCAACGATGTAGTTAAATTGTCGATTGTGGAAGACGGTTAGAGGTCGGGAGATCAAGAATATGTTATCAACTCCGTGAATCCACAACTAGACAATCAAATAAGTTGATGAAATTGACGCTAAACATGATTGTTAGTTAAATCGTAATCCTAGATCTATTCATTCATTGATTGTGTGAAAAATCTATCTTTTCTTAGTTAATTTCTTTTTATTATTTTATCTTTATTTTTAGTTTAGTTAATTTATATTCATCTTTGAAATCATCCCTTGAATAAGTAATCAGAATTAATATAATTTAGTAATAGTTAATTGACAAGCCCTTTGGGTTCGATAATCCGGCTCTTTTAGAGTGACTATATTACTTCCGCGACCACGTATACCTGGGTGTGTATTTGGGAGCAATAAGGTTAGCGAGGTTCTGTTCACTTCCACGAAGGGTCTATCCCTATTGACCTTCGCATTTGTGAAGGACCTTTGCTCTCGTGACCTTAGCGTGAGCGAAGGTTTGGTTCGCGATTGCGATGGTCCTAAATTTTGTGGGGTCTGCTTTTGCTAACCCAAAGTCGCTTTTGCGACATCGTCAGAAAGGGGTTTTTGGTCTAAAATTTCAAGGTCTAAACCCCATTTTCCATCTTTGAGCTTGGTAAACTCTTGGAGGTGATTTATGAAGAGATTTCTTGTGCTAAATCTTTGGGGTAAGCTCTTGTGACCCTATAACTTCATTTTCCTTTGATTATTTAAGGATTTTAACATCAAAACTAAGGGTTTTGATTGGTTGATGGCAAGGTTTTTCAAGAAATTGAGTTCTAAACTAAAATGGTGATTGTGACTTGATTTTAACTGCTTTTTCGAATGAGTTTTCACCAATGAGTTCCAAATGCCTTGAGTAATGTTTTCAAGTAAAAACTTTTTGATTTAAACTTCAATTTTGGAATTGGGTACTTGAGTTGAATGAACCATTTTTTCAAATGTTTGAATTGGAATTTGTTATTTTCGGGGTCTTATTGAAGTTACTTGATTGAAATAGATTGTGGGACATTGGTTAGCATTCGGAAGGGGAAGACTCAAGCTTCGGATTGACTAATTGATTATTTTATGGCAAGTAATTTCCTAAGCCTTGTAAATCTAGTTGAATTCGTGTATTTTCCCTTCATTATGTGTGTTGGGGAGTAATGGAAAAGAGGTGTTGGGCTTATTTGTTTCACTTTTTTAATCTTAACGAATAAAAAGGGGATTAAAGAAAAGGCAACTTGTTGATCATGAATGCTTTGTGAATTGCCTTGTTATGGCCCTATTTAATTGATTGATGAAATGATTCAATGGCATGAATCTGGGCTTGAATTGCTTGAATTATATCTCTTCTGTATGGTGTGAAATCTCTTATGTGCATTAATTGTTGTACACCGTGTGAGACATTGATTTAAAACCGAAGGTAAATGATTCAGGCTAGTGACTTGATATAAAGCCGAAGGAAAATGGTTTCAGCTAGTGATTTGATATAAAACCTAAGGAAAATGATTTCGGCTAAGTGATGTGATATAAAGCCGATAGGAAATGGTTCCGGCTAGTAATATTGTGTCGAAGGAAAATAGTTTCGGCAAGAGCACTTTTATGTGATTTAATACCTTTTGATACTTGTGATTGATCTACTTGTTACTTATGATTGATCTACTTGTTACTAGTCAATTGGCATACTTGATACATGTTGGTTATTGAAATTGTGACTATTGAACTGTGTGACTAAGCCTTGCGCGCTGTGTATCGTACAACTATTAAGTTGGGCTGATCTCTATGCAGGTTGTAGTTTGAGGAGGTTCGGTTGAGATGAAAGGAATACTCAATTTCTTCTAGTTTTGCTTTGTTTAGTAGGTTGCCTGCTGAGTACCGTGTTGTTTGGTACTCACTCCTTGCTTCTACACTTGTGTAGGTTCCGAGCCCGGACCCATGTGATCTTCTTCTTCTTCTGATTTCAAGGCTTGTCAAAGGATTTTTAGAGGTAGCTATATGTCATTTCGGCGGACGCTGTAATTCCTTACTTTTTATGCTTTTTTCTAATTGAGAAACAAAGACATTGAGACTTGTACTTATTTCATTTCTGTATTTTATGTATTAGAGTTTTGTACACATGACAACTAGGTTTTGGGGTGTTAATAGAATGAATAAGAGCTCTGATTGAGAGCACAAGTTCTTTGAGCTTAAAGGGGGCTAGTTACAAATTCAATTTTGAAATTCGGTTAATGGATCCCATAGGTCCATTTTTGCCTAATTTTGGGCCTCAGTTATATTATAGCAGTATGGGTATTGTTTTTTTCATTGTAATGCGTATTTGATGTTATTGATAGTTTCGAGGCATTCAGAGAATGTGGTGAAGAGGCGAGCGGTTTGTGGATGGTTCGAGATTGCAGTTCGGCTTCGAGGTAGGCTACGGTCTACTTTCTCTTATATTATGCTTCATAAGTTAATGTTTAGCATAAATTGTGTCTGAGTTAGGATTGTATGCAACGAATTTAAGATTCTCTTCCTTATTCTTAATTTATTGATTCTCTTATGAGCCTTAGGTTAGTTTAGTATCGTGAAATCCTTAGTTAGGTTGGTAACTCCTTGCTTATGCCTTACTTTAGCGTTGATAACCCCTTTAGGGTAGATGTTTGATGCTTTGAAGAAGTTGATGTGGTAAGTTCCTTAGAACAACTCCGCCCCACCCCGCATAACATTTTTTTCTATTCTCAACCCGCTCTGCCCTACTCCACTAAAGCTTTTTTCTTTCTTATTTTATCATTTATACATAAAAAAATATTTTAAAATTTTATAAATTACCATTGTTACATTCAAAATAATTTAATGGGTTAATTTAAAATTATTTTATTAGGCAATTAGCTAGCAAAGTTGATAAAATATAACTTAAGAAAGTAAAGTCATGAACAGATTTGTTACTTTTTTTTCTTCTAAGTTTTTACCATTAACAGAGGTTTATCAATAATTGAAAATACACCTAAATTAAATCTCAACCTTTAATAAGTAAAAGAAAAAGAAAAAAAGTGCAGCTCTTCGTTGACAAAACAGGAGGAGACCCGTCCCCGCCCCGGACCCGCATAATTTTGAAAAATCAAGGCTTTGACCCGCCCTGCTCCGCCCCGCACCCGCTTAGAGATTAACCCGCCCCACCCTGCATAGCCTTAAACCGACACCACCCTGCACCCGCACCGCCCCATTGCTATCCCTACCGGTAACCATGATGGAGCGGATCCAATCGAATTGATTATGTAAGACCTGGATTGGGACCAGGCAGATATATACAGATGTATGATCCATTGAGCAGAAAGAGGGAGGCATATGGGTTCTACTTGGTTGTCGGGGGCGGGATGTAGGTGTATATATCTTGGCACGAGGCACTTGGCACTGATGGTACTACTAATTTTATTACATAACTCGCATACATATGCATTGCCTATCACCAACATAATTGATTCTTGTTTGTACTTGTTGGTCTTATGGGGGGCGTATGGGTTTAGTTTGTTATTGTGTACCTTCTGGGATTATAGGGGCTCGGTAAGGTTATTGTTTAATAGATTGTGGACTTGAGGTAGTATAAAGGGCGGTCCCTTGTTTAATGGTAGATATTGCTTTTTTTTTCCTTCTAATTGGCGTTCATTATGTAGGGTTTGGTTTAGAATGGCCTTCTTTACTTTTATGTGATATTTGTGGTTATTCCGATTAGTATGCCTTCTACTAGTTGTCATCCTTAGTTGAGTTTTGTTGTAAATAGGTTTCTAGCCTAGCGCCTCTGTGTACGTCCTCTTGCTTCATTTATCCTCTTTTCTTTGTATCAGTTTATTTCCTATTATGAGTTCTCGGTTTTTGCTTTAGTTACTTGTGATATATGCTCCCTTCTTACCACATGTTGGTACTCATACTATACTTCTGCACCCTGCAGATCATACTACGAGTTCTCGCTGCTAATTTGGGTCTAGTGAGAAGCAACTCTTAGGTTTCGGGGGCTGGGGTAAGCTCCTAACATTTGAAGTTGCCTATTTCCCTCCATTTTGGCTAGGACTAGTCTTTATTTTGTTTTTAGATAATTTTTTGTATAATCCCATTATCATTGTACTCCTATTTTGATTAATTACTCAAATACCGACTGATACCAGGTCTTTGGGGTTTATTTTATATAATGAATTGATTCTCTCTTTCCTTTGCTTCTTATCATTATTGTTTATCTTCCAAATTATTTTCTTTTGTGCAATAGCCCGTTGCTTCTAGTTATGGGCTATGGATTCGGCTTACCTACTGGTGGGACGTAGTAGATGTCATCATAACCTAAGATTTTGGGTTGTGACAGATTGGTAGTAGAGCTCTAGGCTCGTCGATATCGTTGGTATGAGAGCAAGTATCTACTAGAATCTTGCGGATCGGTGCGGAGACATTCGTATCCTATCTTCGAGAGGCTATAGGGAATTCTTAGGAAATTCAAATCTTTATTCCTTATTGTGTGTAATTGATTCAATCAATCTCTAAACACTTTATTGAAATCACTCTTTCATAGATGGATAGTACGAAGTGTTCGATGGACGTAGATGGGACGTCGACTCATATCACCAGGGCTTTAATGCCTGGTCATGACACCAGGGATGTTCAGCGACATTTAGAAGATCTGGGGGCAGGCCAGGTTCCCACAGACTTAGTGGCCACCTCTGCTCCTCGATATTTAGTGTAGGGAGTTTCGAGTCTCTTCGAGGATACTCCACGAGCTAGTGTGGTTCTTCGTACAGCTAGTGATTCATAGACTAGAGTTGGGTTAGTAGGTTTCCAACACGGTTCATCGGTAGTATCTGAGTAAATGATCAAGTTTCTCAAGTGGGCCAGACATACTTCCACATTATTTCCTATAGAGCGGAACATGACTCAGCGATTTATTAGAGGATTGAATTTGCCACTCCGTCTAGCATCAGAGCACTTGATAGTAGCTGGATCTACTTCTCCTCTGGTAGTTAGTAATGCGAAGGCCGTGGAGCATGCGTGTATTGAGATTTACAAAGGTAGAGGTAAGAGGCCCTGCCATCAGTACAGTGGTGATAGCATCTTACCCTGAGGTGGGTATCATTTCAGTGCGGGTTATCCTCACTTTTGACCTATTTGAACCCATGGCGGGAGCACCTCAGGTTCCAAGTGGTTTGTGGCAGGTTATGGTACTTAAAGTGAACAGAGTTCATGACAGACTTCACAGGGTTTGCATTCTGGGCATTCAGGTTTTGGGGTGTAGCTAGTGAAGTTTTATTGATAAATCCATATTAAATTTGGATTAAATCTTAAATTCATTATACGTTGACCAAGTCAAATTACTGGTTAATAAAGTCGGATTAATATTTAAGTCAAAATTATATGACTTAAATCAAGTCCAAATTACATTTGGGTCAGTCCATTAAGTTGACAAGATGAGCTCAACTCATGTTCTTCAAGCCCAAGGGTCAAAATTGCTTAGACCAAAATACCCCTAAAACCCTAGCTCAAGCCTATATAAAGAGGTCTTCATAAGACCAGAAGAGGAGAGAAATACATAGAGAATCCTTGCTCTTCAGTGGTGCTCTGCAAATCTTCCGCATACAAAGAAGTCTTCACTCCAAGTGTTGAGCCGCAAGTATTCCATCAAATCAAGAACAATCGTGAAGAGAAGAATCAGGGGATTACATGTCTTTTCTTAAAGATTTCATAAAGATTGTAACCTTCGCATAAATTCAAATTCAAATATTATTGTTTGCTTGCTATTTTCATTTCTTGATTGTTATATTTCAGGATTGAAACTTTAGTCGCATACAAATTGGCACGCCCAGTGGGACAATCTTTACCTCTTCGAAAATCAAAGTTCAAAAACACTGAGATGGCTTCAAAGAAGATCAACTCAAAATCTGCATCTGTATTTGCGTCTGTATCCGAATCCTCATCTTCATCCGTATCCGCATATGCATCTGCAAAAACTGGTGGATCCAAACTCTACATTGCTGTAGAAAACATCCTTGATGTTACTGCGGGAAGCATGAGACCCGTCACAAGGAACCAAGAAAAATTGCTAGGACAACAAGCCTCACGAGTGCCGTCCGAATCTGCTATTGTCTTTTCGTCTCTAAAAGGTGTGAAGTCTCCTGCAAAAGCTACAAAAGAAGACATCGCCGAAATGGTTGAGAGAGTTCTTGCCCAATTGAGCCTATCTACATCCAAGAAGCCCTTCACTTTAGTCGGCAATGATGTCTTAAGCGATGGATCTACTCCGAATAACATATCTGCGTCTCATGTTTGGGAAAATCGATGTTATCCTCCATCACCTACGATGGTAATTCACGCGATGGTGACTAATGCTTCATCCATAGAAGAACAATTTGCGAGCTTGACGCGAGCTATTGAAGGCTTGACAAAATATGTTCAAGATCAAGATACTCGGATCGTTAAGCTAACTGATAGGGTGGTAGGAATGATGGATGAAGAATCAAGCCATGCACCTAGAAAACGTCTGCAAGTACAAGAGACAGTTGATCATCCCGCAAAGCAAGTGGAAGATGCTAAGGAGATCTAAGTTTCCTCTGAAGGAACGATCCCGATCGACCAAATCAAGCAGTTCATCATGGGGACCATTCAAGACAAGTACGAGGTTGCTGCAAAATCCTCCTTGACATATGCAAGGTCATACACTGCAAGGATTGATAACTTGAAAATGCCTGCTGGTTATCAACCCCCAAAATTTCAGCAATTCGATGGTAAGGGAAGCCCGAAGCAACACATGGCACACTTAATCTAAACATGCAACAATGCTGGAACATATGGTGATTACCTCGTCAAATAATTTGTCCATTCCCTTAAGGGAAATGCTTTCAATTGGTTCACAGACGTTGAATCTGGTTCCATTGATAGTTGGGAACAAATGGATCAAGAATTTCTCAACCGCTTCTATAGCACAAGACGTACCGTAAGCATGGTAGAACTTACAAATACAAGTCAGCGAAATGAAGAGCCAGTCTTCGACTTCATCAATCGATGGAGGCATGCAAGTCTAAAATGTAAAGATAGACTAAGTGAAGCTTCAGGCATAGAGATGTGCATTCAAGGTATGCATTGGGGTCTTCGCTATATTTTGCAAGGCATAAAGCCTAAAACTTTTGAAGAACTGGCCACTCGCGCTCATGATATGGAGTTAAGTATGGCAAGAGTCAGAATTGAAATGCCGCCCGTCAATGAACTCTGCAAAGGCAAAGAAAGGAAAGAATTTAAGAAAGTGGGATATTTGTCCAAGGCTGAAAACAAGGAGTCCATAAACGTCAATGCTTTTCCTTTGAAGTTCACCACAAAAGTAGTCAATACGCAGAGCGCAAAAGTGACTTCTTTTGAAGGAAGGACAAGCCAAAAGCTGTCCTTGAAGGAAATGCAGCAGAAGGACTACCCATTTCTTGACTCAGACGTCGCCGCAATCTTTGATGAACTCCTTGAGATGAAACTTTTTGAGTTACCAGAGATGAAACGACCGAATGAAGCAGGAAGGAGTGATGATCCGAAATACTGTAAGTATCACCGGTTGGTTGGCCACCCCATCGAGAAGTGCTTTGTCATTAAGGATAAAATCATGGACTTAGCTCATGAAGGGAAGATTGAACTTGAAGATGAGAAATTGAGTTCAAACCAAGTCAGTGTTGCTTCTGACTTATCCAATCTCGTCATGACCTGCAATTTGTTGAAGAAAATGGGCAGCAAGATGTTCCAAACATAAATCTTACAAGAATGATTAAGTTTGGAGATTTTGAACCCATTGATGTAAGTGAGTTGTTGTCTTTTCCTACGCTAAGTGATATCACTTCCATAAGAGAAGGATCGACAAAAGAAGATGGAGACCAAGAAGATCATCTTGATGATTGGGGCTGGACTCTCGTGACTCGCCGTAAATGCTGAAAAGCAAGTTCTCATAAGGAGTCAACAAAGAAACACGCTAGGGGAGAGAGACACCAAAAAGTGAGTTCGCATAAGGAGTCAACAAAGAAACTTGCTAGGGAAGAGAGACGCCGAAAAATGAGTTCGCATAAGGAGTCAACAAAGTAACACGTTAGGGAAAAGATGGTAAGGAGACCCAAAACAAAAACTTTGATTGTGCACTCAAAGAAGGAGGAGATAAAGGTGCACCACTACCAAGACTTGCGTCGACCAATTACATTTGGAGAATATTTGCCAAGTTGGTTTTACACCAAGTTCACATGTGATGGCACAAAAGCTCTATGTTGTAATATCGATGAGAAGGAAGCAAAAAATATAACTTCATTATGTCCATCACCAAAAGATTCTCCAAATTTATCTCCTGAAGTCGAGGATGCATGCATGGCCAGGATCACATTCTCTGACGATGATCTTCTGCTTTCTGATACACTTCATAATCGCCCTTTATTTATGGTTGGTTTTGCGCGTGAGAAAAAAGTGAACATAATCCTAGTCAATGGAGGATCTGGAGTTAACATCCTTCCAATTCACACCATGAAAGAACGTGGGATCTCAACAGCAGATCTTAGTGAAAGTCGCTTGATGATCCAAGGATTCAACCAAGGAGGACAAAGGGCCATAGGGGCTGTCAAAATAGACCTCACCATCGGAGAGTTGCAATCAAGTGTGTGGTTACATGTAATTGATGCAAAGACTTCATATAACATCTTGCTTGGTAGGCCGTGGGTACATGAGAAAATAGTAATCTCGTCTACCTACCACCAATGTTTGAAGTATTATGAGGATGGAGTTGCAAAAAGGATTGTTGCAGATGATAATCCCTTCACTGAAGCCAAAGCACACTTTGCTGATGTGAAGTTTTACTTGAAGAAATATGCCACAAAAGTTGATGACATTACATCCAGAGATGTCGAACTCCTTAATAAGAAGGCTAAGGTAGCTGTCGATAAGACAAAAGCTGCAAGCAATGAAGATATAAAGTTTGGCAATCCGAACAAAATGTCTAATGTGAATGGTGCTTCTTCAAGCAAAAAGGTGATACCCATTCTTTGTTATGTTCCAAAGGCTAAGGAGGACGAAAGACACTCACTCAAGTTGCGAGAAAATGCACTAGAGAGGTTGACCCTTCCTGTTAAGCGAATCGATATGATGAAGTCATCTACAAAGTTACTTGGAAAGTCTGTGGCTCCTAAGTCATTGCTTTACAAAAAATTTGTGGCCCCTAAGTCATCCCAATATGAAGCACTCCCAATGAAGCGGACAGAAGAAGGTTTTGATCCTAATGCTTAAAGACTCCTAACAAAGGCTGGATTCGATCCTAATGAACCATCAAAATTGGGAAAGCTTCAAACAGAACCTTCTATGAGGCGACAACATGAAGGGTTGGGTTACAAACAACCTCCACCTATCCGCATCTCCATAAAAAGGGTAAGCAACAACTACATCTATGCGGAAGATGAACATGTTGCTTCTAACAAAAGGCCTTCTGTCTTTGATCGTCTCAGAAGCTCAATGACGAGAATTCCTGTATTTGAGAGGTTAGGGCCATTAAAGAAGAAAAGGAAGGTTTGGAGAAACAATGGGGGTAAGAAAGCATCTGCTTTACCCAAATCACAAAATATCCCTAAGGATTTTCAAAGTCTGATTCCTTCTAAAATGAGGCGGAAGACGAACCTCGTGGTCTCATGTAGAGAAGTGCTAAAGGTAAAGTCGCATATTGTGGTTTGCACCAGACAACGTGATGAAGATGAAGAAAGTGTTGGCTCTTCATATCATGTCACTACACAAGATGAAATGTATGATTTTCCTCCAATTAAAATTGATGAAGAGTTGGAGGATGTTTCATGGTGTTACCATATATCTTTTAAAGATGGAAAACCTCAAGAAGATGAAGATGCTAAAGATGCACCAGCTGAACTTGAAGAAGGAGTAAAAGCGACGGTTGATGCATTGAAAGAAGTCAACCTTGGAACTAATGAAGATCCAAAACCCACTTATGTGAATGCTTCACTAGTAGGTGATGAATAAAGGGACTACGTTGACTTGCTTAAAGAGTATAAAGATGTTTTTGCTTGGAGTTACAAAGAAATGCATGGATTAGACCCGAAGGTAGCAGTCCATCATCTCGCTACAGAGGGTGCACGTCCTATCAAGCAATCTCAACGTTTTAGGCCTGAATTGGTTCTTGTGATCGAAGCTGAAGTCAACAAGCTTATTGAGGCTGGCTTTATCCGTGAAGTTAAGTACCCCAAATGGGTTTCAAGTATTGTCCCCGTGAGGAAGAAAAATGGAAAAATTTGAGTTTGTGTCGACTTCAGGGATCTCAATAATACATGACCTAAGGATGAATTTCCACTTCCTATCCCTGAGCTTATGATTGATGCCACTGCAGGGTATGAGGCGATGTCTTTTATGGATGGTTCATCCGGCTATAATCAGATTCGCATGTCACCAAAAGATGAAGAGTTGACCACATTCCACACTCCTAAGGGTATTTATTGCTACAAAGTGATGCCTTTTGGCTTGAAGAATGCTGGAGCAACGTACCAAAGAGCTATGCAAAATATCTTCGATAACATTCTTCACAAAATGTTGAATGTTACGTTGATGACTTAGTAGTGAAATCAAAGAAAAAGAGTGATCACTTGCAAGACTTGAGGATGGTGTTTGATCTACTATGAAGGTATCAACTTAGAATGAATCCTTTGAAATGCACATTTGGAGTTACCTCTGGGAAATTCCTTGGTTTCATTGTACGACACCGAGGGATAGAAATTGATCAAGTCAAAATAGATGAAATTTTGAAGATGGTCGAGCCAAGAAACATCCATGAATTGAAGAGTCTACAAGGAAAGCTAGCGTATCTTAGGAGATTCATCTCGAACCTAGCAGGAAAATGTCAACCATCCAGTCGTCTTATGAAAAAGGGCACTCTTTTTTAATGGGACCAAGCCTGTAATAATGCATTCGAGAGCATCAAGTCTTACTTAACGAAACCGCCAGTTTTAGAAACTCCTGTTCCTAGAAAGCCGTTGATACTTTACATATCAGCTCAAGAAAGATCAGTGGGAGCACTCTTAGCCCAGGAGAATGGCGAAGGGAAAGAAAATTCCCTTTACTACTTAAGTAGGATGATGACACCAAATGAGTTGAAGTACTCGCCGATCAAAAAGTTATGTTTTGCCTTAGTCTTCTCAATTCAGAAGATGAAACACTACTTTCAAGCTCACGTCGTCCGCCTTATTTCTAAAGCAAACCCCATCAAATTTGTGATGTCGAAACCTTTCCTCAATGATCGACTAGCAAGATGGTATCTCCAGTTTCAACAATTTAAAATTGTGTATGTTCCTCAAAAGGCTTTGAAAGGGCAAGCATTGGTAGACTTCTTAGCAGACCACCCGATACCTGATGATTTGAAACTCACTGATGAACTACCTGATGAAGACACAATGGTCATTGCAATTCAACCACCTTGGAAGATGTATTTTGATGGGGCCTCACATCGCGACGGAGCCGGCGTTGGGGTGATATTCGTGACTTCTCAAGAGGAGATCTTGCCATATTCCTTCACCTTAACTCAATGTTGCTCCAATAATGTTGCAGAATATCAAGCCCTAATACTTGGGCTTGAAATGGCGGTTGATATGAAGCAATTGCAATTACAAGTTTTTGGAGACTCTGAATTGGTGATCAATCAATTGTTGGGTAGCTATGAAGTCAAAAAGCCAGAATTGCGACTCTATCATGACTATGCACAGAAGTTGAGTGGATGGCTTGGAGATGTAACTCTTCAACATGTCCCAAGAAAGGAGAATAAGAAAGTCGATGCCTTAGCTGCTTTAGCTTCAACGTTGACTCTGCTTGACCAAGCAAAAATCACTATCTGCCAAAAATGGATAGTACCACCAGAGGAGGAAGATGAGGATGAAGAAAGCAAGTTTGAGAATCTTGTAGCCGTTTCACAAGTTGACATAGTTGATTGGACACATGCCCTAATCGATTACTTGTGTTACAATATACTTCCAGAAGATCCAAAGAGAAAGGCCGAAATTCGTCGTCGTGCTCCTCGGTTTCTATACTACAAAGACTCTATATCGAAGATCATTCGAGGAAGTCCTCTTGCGTTGTTTGGAGGAAGAAGAAGCAATTCAAGCTATGCAAGAAGCACATTCTGGAGTTTGTGGATCGCATCAATCTGGACCAAAGTTGCACTTTCACATAAAAACAATGGGGTATTATTGGCCAACAATGGTAAAAGATTGTTTGGATTATGCTCGAAGATGTCAAGCATGCCAATTTCATTCAAATTTTATGCACCAGCCTCCTGATGTATTACATTCAACTGTTGCATCTTGGCCATTTGATACTTGGGGGCTAGACGTGGTTGGACCACTACCAAAATCTTCTGGTGGTCACTTGTACATGTTGGCTGCGACAGATTACTTCTCAAAATCGGCTGAGGCGGTAGCCCTCAAAGAAGTAAAGAAGGAAAATGTTGCAAACTTCATTAGGGTGAACATCATCTATCATTTTGGCATTCCTAGTTATATACTAACAGATAATGGAAAGCCATTCGCCAATAAATTGATGGATAAGATCTGCGACCTTTTTGGCTTCAAGCAACGTAATTCATCAATGTATTATGCTGCTTCAAATGGACTAGCCGAAGCATTTAACAAGACCTTGTGCAACTTGTTAAAGAAGGTAGTCTCTAAATCTAAAAGAGATTGGCATGATAGGATGGAAGAAGCTCTTTGGGCATACCAGACGACTCATGGCACACCAACTCAAGCGACTCCTTGTTCTCTTGTTTTTGGAACTGAAGCAGTCCTTCCACTTGAACGAAAAATACCATCATTGAGGCTTGCCATCCAAGAGGGACTTACTAAAGAAGAAAATGCTTGTCTGCGCCTTGAAGAGTTAGAGGCTCTCGATGAGAAAAGGTTTGAAGCTCAGCAAAGTCTTGAATGTTATCAAGCTCATTTTTCACGTGCTTTCAATAAAAAGGTTTGCCTAAGGTCCTTCCAAGTTGGTGATCAAGTCCTTGCAGTAAGAAAGCCAATTATCATATCTCATAAATCGGGAAGCAAGTTTACCTCAAAATGGGATGGACCATACGTCATCCAAGAAGTCTATTCAAGCGGGGCTTACAAACTTGTGGATACAGATGGCTTGCGGATTGGTCCCATCAATGGAAAATTCTTGAAGAAGTACTATCCTTGAAGCGGCATCACACTCCTGGCCCGCAAGACTATAAACTATGTACGGCTCTCCAAAAAAAAAATGTCCGCTAGGTTGAAAATCTCGAAAGAGGCGGCCTAGGCAAAAGTTAGGACACAAAAAAAATTAATTCAAAAGCTCACTTTCTTGAACTACGATATGACTTGATCCTCTTCACCGAGGTACGTAGGCGCTTGGAGTAATCACTCTAAGCTCAGTCACATGAGTAAAAAGAAAAAAGTTTGTGAGATCGGGCGACCATCATAGTAACTATTTAAAATTATATAGCTAGCATATGAGTTCAAATGTGTCATAGATGCGCAAACGAGAAAAGTCCTTGAAGCCCTCTCCGCAACAAAAGAAGTAGCTTGCGATTCAGGAACTCCTACATCGAGTTATTGATTTTCTACTATGATCGTTCAAAGCTGTTGAATTCCATTGTTATTGAATCAAGTGACTTGGAATTCAACTTGAGTTTTTTTGCTCGCGGTAGAGATAATTTTGCGTAGTTCATTGTTGCTTCAATAAGTTACTCAAAATTAGGGGCATCGTTATCCACAACATCAAATTGGTATACTCTTCGGATCAAAGCTCTACTTGTTTATGTAGAAATGGTGTACTCGCAAAGGTCATGATGTGAACACTCCAAGTTCAAGGGATAAATTTGTTTCATTTGACAAGGATGCACAAAATTGTGGAATTAACATTCTAAGTGTATAATCAACTTGGAAAAAATATAATTTATTCCCGTCAAACTAGAGTGAATTTTGTTGTAATTTTTATACGTAGGGTTGTTCCTGATGCGCTCTTCACAATGAAACAAGAATCTCATAGTTTCATCACTCCTACACTGAGTTATAGATTTTCTCCCAAAGTTGCTCAAAGCTGAAGAGTTGAGCGAGACAGAATTTGAGCTAACTTTTAAAAAATATATCTGTACTAATCTGGAGATCTTTTGTCCATGATTTTTACATATGTTGTATGTCTGAGAGTTATTCTTCCAATGGAACAAGAATCGCATCATTTCGAGGCTCCTACATTGAGTTATTGATTTTCTACCGCAGACGCTCAAGGCTGAAAAATTGATCAAGACAGAATTATGGTCCGACTTCGAAGCAATATCTGTACCATCCGTAAAGGATTTGATCGTGATTTTTACACATTTAATAGTTCTTTGAGTAATCTTTCCAATGGAGAAAAGAAACTCATTATTTCAGCGTTTCCACTCTAGGTTATGAATTTTCTCTCATAGATGCGCAAAACTGAAAAATTGAGCAGGAAGGATTCTGAGCTGACTTCGAAGGCAAATCTATATAAATCCATAAAACCTATGGCTGTGATATTTATATGGATTGAAGATCTCGAAGTTATCTTTCTAACAAATAAAGAAGCTCGTGATTTCGGAACTCCTACTCCAAGATATGACTTTTCTTTCGTATGCGCGAAGAAAGCTGAAGAGTCCAACACGCCAGATTTCGAACTGACTTCGAAGATAAATCTGTACTAATCCATAAAGCCGATGGAAGTGATTTTTATACAGGCTGAAGATCTAGAAGTCATCTTTCCAACGAAAAAGGAAGCTCATTATTTCAGCGCTCGTACGTCAAGTTATGAATTTTCTTTCACATATGCGCAAAACTGAAGAAAGCCGAAGAATCAGGCACGCCAGATTGTGAGCTGACTTCGAAGATGAATCTGTATTAATCCGTAAAGTCGATGAACGTGATTTTTATACAGGTTGAGTATCTAGAAGTCATCTTTCCAACAAAAAAAGAAGCTCAATATTTCAGCGCTCCTACACCAAGTTACAAATTTTCTTCTATGGACGCGCAAAGCTGAAAAGTTAACATTTGGCTGCGATTTTCGCATAAATTTTAGCTCTTGGAATCCTCTTTCCAATAAAAAAAGGGGATGAAAGAAATAATCAAAATTCAAGAGAAGAATCTTATTGAAATATAAGTCACCATTTTATTGCTTCAAAAAAAAATCCTTACACCATAATAAGGGAATTAACAATCCTAAGCAAAAACAAGAAAATCTAACTATGGGAAGAGTTTGAAGCTTGTGATTTCTTGGCGACTTGTCTCAACCGCCCCTTCTAGTTTGGCTGGTCTCTCCGCTTCATCATTAGAAAGCATATGATTCGCCTCAATGGTATAAATCTCGCCTTCTATAATGGTGACATTCTCTTAATTTTTGGACAACTTATCTTGTTATTTATTAAGAAGCGTGATGATCTTCTTTTTCTTGGAGGTCAAAGCTTGTAAGTCTTTCTTCACATTAGCTAGAGTTGCTCAAAGCTTTCCCATGGGTCCATCCAACTTTTCATGTGCCAACTTCGCACCATCAAGACGTCGTTGTGCATCAGATAGGACCTTTTCCTGAGATTCTTTAGTAACCTTTGATGATCTCAAAGCATCATACTCTGCGTACGACTTGAAGAAATTCTAACAAGATCCTCCAAAGCAGAAATATCAACAATGTCCACTTTTTTAATCTCCTCAAGAGTAGAAGACACACTTGACTCCAATTCTGTAAAGCCGTCTAAAGAATCCAAAGAAAGTTGTGTAATCCATCCACACAATCTGCCCCACATCTCAGAAACAAAGGTTGATTTGATGCGAAAAATAGTTTCTCGTGGCTCAGAAGTAGGATCACCGGGTCGCAATGGCCATGAAGAAGGCTTGAATGATTTCGTACGCATAATCTGATAGACAACAACTTCAGTCGCATTAATATATACCATTTGGTTGGGAAAAATTCTTGTCATCTGAAGAAGTAGAATTTGACTTTCTTGGTGGAACTACTCCCAATGAAGGCATCACGTCATTAAGGGAAGAATCAAAACCTTTTGCAGCCGCATCAAGACCATTAAGATCTACGGTGAAATCTGCAATCACCTCATTGCCAAGTTCATCGCTGCATAATTCCTGAAGGTTCAACTAAAAAAAGAAGGAAGAACAAAAGGATCATCAGATTTAAAACTAAAAATAAATAAATGAAGAGAATAGTATGAAAAAAAGAGGGGAGAGGACCTTACTTGCTTTGCTAATTCAGACAATGACACCGAGTTCGGATCCTCATCCACAAAGTCGTTATCATCAATGACAATTGTATCTAAAATGTCGATACCACAACATGCATCATCTAGCTCTTGTGCCTTTCTTTTTGGATGATTCCAGTGACGGTCCTCACTCTCTGTCGGATTAGAAAGTGCATTGGCTCGCCCAACACCATTCGGTGAAGCATGCATATGGGTAACTTCTTCACAAGGTGTCTCAAGGTTTGACGTTTTGTCATTATCGTTTTCCGATGAAACATGAGGTTCATTTGTTCTGAAAGAACCATAGCTAACTTCGGAAGCAGTGGAAGCTACCTTTGAGGCTAAAGTGAGGCACCTCAATTTTAATTTCGGAGGCACGTCCCCCTCTTTCAAGAT
Organism: Solanum appendiculatum; assembly: GCA_018342035.1. Taxonomy (NCBI): domain Eukaryota; kingdom Viridiplantae; phylum Streptophyta; class Magnoliopsida; order Solanales; family Solanaceae; genus Solanum; species Solanum appendiculatum. The sequence goes on along the minus strand of JAGDQO010001908.1, from coordinate 153,445 downwards.
TTTGGACTTGGATAAGGTCTTGGCGACTTGTGGAATATCATTTGACTTCACTTCAGACTTGGAAGAAGGACGTAACTTTTGTTTTGGTTGATCAGAGGCCCCTTTAGACAACATAGTTGTAGAGCCTTGCTTCGATGTCTTCAAAATAGTGTGTAGGTTTCCTTGTGAAGGATTCATCCTATGGGATGACCACCAGTCCATATACTCGCGGGTCATTAAGGGAGCACCCTTTGATGGGCACATTGGAATCATGACTTTAGAAAAAGCATCAAGTCGCAAAGAGGAATTCCAAAGTTGCACTAATGTTAACAGTGCACCGTTGTAAGGTCGCTCCATAAGATCTCTAGGAATATCTTGACAAAAACCAAATTGTCGACTAAACTTGTTAGGGCTGTAGGACTCCACGATGAAATTTGAATCATTCCTAAGAGTTACATAGCCCAAACGAAGGCTTATGATAAATTCGTTCCACGAATTTGAAAGTTTGCCATTATCAGTAAGGTATAGATCTCTGCCTTGCAGTATTGCCAAATGATGGAGGTGACGGGCATCATCCTGTTGAAATAACTTTTGGGCGTCAGTAAAATTGAAACATTTGGCCATCCTCTCACCAAAAATCTTGCATAAGGGTATGGATCTATGCGAGTGATTGGCACGATGATGAGTCCCAAAGTATTCCCCAAGCCAACCATGTACATAGTGTATGGGAAAAATTATATTTGCCACACTCAAGTTTGGAGAAGTAGAGATTTCTTTCAAGCCGCGATATATGCTCGCAAGAACCGGGACTCCCAGGGAGAATTTCTTTCCATGAGCCATCAAGCTCGCAACTTTAAAAACACTAGCACGCACATAGTCGACTTTCTTATGCGGAAGCACGAATTTGCAAAGCCAACAAGTAAAGAAGGCTGCCAAATTAATCTCATCTCTAAGTGATTCTTCAACATTTAGCTCGACAAACGGGGCATTCTCCTCGTCCGTTCACGGTAGGAAGTTCGGATCAATATGTCTGGAAGGATTATTGTAAAACCTTGGCTTTGTGGCTCGTACCTTTGACACTTTTTGTGGAGGCTCGGCATATCTATTAGATCCTCTAAACCAGAAATTCACCCAATCATGGATGGACACCTCATGGAGATCATCTTTCGCTAATTTGTAGAAGGCAGAGAACAAATATTGACAACTTTTGGGAAGAAGCAATTCTCCTTGGGTATCAATCTGCATCAATTCTTTTGCTGAGGGAACGACTTCGTCATAAAAGTGCCCTTGTACAGGAAGACCTCCAATTGCTTGTAAGTCCCAAAGTGATATAGACATCTCTCCAATGAAAGAAGAAAGTGTGTTGGTAGATGGACGCCAAAGCTCACAAAAAGCATGGAGCACGTTGTCGTCATAGTTGTATGTGAACAAAGAAGTATATACAGCATAATAAACCTTGATGAGCTCCAAAATATCCTTGTGGCGGGGCAGCACATCCTCTACCCATTCCCAGTAACCAGGTGTGTAGCAGACATTGCCAAAGTTAGAAGAAGGAACACTCCAATTGTCAAAACCTCCATCAGAATGAGAGGATTTGGAAGATGCTACTACGTGATGAATTGCGGATTTCAGTAAAGGAACTTTCATACGGGTAGACTTGCTCGAGAAGTTCCTCATGACATCTTTGGTATCCATTTTTGACCATTCTTTAAGGAGAAGAGATTTATCAGATGTCTCACTAACAAGGGAGAAGACGCCGATAGCCGGAGGCTGAACCTCCAAAAGAAGGACTTTGGCATTCGGATTTTGTTGATCACCCACTACTTCAAGAAGGGGATGCAGCGAATCTCGATCGTGGAAGTGCATCATGTTGCAGGATCGAATTCGTATCGCTCTATTCGAAATCTGCAAAAAAAAAATTAATTAAAGGAAAAAGTTAGATTTGTAGGAACATGTCCAAAGTAAAGGGGTAACCTCAAATTTTTGTGGTTGACAGAAGGCTGATTTCAAATAGAAAACTGAATGAGTACAGATGCAATCTAGTCGTGGTTTTCGTCTATGATGTAGCCCTATGAGTTATCTTTCCAACGCCGCTAACCGCTCGTGATTTCATTATTCCTACGTCGAGATATGATTTTTTTCGTGAAGCTCCACAAAGCTGGTGCCATCAGTTCATCAGAACTCTAAGTCGATTTCAAAAAAATTACCTGAGTTAATTCGGAAGTTCCCTGATCATGGTTTTCGGATATGTTGTAGCTCTACGAGTCTAGTTTCCGAAAAATCAAACGGATTATGATTTCGTTATTCCTGCATCGAGATACGATTTTTTTCGTGAAGTCGCACAAAGCTGATGCATTGAATTCACCAGAATTTTAAGCTAAATTCAAAAATCACCTGAGTGAATTCGGGAGTCGTCTGACCATGATTTTCGGATATGTTGTAGCTCTATGAGTCTAGTTTCTAAAAAATCAAACGGATCACGATTTGGATGTTCCTACAACTAAATATGAACTTTCTACCAAAGTCATGCTGAGCTGAAGAGAAAGTGACGAAAATCAGAGTTTGGAAAAAGAGTTGCTCGAGATAAAAGGACCCAATTGAACTTGATGATGCAACAATGCGATATACAATCACCAGGGGAATGTGGGTATATATAGATTTCAAAATATGGAGACATTAATTTGATTCCTAAGAATTACGGAAAATTATAATGATGGAAAGTTTATTTCCTACAAATTATGAAAATTATAGTAAGTTTTCATAGGAATTAAATTATGGAAAATTTTCCATAAGAATAAAGTTATGGAAATTCCATAGGAACCAAATTATGGTAAATTTCCATAGGAATCAAGTTATGATAAGTTTCCATAAGAATCAAATTATGGAAATTTTCCATAGAAATCAAGTTGTTGAAATTCCATAGAAATCAAATTATGGTAAGTTTCCATAAGAACCAAGTTAAGGAAATTCCATTGGAATCAAACATGAAAAAAAAAATCCACCACCGGCAGGGCATTCAACCCCAAGAAAAGCCACGCCTAAAATTTGAATCGAAATCACAAGCTTCGTATCACCAAGTCAAGCTTGTAGACGCATCCTTGCTCATCGAATTGATGGACATTTTGTAGTTGATGATCCAAATAAAATTATCGAACTACTAAGAAACGCTATGCGATAAGTCTTCATGAGCTAGAAACACTTCAAATAAAAAATGAGTTGGTAAACGACCGAAAGTCAAATAATCTCTTACAAATAAGAGAATGTTGTCGGAAAGACTCTGGTATATGTTGATTTGGATAACCTCAACATATCGGCATAGTCATTTCTCATGAAGTTTCAAATGTTTCGCGAAAGATCAACTACGTGAAAAAAAAACATGTGCTTCACAAATACTTCAAGGCTTGTCTTTACAAGTTCGACAAATCAAGCACCCCAACAAGCATCGAAGAAAGGGGCATTTGTAGACAGTGAAGTTTTATTGACAAATCCATATTAAATTTGGATTAAATCTTAAATTCATGATACGTTGACCAAGTCAAATTACTGGTTAATAAAGTCGGATTAATATTTAAGTCAAAATTATATGACTTAAATCAAGTCCAAATTACATTTGGGTCAGTCCATTAAGTTGACAAGATGAGCCCAACTCATGTTCTTCAAGCCCAAGGGTCAAAATTGCTTGGACCAAAATACCCCTAAAACCCTAGCTCAAGCCTATATAAAGAGGTCTTCATAAGACCAGAAGGGGAGAGAAATACATAGAGAATCCTTGCTCTTCAGTGGTGCTCTGCAAGTCTTCCGCATACAAAGAAGTCTTCGCTCCAAGTGTTGAGCCGCAAGTATTCCGTCAAATCAAGAACAATCATGAAGAGAAGAATCAGGGGATTACATATCTTTTCTTAAAGATTTCATAAAGATTGTAACCTTCGCATAAATTCAAATTCAAATATTATTGTTTGCTTGCTATTTTCATTTCTTGATTGTTATATTTCAGGATTGAAACTTTAGTCGCATACATGGGGTTCACTCTATTTCAGGCGGGCCATCTCATCAGGTCATTTTTGGTAGGAAGTGTTATTCGTGTGGTGAGTTGGGACATTTTTCTTGGGGTGCCCTTCATTTACATTTCACAGGCGACATGCTCAACAGTTTCAGGCCCTAGGGCTCTAGTACAGTAAGCTAGGGGTGGTCCTCAGAGTGTTAGAGGTGATATCCAGTTTGACAGAGGTAGCTAGGACAGCTCGTCGCATCCTTCACCCCAGAATTTAGCCCCTGTGAATTTCCTTGCTTGTGGGGAGATTGGACATCGGTCTAGAGAGTGTCCCCGACGTGGGACCGTTGCACGGTCATCTCAGTTAGGACAACCTGTTAGATTTGTGGCACTTCCGGCGAGCGGAGATGTCCTGGGTATTATAGGTAGTAGTGTTGGCTGATAGAGGATTTCCAAGAAGATATTCTTCTTATCAAGATATGATCCTCTAAGATGGGAAGATATCCTTCATATCAATATATGATCCTCTAAGATCTTAGGATTATTGTGGTAATCTAGAATATCATATCTCTGATTCTTTCTCTTAATTTAAATTATATGATTCTGTATAATCTCATATTTCATGGGATTTAGGTGATTCTATTTCACAATCTCTTATGTATATATAAAGCTATGTATATGACATAGAAAAATATGAATGAAATTATTCAACAATGTTATTCCACAAGTAGTGCAGATATTCTGTTCGGAATTAGACATGTTCCATTCTATGCTTCTATAGGCAGGCCGAGGGCAGAGGTTCCTGGTATCGCTAGTATAAATGCGATTTTCTACAGGCAGGCTGATGTTTCTGCTTCTTTATTTTGTTTATTTGTTTTACTTAGTTATAAAATTTCATGTTCTGCATTTATTTTTAGTTGTTTCAACCTGTGATATGTGCCATAAGCTTAAAACTCTAACATCATATAACCATACTAAATGTTTTGATATGTATATATGCAAAGAATATGAAATTCTTTAGTTGAGTTTGTTTGAGTTTATCAGATGGGTGAAGTTGGCGACCTTAAGTTTTGTTCTAAGATTTCCATGTTGAGTTAATTGCTGCTAAAGGATTTATGAGATTGGTGTTGCAAGCTGTATGGTACCTTCAGTTCATAATTGGCCCAAGATGCCCCTTACTTTGTAATTTTGTTAAGCCATCGACTTGTGCATATGAAAGAGATTTAGGTTATTTATAAATAAAATGTTCTACAGGAACACCCTACTTCATCAGATGATTAGAGTTTGCCTTAGTCACTCTTTCTCAACCGTTTTCATCGTATCAAGGCTTTAGAGTGAATTGGCAGTGTTTCTAAAATATCTTTTTTTCCATCTCACTTGGCTTATTACATTGAGGACTCACCTCCTAATATGATCTGACAAATGCATATAATTATCGCTGATTGACAGCGAGCTATTAGTTGTTACCAACACAATTAGAACTTTATATAATAGGGAGGAAAAAACACAACTAGCTATTAGTTATTACTGATCTAATATATAATTACTACAGCAAATTGATAAACAAAGCTACAAATAAAATGAAAAGGTGAAACAAATTATAAGTTATAAAATAAAATTTTCAACTGTAGAATGTACGATGTTGTCCCTTCCAACTTTTTACCTAGAAGCAGAACCAATGACCTGTTTTTTATGCCTTTCTCAAGCACCACGCTTGTAGCATATAGTTTCCATCTTGCCCTGCTTAATGTTATGTGCAACTGTTTTGGCCGAATTTAGAAGAGCTTAATTCTGCGATGTCTGCAACACTCCGAAGTTGTTGCTGCAGTGTTGAGTGTGGCAATTTTCATGAAGAGATGTCCAACTAAAGCGTATGATCTTTGTTGGGATCTTAGTCTTTCATATTAACTTTCGTGGACAGTTATCAATTCATGCCTTAAGATCAATGCATTAGTTTGTCCTGTAATATTTCGAAAGGTCATTTCCAACTTGAACTTCTCTTTTCTTTCAAAACCATTAGTAGCCATTCATGTAGAGTTCAAAATTTCAAAACATAGGCCTCTTCAATGTTCAGACCAATCTCAGAAATTATATTGGTCAACTGGAAATTCAGGATGGACATGAATGCAAGTAAAGAAGATAAGAACAAAGTTAACATGGTAAGATAAATATGGCAGAATCTGCTGACTAATGAAGTTACATAACTTCCAATACTACACAGACATGGTAAGATATAAGCTTAAAATGCACTAGACAGAAAGCAAATAAAAGATGCAGATTTCAGTTCAGGTAAAACTGTCTTAATATTTTACGGAGACTGTTTGATTTTGTAGGTACAACTATAGAGTGTTTACCTAAAGAAGATGTTATGATAAGATTTCAACTCCTATCTCAGTTCTCAAGGGTAGATGTTTGTTACTGCTTTTTTGTCGAACTAATTCTGCTCCTGTAAATGATGTAGGTTGTTTAGTAGATTTCATTAGCTCTTTGAGTCTGGCTGAATAGCCCTCTTTTGCTTTTGATTAGCTCCCTATGCCTTAAAGCGTACTGTTGTTGGGGCTAACAGATGTTTCGTTGGAGCTAACTATATACTTAGAGGTTCTGTTGTTTGACTTCATGAACACACCAATTGAGTTACCTAAGAATATTTCTTCTTTCCTTACGTACTTAAGTCTTCGAGGCACCAGCATGTTTGAGAACATAAGTGAGTCTTAGATTTTTCATCTACCAAACTTACAAGTGCTGAAATTAGGAAAGAATCCTTTATTAACAGGAACTTGACCTAATTTCAATTAGAGTTTCAGTGGAAGTATTTTAGAGTTGGACTTTTGTTATACTGGTATATTTGGGAAGATAGCTGATTCAATTGGCAACCTCCATTTTCTTTGGTATTTAGATCACTTTTCCAACCATTTTTGAGGGTCGATTTCAGAATTTATATGCAACCTCACTGCAATAACAAAGTTGACACTTTAAGGTAGCAACTTCACTGGTAATGTTTCTTCAACTATTAGAATGCTGAACAAACTGAGATACATAACTCTCACTTCCAATAATTTTGAAGGCTCGATTCCAGACATCTTTCCGAAATTTTCAGAGCTATTTATTTTAAATTTCCAGACTAACAATTTCACTGGCCCACTCCCCTATTTGATTGCAACCTTGACTCGCCTTCAAATATCAGACTTGCAAAACAATTTACTAACTGCTCCACTTCTCTCTAATATAAGTGTACCTCATAAAAAACCAAATGGATATTAATTCTTCTATCTGCATATGATTCTTATAATTCTGAATACATAGGTGAATATGATTCTTATAATTCTGAATACATCGTTGTTACGGTTAGCTATATAGATTTATTTAGCACTAACCAAAAAAGAAGTTGACAATAACACAATTGTATGTCTTATTTCAATAAAATATAGAGTACACAACAAAATGATACTAATAAAGAGAACATAGATCGTTTGAGTACGAAAAAATTTATTTTAACATAATATGTCTAATGTTTCTGGTTGTGTCTAAATGAACCATACTTTTTTTAGAATAGCATTCAGTCTAGCGATGTTCTCTGCTGAAATTTCTTGAGTACGAACAAATTGACTTTAATGAGAAACCATGACAGAAGATGATCTTATGATAACATAATATCTCTAATGTTTCTTGTTATTGGCACTGAACGACTCAGCCCTGTTAGCTACTGTTAGTTTAGTTTAGTTAGGATACTGCATTAATTAGTTCGGCAGTCATTGTTTATTTATATTACGTTATTAGTGTTTGTTTAGGAGTCTTCTTATTCTCTCTGTAATTCTATTTAATACCCTTTTATGTTCATTAATAAAGTATCTTCTTTCAGCACTTGCTCAGTGTTAATATGGTATCAGGGCTCTATAAGCTCTAACGAGAACGATCAAATTTTTTTTCTTCTTCTGTGTGTCTCTCACGCAGATCAGAAAGATCAGCCACAATGACCCATCACAACTGCAACAACAATCCCAGAGTTGTTAATGCTGACAACACAACGGGTACCAACATCATTATTCAATTCAATCCTGCATCCCAATTACCCATCAAACTCAGTGGTACCTGCTCATCCAGAATACCCTCATGGCTTCTACCGAACCCACTATTGCCTCCATTGTTGCTACCACCAACTCATCTAAATCAGCTTGGGATGCTCTGCATACCACTTACGCAAACACATCCCAAACCCGAGTCTTTAGTTTGTGTGATCAACTTGCCCGTGTCACTGAGGACTCTCGCTCCATCACCGAATATCTTCACACCATTCGGCCTCTTTCGGATGAGTTAGCCACTGCTGGTTCTCCTGTATCCAACCCTGAACTCATTGTCAAAATACTCAGTGGTCCTGGTCTTGAGTTTCGAGAAATCTCTGCTGCCATACGTGCACGTGATATGGCTGTCTCCTATGAGGAACTGTTTGAAAAGCTGCTAGACCATGAACTCTTTCTTCGTCACGAAGATGCTAAGAAACTGCCCAGCCCCATAAATGTCGTTGTCGCTAAATCCAACACCAATAATCGCAACACTAGCAGGCAAAACAACAATTCTCAACAATGGCACCAGAATTCACGTCCAAACACTCCACCACAGTGGCAGTCCAACTCAAATCCAAACTCTTTTATTCGATGTCAACTATGTAATAAGATTGGCCACACCGCTAATGTCTGCCACTCAAAGTCCCACAATCACTTTGAAGCCAAGGCCAACTATGCTGCTAGATTTACTGCCGCCACCAACCCTTGGATAGTCGACTCAGGCGCCAGCCATCATATCACAACAGAGACACACAACCTACAACCGTACCACGGTAACGAGGATGTCTCTATGGGTGATGGTAACAAAATTTCCATCCCTCACACTGGTTCTACTCAATTAAATGCATCAAATAATGTTTTTAAGCTAACACATACTCTGTGTGCCCTGTCAATTAAACGCAAGCTTCTCTCTGTTTCTAAATTTTGTCAAGATAATTTGAAGTCCATTGAAATTTTTCCCTTTGACTTTGTTGTTAAGGATCTGAAAATGCAGAAACCGCTGGTGCATGGTCGGACCAACAATGGTCTGTATGAGTGACCTGTCTCACATCCCCAAGCTCACATGACTGCCACATCCACTCCTCTCACTACTTGGCATCAACGTCTGGGTAATCCTCACTCTAGGGCTCTTAGGTTTATTTTTAATAAATTCTCGCTACCGTTTCATGAGCGAGACAAACTCCTTTATTGTAATTCTTACTTATCTAATAAAGCCCATCGGCATCCTTTTACCCAATTAGCTTTGTGTAGCTTGAAACCGCTTCAAATTATTTTTAGTGATTTATGGGGGCCATCACCCGCCTTATCTCTCAAAAAAAGTTGTACTGTTGTATTTTTGTTGATCAATATACAAAATACACTTGGCTCTTCACATTAAAAAAATAAAAGTGAAGTCAAAGAGATCTTTCAAAAATTTCATCCTATGAAACATTTTGACACCAAAGTTTTATCACTTTACACTGATGGCAGAGGAGAGTATAAAAGTCTACCCCTTTCTCTCACTTCACGGTATTGAACACCTCACCACCCCACTGTATAAACCTCAACGAGTTGCACTTGCAGAATGACAACATCACCGTATTGTCGAAACTGCAAGAACACTGTTACATGATGCATCCCTTCAACCCCATTTTGGTCTTTTATGTGTCATCATACTGTCTACCTTATCAACCGTCTGTCCACCTCTCAACTGGATAATCATTCTCCATTCCAATTGATACTTGGAAAATCATCTGATTATAGATCCTTGTGGATTTTTGGTTGTTTATGCTATCCATGGCTTAAACCATACTCCAAAAATAAACTTGAATCGAAATTCACCCCTATGTCTTTCTCAGATTTTCCTTATCTCATCATTGTCACCAGTGCTTTGACCCAATTTCTGCGAAGGTATATTTATCCAGAGATGTGTGATTTATTGAGAATGTTTTTCCCTTTAAAACTTTATTCTCCAATATTGCCATTAAATCATCTCATCTAGAATGGGAAAATACCACAATCTTAAATCCTTCAAACCCCACACCCACACTTCCCGTAGTTATTGGTCTGCCCCTTCCCTTAGAAATAGACGCACACTCACTTGCAGACTACCGATCAATGCCTTCTTCTTCCCCAACAGAGTTACAGGCTAGCTCAAGATCACAATCCTACTCCGAAAGTGAATCAGCGGTGGAAGCAACTTCACCTCCTGCAATGTCTTCATCTCCAGGTAAATTTCTATCTCCCTCAACTTCTACAATTCCCAGTCTCCAGAAAATTTCTTCTCCCTGTATTGCCCAACGCATTACACCACCACACCTCCCTACAAGTTCACCAACCTACATACCTCCGAACACACATAGCATCCTGCGTCCCCTCCTTGTTTATCAATGCAGGAACATCATTCCACCAACACCCATGGCCCCTCGACCAGCCTCCCATGTCTCTGAGTCAGAGCTCACTCCTTCACCGCCACATTGTCCGTCTCCCCCTACCCGTGTTGTCACTCGATCCTAGAACAACATCAATAAACCCAAAATTTTTTTTGATTACCTTGCCAAATTGAACCCTATCATCACACCTATTACTCCCAAACAAGCTCAAAAACATCCCGACTGGTGAGATGCAATGAAACAGGAACTTGATGCTATAAATAAAAACCATACGTGGGAACTTGTTCCTCCTAACCCAACTAAATATATTGTCTCTTTCAAGTAGCTTTTCAAGATTAAAAGGAAAGTACATGGGTCTATTGATAGATACAAAGCACGACTGGTTGCAAAAGGCTTCACTCAGAGGCCGGGCATTGACTTCCATGCGACCTTCAGCCCAGTTGTCAAGCCTACCACACTTCATATTATCCTCTCTGTGGAATTTCACCATAATTGGCAACTCCATCAGCTTGATGTTAACAATGCGTTCCTCTGGGGGAACCTGGAATAGGAGGTGTACATGGCACAATCTCTAGGGTTCATTAATGATGACAAACCAACTCACATATGTCGGCTACACAAGGCAATCTATGGATTGAAACAAGCCCCGGGAGCGTGGTACAATGCCCTCAAAGGGTACCTTTCATCCATAGGCTTTGTTAAGACATAATCAGATGCCTCGCTACTCGTCAGACAAGGTCTAGGTGACACAATGTTCATCCTTCTCTATGTCGATGACATTATTGTCACTGGCAGCAACACTTTCAGTGTCGATCAGGTTATCGCTTCACTTTCTTCTCAATTTTCTATTAATGATTTGGGAAATTTCCACTACTTTCTTGGTGTTGAAGTTATACGCAACTCTGACGGCTTAATTCTCACTCAATCAAACTATGTGATCGAGATTTTGAATGATGAGCTTATGACCAATTGCAAAAGTGTCCACACACCAATGAGTGCATCTCAGCTACTCACATTGTCTGATGGCACTCACCTTACTAAAGCAACACGCTATCATCAGGTCCTAGGTAGGCTTCAATATCTATCTTTCACTAGACCAGACATTGCCTATGCGGTGAATAAGTTATCCCAATTTATGAAAGCACCATCAGAACTTCATTGGAAAGCTGTGAAGCGTGTTCTCCGTTACGTGTGTGGAACTATCCAGCTGGGCCTACGTGTAACCTCCATTGAGGACTTCAATCTACATGTATACTCTGATGCAGATTGGGATGGGGATATCTCTGAAAGAGTTTCCACATCTGGGTACATCTTGTTCCTTGGTACCAATCCGATTAGCTGGTCCTCGAAGAAGCAAAATATTGTCTCTTACTCCTCCACTGAATCTGAGTATAGGGCAGTGGCTAATGCCCTTTCTGAAACCCTGTGGGTTACCTATCTTCTCACTGAGCTACACTTTCCAGTGCATCAGTTACCTACCATCTATTGTGACGATCTTGGAGCCACATTCCTAAGCAAAAATCCTGTCCTCTAGTGACCCATCGTCTAACTTGAGGGGGCGTATTAGCACTGAACGACTCGGCCCTGTTAGCTACTGTTAGTTTAGTTTAGTTAGGATACTACATTAATTAGTTCAACAGTCATTGTTTATTTTTATTACGTTATTAGTGTTTGTTTAGGAGTCTTCTTATTCTCTCTGTAATTCTATTTAATACTCTTTTATGTTCATTAATAAAGTATCTTCTTTCAGCAATTACTCAGTGTTAATACTTGTTGTGTCTAAATTAACCATACTTTTGCCAGAATATCATTCAGTCTAGTAATGTTTTCTACTGAAATTTGTGTACACCAGTGACTAAGCTCACCATGCTTTGCTTTGATAATCTCTATACATAGTGTAGTGGACTACCAAATGAAGCAGTTGAAAGATGGAATTCTTGAAAATCAACAAAGCCATCAAGGGCATCTGAAAAATATGATCCCTAGCAGTATTTTTTTTGGTTTATTTTGATTGAAAGGAATAGAAGATGTTATTATAAGATTTCAACTCATATCTCAATTCTCAATGGTAGATATCTGGTACTGCTTTTTAGTTGGACTAATTATGCTTGTAACACCCCTGACTTCCATGAGGGCAAAAGAGGGGTCCGTACAAGTCACCATCAGTTTTTATGTTAGGCCACATTTTTTCACCTAATTAATGGTCTAATCTGTGTTAAAACATCTTTTCACATTATTTAACACTTAGAAGAATTGGAGCAAAGTTCCAAGAGGAGAAAAAGCTAGGGTTCAAGTGTTCTACAAGTTTTCAGCGATTTTGCCAAGAACCTTTGTTCTTTCCAGGTATGTAAGGCTATCATAGTGTTGGACAAGTTCGTCCTCACGCCCTACATCTCAAATCGGTCAGAAATTGTCGCATCTAAAGGATCCATTCATAATTCTTGATAATTGAATTTAGTTCTTTAACAGTTGAGGTTTTGGTTCTTTTGTTTTGTGAAGCTTATAACGTTGTTCATGCTTAGTATCACATGAACCCTATTGACGGAGTAAATTTATGTTTTCGGAAAGAATTATGCGAAATTTCTGATGTTGATGTTGGATTTGAAAAACAAGTGGAGCTTAAGATCAATTTCCCAATCCTAGACTAATTTGGGGTCCTAATTTAACTTGAATTTTTTTTGGGGAAGATGGGGAGCCTGGGGCGGCGCTCCAGGAAGGTGTTAGGGAGAAGCTTCAGCAATTTGGGGCCTGGCGCCCCGCTTCAGCAGTGAGCCCCAAGCCTGCTTCATCAGTTTGGGGCCTGGCGCCCCGCGCCAGTAGTGCGCCAGGGGTCGCTAGGGCCGATTTCTCCTTTGTTCATCCGGGCGTGTTCCTTTAAGCTGTGGCTATGCTTTCCTTCTCTGTATTAGCTACTATAGGCTCCATTTACCTTTGAAAATTCATGCATTATCCTACTCATGTGTCTTAATGCATTTTCAAAACTAAAGTGAGTTTAAGAGAAGAGTTCAAGAGCTTTTATTGAGTTATTATTGAGAATCCTTTTTAATCAACAACGATCTTAAACTAATTCTCTGAGAAAGCAAAGATGAGTTTTGAGAAGAGCTTTATACATGATTGAGAAAGAATTTAAGGGAACTAAATATTCTTAAATGTAACATATTTACATTGAGAAAAGAGAAACTTCGATTTCTAAAAAGAGTTTATGAGTTCAGGATATTTCAGAGCAGTTACCTCTTTTAAGAGGTTATTTTGAGTAATTATCTCAAAACAGAGAAAGAGTATTTCTACTTGAGCATCAGTATATATATTTATTGGGAGTAGTATTGAGCACCAATATGGGGATGAGTTCAGACAACTCACATTCCTCATAAACCATATAGCTAACATGGGTAAAGGATCATAATTTTTAGACGACTCCTTATTGCTTTTGAGCATAGCTATAGTGGATCCACTTAGTTGAGGTGTTCTATACCTCGGCAAGGTATAGAACAGTTTTGGCAGCGTGGGCGATACGTTGTGTCATCACATAACTCATAGTGATGGTTGTCAGTTAGAGAATCTCTCAAATAAGAGTAAAGAGTAATTTATTGTATTTTTATATACATCCTTGAGTTAACATCTTTTATTTACAAAGCTTTAAATATTTCATCTCTTATTATTACTTTGTATTGAGTTAAGTTGAGGTGAGTATTTTCTTAACCTTATCATTTCAGTTATTGTTTTATTCAGCCATATTACATACTCATGCATTCAATGTACTGATGTCATTCGACCTGCATCTCTTATGATGCAGATATAGGTGATCAGGATCATCAACAAGCATTTCGTTGAGATCACTTTGCTCTTCAGATAACTTTGGTGAGCCTCCTTGCTTTTCGGAGGATTTCACATTTAGTTTTCTTATTACTATTGAGATGTCGTGGGTCCTGTCCCGATATCCATCCTAGTATTAGAGGCTTCATAGATAGTTAGATTTGATTAGTCTCTCAGTATGTTCCTTTCAATTTTGAGACCTTAAAAACTATTACTTATACTTTATTAAGTATTTCCAGACATTTAATTGAATTCAGTTAATTATGCATTTAAAGTTCCTATTTGCTTGAGTAAGTCTTCCGCTAAGTAATCAGTCATGCCAAGGGTTCGCTTGGGGACCAGCAATAATTTCTGGAGTGCTGGCCACGTCCAGGGTGTAGGCTTGAGGCGTGACAATGCTCTTGTAAATGATGTAGGTTCTTTTGTAGGTTTCATTGGCTCTCTAAGCCTGGCCCAATAGCCGTCTATTGTTATTGAGTAGACCCCTATTCTTTAAGGCCTACTGTTGATGACTTGTGACTTATGTGTTGATTATGTGGAATTACCTGTCCACTTATTTTATAATAGTGGTTATATATCCACTGCTAACTTTTGTCGTCCTATGACTTCTAGGAGTACATAGTGTTTGTATTGATGCTACTTCTGCACCTTTTTTGAGTGCAGACAGTTATCCAGAGGTATCTACAAGACCTTGTATTTTGCAGCACCACTTTCAGATCTGAGGGTGAGCTATTTCTATCCGACCTACCACAAATCTTCTTTATTCTTATGTCTTTCTTTTCAGACATTGAGACTATCACTTATTATATAATTATTTTTACTCTTACACTTTTTAGTCAGATGTTTTAGTACGATGACTTTCAAATTCTGGGAATTAATAGTTTAGACTTCCGTTATTTTATTGATTTATTTTTAGACTTAGAGTTATTTTTGTTCATCCTCTATATTTTAGCTGGAATTGTTAGATGCTACATGAGTTAGGATTTTAAGCATTGGTTCACCCACAAAGGGATTGGTGTAGGTGCAAGTAACGGTGGTTTGGGTTGTGACATCAACATTTTAGCCCATTATTTTTATTCTCAGCTTCTGCATTATTCAGTGTTCAATCTTATAGTATGCCAAACCAAGAGTTGTTTGGGATCAGTAGTAGTTTTGATTTCCGGCCACACCCAAGGTGTAAACTAGAAGAATGACACTTTTAGCATATTAAGATTTGCAATAAAAATTTAAAGGCGAACTTAGAATATTAAAGTTTATGATTTCCATTGAGATCTTAAGATTATTCTATATGATAACAATTATATTCATAGCCGAATAAATTATAATACACAATTAATTAGTGAATTTCTTAAACTCACATGAACTCACAAGTACCATGATAGATTTATACTTTTAGGAATTGGGGTGAAGGAAATGAAAGCATCGAATTGGCATACTATGTGTTTATTATAAAAGAATAAAATATTATCTAAGTTTTCATTATAAAAACATGAAATATTCTCTTATACCTCAAACATACATGTCTTAATTTTTGCTCTCAACAACAAGGACATGTGCAAAATCCTAAGACACAATGTGGTTTACATCCACAAGAACATCTACCCATATAAATATTGTCTTTCTTGAAAGAAACGTTTCTCCTTATTCGTTCAGGACATACGCATTTTCCATCCGAACAAAGCACAAATCCAAGTTTACAAGAATCAGGATTACAATCTTTTGTTGTTTGACACTGTTGATCTTCTCCCAATACCATACATGATTGTAAACCTATATCAAAACAAAATAAATGTTAATGTAATTAATTCAAGTAATTTCATCGACAATACATAGAATTTAAACATATATGGTTTCTTCAAGTTACTACCACTATGTTTATAATGAAGTTCAATCAATTAATATCGATGTGACCTTGTGATCATAGTCAAACTTGTAAACTTCAAATGAATAACAAATGAAAAAAATATATACTTTCTAAATTGCACTTTGTACGTCAGAATTAGTGGGGCACTAAATTTAACAAAAAAAATAATGTTTTAAAACATTTCATAATATTTGTATGGGTATACCATGTTTGGCTATGACAATCGCCTCGATAGAGCCATATAGTCAATCAAAATATTTAAATTTACCCTAAAGTATCAAATTAATTTTTATGTATTATCTGTAATAATTTGATGCATACCCAAGTGAGAAATTAAATAGATCTAAATATATCCTTAAAAAATTAATAAATATCCAAAATACCCTTATTTGGGATCCACTACTAAATCAATGAAATCAAACCCATTCTTCTATGATGAGAAAATTGATATTTGGAGAAAATATATTTGAGACAAAAGATGATAACATGGATCAATAAGTAAACATATAACAAATGTAATGCAAATCGTAAACGTTAACCTTTTTTATATACATATGTGTATGTACATAGCATATGCCAGTATGTGTATGTGTATAAAGAAAAAAGTTACTGACAAACCATATAAGAAGAGATAAATGAGAAGGATCGAGGGAAAGGGAGAGATAAGATGAGGGGAAAAGGAAAAGAAACTTAACCGAGCAAAATAAACACACAAAGAAGAGTGAATACAATGGTTGATTCCTTCTTCATCTTCTTTGCAATTTCTCTATATCTCAATGATAATCTTTTTATTTTGTATATTTATTCATAACACAAGTCCTAATATATATAAGACATAGGTGGTACACCAACTTGCCAAGTGAATTCAATCAATAAATTTTTAAATCTAGAAGAACTAGGAAATTACAAATTAGATGCAACTAGTCAACTATTCTATGGAAGTTGGAAAATAAAATTAATTAGCTTTTGGACTTATTATTTAGTGCTTAATTAAGAATTAGATTAATGAAATCCATATTGTTGAAACCCAATTTTGACCGACTTATATCTTATTTTGATTACTATTTGATTAAATAAATATTTATAAAATTAATTTCTTTTATTTATATATGTAAACTAGTATATGATTTTTGTCTAAACTATTAATATTGATATTCATAATTTTATAAATAATTCATCTTTTATCTATCACTAGTTGTCTCTGTCACATGCCTGCTTCAGCATGGGCATTCTCGGAAAAAGTTTTAAAAATATTTTTTGGTTTTATTTTAGTTTAAATATTTTACTTTTTTTTAGATATTATGAGACCCTCTTTAGCTTTGGCCTTTACTTTTAAATTCATATATACTTTAGTTGTAGCTTTATTATTCTGAATATCACTAATATTTATATAAATTGTATAACTACTTTGAATAAAAATATCAATTATCGATGAAAAAAATTGTGACTCAACCCACCGGACCGTGCGAACACCTACTCTAATACTGATATAGGATAACTCTTACCCTCGAACTAAGACATTAAATGTGGAACTGAAGAAATTATAAGCTAACACTCTATTTACATATAGAAATGCTCTTAACTCAATTTAAAAATAAATTTCTTTTGTAAAGAATTACAGTGAGTAGAATAGAGTGTTAAGAATTCTTTTGTAACAAATTAAGAATTCTTAAACCGTCAGAGGATACACAATTTTAAATTAAATAGACACAACTTCTACCATGAAGGAAGAAGAGTAGAAGCTATCAAAGATCATTTTCGTTCTCACCTATGAAACATCACTGAATCCTGCAACCAAACTATGCCAAATGGCATAGCAAAAATAGTATTAGTACCACATACTTGTAGGCATCAGCGGTCGACCCGAATCCACCACATAATATCATACAAATAATCAACTAAAAATGCAACTTGAAGATTAAATTAAGTGTAATGACCCTCTAGTTCATTTCCACTATTTTCTAATATTTTCAGTGTTTAGATCTTTCCTATACTAGCCCCAAGAAATTTATGACTTGTTGAGACTAATAGTTCGGCTATCGGGTTGTTCATTTGGGTTTTGTGCGAGTTTCTTCATTTTGGAGACTTTGAAACTTGAACGGTTGACTTCAGTCAAAAGTTCAGGTAGACGGTCTCAGAATGGAATTCTGACAGTTTCATTAGCTGTGAAACATCGTGTTTAGTCTAGAAGGACCTTTGGTTCATGTCCCGAGACTCCCAGTGTGAGTTAGGCTAAACTTTCCAACATCGTGTTTACTCTAGAAGGACCTTTGGTTCATGTCCCGAGACTCCCAGTGTGAGTTTGAGCTTTTAGGCAAGATGTTGGAAAGTTTAGCCTAGAGTTGACTACGGTCAACATTCAGAGAATTAGTTGTCGTATGAGAATTTTGTCAGTGCATTAGCTCTGGAATGTCAAATTTAGACTAGTAGGACCTTTGTTTTGGGTCTCAAGGTCTTCATTTTGATTTTGGACACTCGGTTGCTTTCTTTGTAATAGTTAAAGTGTTGACTTCAGTCAACATATTTGGTAAATGATATCTAAATGTTGTATCATTGATTCTATTGAGTCCATAATATCGTTTACAATCAGATTTCATATATGGTTTGTGTTCACGGGACTCCGGATGAGTCCGAAGAATCAAAACCAAAGTTTAGCTTGTGCTGATGCAACCGCTTAAACGGCCACTGGACCGCTTTAGCGGTGTTTGACCAACTTTGATCAGCCGCTTAAGCGGCCAAAGGACTGCTTTAGCGGTACCTCGGGGTTTTTTAAAGCCCAAATTTTTAGTTCGTTGGTTCAACATTCAAAATGTGAAAACTTGTGTTATGGAGCTCCGTTTGAGCTCATTTTAGTTGCTAATTGTTGGTTTTTGTAGGGGCCTTGCGTTGGGGACTTTGGAGCAGTGTTATGGACTCATTTTTATGGTAATTCCTCACCTCAAACCTCTTTTCTCTCCTTTAATGGTTGTTTTTGAATTCTATTTTTTATGGGCTGATTTGGATTGGTTCTCGAGCTCTGACTGTGCTTAAATTTTGAGCACAAGTTCTTTGAGCTTAAAGGGGGCTAGTTACTAGTTCAATTTTGAAATTCTATTAATGGGTCCCACGGGCCTATATTGGCCTAATTTTGAGTCCGAGTTATATTATAGCAATATGGGTATCATTCTTCTCATTGTAATGCATATTTGATGTTATTGATAGTTTCGAGGCATATGGAGAATGTGGTGAAGAGGTGAGCGTTTCGTGGATGGTTTGAGATTGCAGCTCGGCTTCGAGGTAGGCTACGGTCTACTTTCTCTTAGATTGTGCTTAATAAGATAATGTTTAGCATAAATTGCGTTTGATTTAGGATTGTATGTAGTGAATTTAAGTTTCTCTTCCTTATTCTTAATTTATTGATTGTCTTATGAGCCTTAGGCTAGTTTAGTATCGTGAAATCCTTAGTTAGGTTGGTAATTCCTTGCTTATGCCTTACTTTAGCGTTGTTAACCCCTTTAGGGTGGATGTTTGATTCTTTGAAGTAGTTGATATGGTAAGTTCCTTAGAACAAGTTTTGATGGTCCTTTACTTATTATTGCTACTTCTTGTAAGAATTTCTGTGGTTTGGTAGCCTCTGCTAGTGCATGGACCACGAGGTTGCTTGGTATTGTGAGAACTCACCCTGATTAGACTTGTTAACATGGAAAATCCCTATTTCATGGTTAGACTTTGGATCCTTCGATGCATATTATCATTGTAGGATGGAGTTAGGCGTACTTTGTTCCTTTAGGCAGTATCTTCAGGTAGATGTGGAGATTCTTGAGTTGCTCCTTCGAATGTTGATTCTTCATTACCTAAATAGAGATGTTTTTTCTTATGTTATCGTTGTTGAGTTGGCTGGAGTATTTTGGGCATTTGGCCTTGATTGAGGATCAGTTGGATTCCAGGTTAGTTTATGTGCGTTAGGGGTGAGGTATTGTGGTTTTATGCCTTCTGTGATTTGAATGTTATTGTTTGGAAGATGGTGATGACATGCATTGCATTGGTTTCTCATTCTCACATGATTTGTAGTATGACCATGGTGCATGCATTGGTTCTTAACATTTGTTTTTAGAAGTAGGGTTTTTGCCCGAATTATTCTAACTAATCTTTTTATGGGAGTCGTACTACCTCTACTGCTTTATCAATGGACTTTGAAATAAATAAGCATCAAGGATGCACTCACTTTTTGCTTGACCGGTCGGAGAGTTTTTGACCTTTTTTATAATGTTTGTTCTATTTTATCTCTGGTCACTAGGGATGGCAATCGGGCGGAGCGGGGCGGGTTTTTTCAAACCCCCAAAATTTTTAACCCGCTCCGCCCCACCCCACATAGCATTTTTTTCTATTCTCAACCCGCTCCACTAAAGCTTTTTTTTCTTATTTTATTATTTATATGTAAAAATATTTTAAAATTTTATAAATTACCATTGTTACATTCAAAATAATTTAATGGGTTAATTTAAAATTATTTTATTAGGCAATTAGCTAGAAAAGTTGATAAAATATAACCTAAGAAAGTAAAGTCATGAACATATTTGTTACTTTTTTTTCCTTTTAAGTTTTTACCATTAACAGAGGTTTATCAATAATTGAAAACACACCTAAATTAAATCTCAACATTTAAAAAGTTTTTAAAAAAAAGAAGAAAAGAGTGCAGCTCTTCACTAACAAAACAGGAGGAGACCCGCCCCCGCCCCGCACCCGCATAATTTTGAAAAATCAAGGCTTTGACCTGCCCCACTCCGCCTCGCACCCGCTTAGAGATTGACCCGCCCCGCCCCGCATAGCCTTAAACCCACATCGCCCCGCTCCAGCACCGCCCCATTGCTATCCCTATCGGTCACCATGATGGAGCGGATCCAATCGAATCGATTATGTAAGACCTGGATTGGGATCTGGCAGGTATATACAAATGTATGATCCATTGAACAGAAAGAGGGAGGCATATAGGTCCTACTTGGTTGTCGGGAGCGGGATGTAGGTGTATTTATCTTGGCACGAGGCACTTGGCACTGATGGTACTACTAATTTTATGTCATAACTTGCATACATATGCATTGCCTATCACCAGCATAATTGATTGTTGTTTGTACTTGTTGGTCTTATGGGGGGCGTACGAGTTTAGTTTATTGTTGTATACCTTCTGGGCACATAGGGGCTCGGTAATGTTATTGTTTAATTGATTGTGAACTTAAGATAGTATAAAGGGCGGTCCCTTGATTGATGGTAGAGACTGCCTTTGTTCTCTTCTAATTGACATTCTTTGTGTAGGGTTTGGTTTAGAATGGCCTTCTTGACTTTTATGTGATATTTGTGGTTATTCCGATTAGTATGCCTTCGACTAGTTGTCATCCTTAGTTGAGTTTTCTTGTAAATAGGTTCCTAGCCTAGCGCCTCTAGGTACGTCCTCTTGCTTCATTTATGCTCTTTTCCTTTTATCGGTTTGTTTCCTATTACGAGTACCTGGTTATTGCTTTAGTTACTTGTGATATATGCTCCCTTCTTACCACTTATTTATGCTTGCTTTATCTTTGGAGCTCAGTCGGCCTATGCTTAGTGAGTGCCACTTGTTGGTACTCATACTATACTTTTGCACCATGTAGATCATACACGAGTTCTCGCCGTTGATTTGGATCTCGTGCGAAGTAGCTCTTGGGTTTCGGAGACCGGCGTAAGCTCCTAACATTTGAAGTTTCCTATCTCCCTCCGTTTTTGCTAGGACTGATACCATGTCTTTGGGTTTATTTTATATAATAAATTGATTCTCTCTTTCCTTTGCTTCTAATCATTATTGTTTATCTTCCAAATTCTTTTCTTCTGTGCGATAGCCCGTTGCTTCTAGTTATGGGCTATGGATTTGGCTTACCTATTGGTGGGACGTAGTAGATGTCATCATAACCTAAGATTTTGGGTTATGACAGATTGGTATCAGAGCTCTAGGCTCGTCGATATCATTGGTATCAGAGCAAGTATCTAGTAGAGTTCTGCGAATCAGTGCGGAGACGTCTGTATCCTATCTTCGAGAGGCTATAGGGCATTCTTACGAAATTCCCATCTTGATTCCTTATTCTATGTAATTGATTCAATCAATCTCTATACACTTTATTGAAATCACTCTTTCATAGATGGATAGTACGAAGTGTTCGATGGACGTAGATGGGACGTCGACTCATATCACTAGGGCTTCGATGTCGAATCATGACACCAGGGATGTTCAGCGACAGTTAGAAGATCTGGAGCAGGCCAGGCTCCCACAGACTTAGTGGCCACCTCAGCTCCTCGATATTTAGTGTTGGGAGTTTCGAGTCTCTTCGAGGATACTCCGTGAGCTACTGTGGTTCTTGGTACAACTAGTGATTCGTAGACTAGAGTTGGGTTAGTAGGTTTCCAGCAGCGTTCATCGATAGTTTCTAAGTACGTGATCAAGTTTCTTAAGTGGGCCGGAAATACTTCCACATTATTTCCTATAGAGCGGGACATGACTCAGAGATTTATTAGAGGATTGACTTTGCCACTCCATCTAGAATCGGAGCACTTGATAGCAGTTGGATCTACTTCTCCCCTGGTAGTTAGTCATGCGAGGGCCGTGGAGCATGCGTGTATTGAGATTTACAAAGGTAGTGGTTAGAGGCCCCGCCATCAGTACAGTGGTGATAGAATCTTACCCTGAGGTGGGTATCATTTTAGTGCTGGTCAACCTAACTTTTGACCTATTGAACCCATGCCAGGAGCACCTCAGGTTCCAGGTGGTTTTGTGGCAGGTTATGGTACCTAAGGTGGACAGAGTTCATGACAAGCTTCACATGGTTTGCATTCTGGCATTCAGGTTATGGGGCTCACTCTATTTTAGGCAGGCCATCTCATTAGGTCATTTTTGGTCGGAAGTGTTATTCGTGTAGTGAGCTGGGACATTTTGCTTAGGGGTGCCCTGCATTTACATATCACAGGCGACATGATCAACAGTTTCAGGCCCTAGGGCCCTGGTACAGTAAGCTAGGGGTGGTCCCCAGAGTGTTAGAGGTGATATCCAGTTTGACAGAGGTAGCTAGGACAGCTCGTCGCATCCTTCACTGCAGAATTTAGCCCGTTTGAGTTGCCTTGCTTGTGGGGAGATTAGACATCGGTCTAGAGAGTGTCCCCGACGTGGGACCATTGAACGGTCATCTCAGTTAGGACAACCTCTTGGATTTGTGGCACTTTCGATTAGAGGTGGTGCCCTAGGTATTACAGTAGTAGTGTTGGCTGATAGAGGATTTCCAAGAAGATATTCTTGTTATCAAGATATGATCCTCTAAGATGGGAAGATATCCTTCATATCAAGATATGATCCTCAAAGATCTTAGAATAATTGTAGTAATCTAGAATATCATATCTCTGATTCTCTCTCTTAATGTAAAATATATGATTATGTATAATTCCATATTTCATGGGATTTAGGTCATTATATTTCACAATCTTTTATGTATATATAAATCCATGTATATGACATAGAAAAATATGAATGAAATTATTCAACAATCTTAGTCCACATGGTATCAGGGCTTTAGACTTATTCCTGACCAATTTTAAAATGCACAAGTACCCCCTATACTATGACCGAAATCCCAGAGATATACCTAAACTTAACTAGGGTCTTATTACCCCCCTAGACTAATTTAAAATGGAATAAATACACCATAAATGCTAACGTGGCGTAGAGAGTGTGCATACTCTCTTGAAAGCATGTGATGGGTGAACAAATTGGACACATGTCCTTTTTTAATTGGTAACTTTATAATTAGTTAGTACACATAATTATTGATATTTAAACTTATATATATTTAATTATTTTTATTTCTTTCTTTGTAAAATACTTATTTTTCTTTCTCACTTTAAACTCTTTTTTTCATTCATTAATTTATCATCTTTTCACTTTTAATTATTTTTAAAAAATTATGTGTAAAAAAACAATTAAAAAGTTATAACCTTTTTTTTTTTTATGTTTTTATGTTTTTAAACGTTAAAAAATAATTAACGTTTTAATTTTTTATGTTTTATTTGTTTTTTTTCACTTATTTTGATATCCGTGGAAAATTAACTTATTTTAAATATAAGACATTTGAAATTAAATCAAAAGGAAAGAAAATAAAAGGAGTAAATAAAATCAATAGAATAATAAAAGAGAAAAATCAATTAATGAAGGTAAAAAAAAGTTTAGATACAAGGAAAAAATAATATGTGTATTAACTTAACTTAAATACATGATAAAGAAAATAAGAATAATTTTTTAAAAAAAAATTAAAATTTTAAAAGAAGAAATAAAAAAAAACAAGAAAAAAATTAAAATTAAAATTAAAATTATTTATACAAGTGGCAGGCACGTGTGTACAAACACATTCAACTTGGTGTGGTTGAAGGTGCCACGTCAGCACAAAAGGTGCATAAAAATATGAAAAAATTAGTTTAGGGGGGGTAATAGGACCCTAGTTAAGTTTAGGTGTGTCTCTGAGATTTCGGTCATAGTCTAGGGGGTACTTGTGCATTTTCCCATTTTATTCATCTTATCTTGAAAAATCCCATTTTGCTATGTTTATCTTCCAAAACCATGTCTGAAAATGGTATTGCCACAAATATTCCAGTCTTTGAAAATGTTTCTGCAACCATAGAGAATAACTCTATAGTTTCAACTGGAGATTTGCAACATTCAGCTTTAACAAGTAGTTGTTCATTGGCCTTCACCAGTATTTCTTACTCTTTTATTACTAATGTCTCAAACAAACTTTCTCCAACGTGGGTGGTTGATTTCGGGGCAACAGATCACATGACCAGTCTCCCTCATCTCTTCATTTCATATTCCCCTTGTCCTAGCTATAAAAAATAACTATAGCTGATGGTTTAGTTATTGCGGTAGTTGGAGAAGGAGATGTACCACTTGGAAAATCCTTGATACTTAAAGATGTCTTCCATATCCCAATGTTATCTGCAAATCTCATTTCTATCCAGAAACTCACCAAAGATTCCAAATGCCAAGTAACTTTATTCCCTTCATATTGCTTATTCAGGAACAGAACACAAAGGAGATGATTGGGCGTGCTGGTGAGAAAGGTGGTCTTCATTGTTTGGATTTTCACAATGGTGAATATATATCTAAGAACTCCTTGTCTCGTTCATTTTTGTCTGAATCTATCATGTCCAATAAAGAGAAAGTATGGCTTTATCATCGTCGGTTAGGTCACCCTTCCTTTTAAGTAATCAAAAGGATGTTTCCATCTTTGTTCAAAGATTTGATTGTTGAGTCTTTTCATTGTGATGATTGTGAAATTGCAAAACACAAACGTATTTCCTTTCCAATTAGTCACAAAAGATGTCAAACTCCATTCTCTCTTATTCATAGTTATATTTGGGGACCCTCTCCCATTCCTAATATTTCTGGTGCTAGATGGTTTGTGTTACACCCTAAAAATTTCTAAGTTAAGACCCGAACTATTCTTCATTTACATATAAAGTCGTGTCGGGTGATTCTTAAATTATTATTAGGTGTTAAGGTCAATTCTTTAGTGTGATAATAGATTTGGACATGAATTAAGGTCACAAAAATCCCCTAGCACAAAGTAGAGTTGAAAGTTTCCATACCGATCAGGTTTTGAGGTAAGATTCAACTTGGGTCAACTTCAAACGCCCATATCTATCAGAATATAAAGATTTACGTGGCCCATAACCTATCAAATTAAAGGTATTTGAATCCTCTTTCCAAAGGTACCAATGTTGCGTCAATCCGAGTTGCAAGTAAATAGTTATGATCATTTTAGTAATCTGATACAGTGCAGTGACGAATTAGCCGACGGGAAAACATTAAAAAGGGTCGTTTTTGTCTTTTACCTCTAAGAAAGCCCTAAATGAAATTCTGGACTAATAAAAGTCCCAAACCAATCAGATTTTCATATCTTAATTCCCTATTCTCTTCTCTCTCAAACCTTAAATCAAAACCCTAAAGAAAAATCAAAGCATATGACTTTCATTCAAGATTCATTCAATCTTTTTCAAGATTCCTCTTCAAGGTAAGTCCTTCAAGAATTCCATTCTTTCCAACTCAAATTCTTTCATACAATTACGAATCATTAATGAAAATCATAATTCTTGGCCATAGAGTTTTCAAGAAACTAATTCAAGAATCTCAAGAAAAGTTTTCTTGATCGTTCTTCTTCAAGCTAGGATTTCAAGTCTTCCAATCAAGTTCTTCTCCAAGATTCTTCAAGAACTTTGTTCTTCCAGGTATGTAAGACTATCATAGTGTTGGACTAGTTCGTCCTCATGCCCTACATCTACTTTCAAATCAGTAAAAGAGTAAATCTAATGTTTTATCCTAGATTTGAGAATTCTTGAGATGAGTTTGTCGTTGAGTTCTAAGTTGCTATTCCTAATGGTTGAGTTGCTATTTGTTATGCATTGAGATTCTTGAGTTGATTTCTTCATGTCTATATTTCAGCATGAACCCTTTTATTTGAGTATTCTTGAGATGAGTAGTATCGTTGAGTTCTGAGTATTGAGTTTTTTCTATATTGTTATTGAGATCCTTTAGTTGAGTTGTTCATGTCTATATTTCAGCATGAACACTATTTTGAGTTATAAATTTTGAGAATCTTTTTTTTTTTTAAATAATTGTTTTAAACTGAGTTTTGAGAAAGTAAAGAGGAGTTTGAGAAAGAGTTTTAACCAAGAGTTGAGCAAGAGTATAAGGGAACTAAGTAGTCCCAAATGTATCATTTTGTTATATTAAGAAGGGAACTATGATTCATGATTAGTACGACGGTCGAGTATGCATCAATGTGTATCAGTATGACATCTAGATATGCCATCAATGTTTATGCAGTATGACTTCCCGAGTCATCAATGATCATATCACAATAAATATTTATTTTAAACTGTTTTTCATAAAAAGTAAAGCAAAGTTTGAGTAGAGTTTAAAGAGAATTTTTGACTAAAGTTTAAGGGAACTAATTGATTCCCAAAAGTATTACTTTTACACAGAGAAAGAAACTTTGATTTCTAAATTAGTTTATGAGTTCAGAGATACTTGAGAGCATTCACCTCTTTTAAGAGGTTGTTTTGAGTAATTACCTCAAAACAGATAAAGAGTATGTACATTTGAGCATGGGTATATTATTGGGAGTAGTATTAAGCACCGATATGGGGATGAATTCACACAACTCAAAATCCTCATAAATCATGTCTGCCAACATGGGTAAAGGATCATACTTTTTAGATGAATCCTTATTGCTTAGTGAATCCACTTAGTTGAGGTGTTCTATACGCCGGCAAGGTATAGTACAGTTCTGGCAGCGTGGGTGAGATGTTGTATCATCACGTAGCTCATAGTGATGGTTGTCGATTAGAGATTCTCCCAAATAGAGTTAAAGTGTATTTTCATATATCACTTTTTATGTTGAGTTCGGAGATGAGTAAGTATTTTGTAAAGTTTTAAATGATTTAATTCCTTTATTTCTTTACATCCAGCTTGAGTACATTTTATCTATTCCAGTCCTTTCATTCAGTTATTTCGCTTCGGCTATATTACATACTCGTACATTCCATGTACTGACGTCATTCGACCTGCATCTTTTTATGATGCAGAAATAGGTGTTTAGGATCATCCACAGGCGCTTCATTGAGATCACTTAGCACTCCCAGTTAGCTTTGGTGAGCCTCCTTCATTCCGGTGGACCCCGCTTTTATTTTTGTTATTAGTTGATTGAGGTGTCGTGGGTCTTGTCCCGACACCTATCTTAATGTTAGAGGCTTCATAGATAACTAGAGTTGAGGAGTCCTTCATTATTTACTTTTGTGGAGATATTTTTTTAAACTATAATGCTTATGTTATTGAGTATCTTCTAGACAGTTTGAGTTCAGTTTTTACTTTGAGTTTAAATGTTCAAAAATTCTATTTTAAAGCTTTTTATCGCTTGAGTAAGTCTTCCGCTAAGTAGTCAGCCAGGCCAAGGGTTCACTTGGGGACCAGCAATGGTTCTCGAGTGCCGGCCACGTCCAGGGTGTAGTCTTGGGGCGTGACAGTTTGTGTCATTCATTGATGATTGTACAAGAGTTACGTGGATCTATTTGCTAAAGAAAAAATTAGATGTCAGTCCAATTCTTCCTACCTTTTTTAATATGATCAAAACCCAATATGATATGCCAATTAAAAGATTTCGATCTGATAAAGCCAAGGACTACTTCAATCAAAACCTCTCTGTTTTCTTCCAAAAAGAGGGAATTATTCATGAATCTTCATGTGTCAACACTCCTCAACAAATGGGATAGTAGAGAGAAGAAACGGTCTGTTACTTGAAATTACTAGATCACTATTGTTTCACAAAAAGGTGCCAAAACAGTATTGGGGGGAAGCTGTCCTTACTGCTGCACATCTTAGTAACAGAATGCCATCAAGAATTCTGAACTTTCAAAGTCCGCTTGATACTCTTAAGAATTTCTTTCCAAATTTTGAAATTTCCAATAAATTGGTTCTTAGAATCTTCGAAAGTGTTGCCTATGTTCATATTCATTCTCAAAATAGAGGCAAATTAGATCCATGTACTCTTAAGTGTGTTTTCATAGGATATTCTCCTATTCAAAAAGGATACAAGTGTTATCAACCATCATCAAAGAAATTCTTTGTTTCAGCGGATGTCACATTTGATGAGAGTGAATCCTTTTTTAATCATTCTTACAATCAGGGGAGTCATTGAAGGGAGAGGAACCTCTAGACTTTTCACTATTTGATTTGTCCATTTCTAGTCGTGCCAAATCCTTGCCTGAGTCACCGTTTCTTCGGTCACCTGAGTCTCTAAATCAAAATGAACCCATTGAGTCTCCCAATCCAAATATGGGTTCTTAGAAAGATATAAACCATGTTTGGTAGCAATTGGTTATACAAAGACCTATGGAATTGATTATTTTGAGACGTTTGCCCCAGTGGCAAAAATGAACACAGTGAGAATCTTATTATCATTGGCTGCAGGTTTTAATTGGAACCTACAACAATTTGATTTAAAAATTGCCTTTTTACATGGAGACTTGGATGAGGAGATCTATATGGAGGTGCCACCTGATTTTGAAAGCAAGAAGGGAATGGTGTGTAGACTGAAAAAGGAACTCTATGGATTAAAGCAATCACCTCGTGCATGGTTTGGAAGATTTACAAAGGTTATGATCAAGCTAGGGTATTGACAAAATCAAGGAGACCACACCTTGTTCATATGACACTCAAAAATAGGAAAGGTGAAAGCATTGTTGGTTTATGTGGATGACATCATAGTAACAGGTGATGATTCAGAGGAGATACAAAATTTGAAGAAGTGTTTACTCAAGGAATTTGACATCAGAGAGCTTGGTAAATTAAAGTATTTCTTGGGAAACGAAGTGGCACACTCAAAACTAGGAATCTTTATTTCCCAACAAATATATGTGCTTGAGTTGCTGAAAGAAACAGAAAAATTAGGGTGTAAACCAATGGCTACAATGTAAAATAGATGGTTGTTGGACTCAAGGTTTTGTTGGCACATGTAACAAACATCTATTGGCAATATGAGATTTTCTTTTCTTAAGGTTGTCTTGAGTGTGGCAAGTTTCATGATGAGATGTCAAACTAAAGCATATGATCTTTGTTGGGATCTTAGCTTCCATATTAACTTTCGTGGACAGTTATCAATACATGTCTTAATCAACTCGTAAGATCAATGCATTAGTTTGTCCTGTAATATTTTAAAAGGTCGTTTCCAACTTCATCTTCTCTTTTCTTTCAAAACCATTAGTAGCCATTCATGTAGAGTTCAAAATTTCTAGTCAGCTTAGATATGAGATTATAACATACAACAACTACACTTGAGAGAAACCATCAGTAGTTGACAAAACGTAGGCCTCTTCAATGTTCAGACCAATCTCAGAAATTATATTGGTCAACTGGAAATTCAGGATGGTCATCAATGCAAGTAAAGAAGATAAGAACAAATTAAATATGGTAAGATAAATATTTTTTGATAGAATTCTGAAAATATGGAAGAATATGCTGACTTAATGAAGTTACATAACTTCCAAGACTACACAGACATGAATAATCTAATAAATGATATAAGCTTAAATTGCACTAGAAAGAAAGCAAATAAAAGATACTGATTTCAGTCCAGGTAAACTGTCTCAATATTTTACGGAGACTGTTTGATTTTGTAGGTAAAACTACAGAGCGTTTACCTAAAGAAGATGTTATGATAAGATTTCAACTCCTATCTCAGTTCTCAA
The DNA here is from genome assembly GCA_018342035.1 of Solanum appendiculatum. NCBI lineage: Eukaryota > Viridiplantae > Streptophyta > Magnoliopsida > Solanales > Solanaceae > Solanum > Solanum appendiculatum. Next base: position 123,076 of record JAGDQO010001908.1, on the reverse strand, counting down.
GGATAGATGTCTGTTACTGCTTTTTAGTCGAACTAATTATGCTCCTGTAAATGATGTAGGTTCTTCTGAAGATTTCATTAGCTCTCTGAGTCTGTCTCAATAGCCCTCTTTTGCTTTTGATTAGCTCCTTATGCTTTAGTGCCTACTGTTGTTGGGGCTAACATATCTTTCATTGGAGCTAACTATATACTTAGAGGTTCTGTTTTTGACTTCATGAACACACCATTTGACTTACCTAAGACTATTTCTTCTTTCCTTATGTACTTAAGTCTTCGAGGCACCAGCATGTTTGAGAACATAAGTGAGTCTTAGATTTTTCATCTAACAAACTTACAAGTGCTGAAATTGGGAAAGAATCCTTTATTAACAGGAACTTGGCCTAATTTCAATTAGAGTTTCAGTGGAAGTATGTTAGAGTTGGACTTTTGTTATACTGGTATATTTGGGAAAATAGCTGACTCAATTGGCAACCACCATTTTCTTTGGTATTTAGATCACTCCTCCAACCATTTTGAGGGTCGATTTCAGAATTTATAGGCAACCACACTGCAATAACAAAGTTGAATTTAAATTTCCGGACTAACAATTTCACTGGCCCACTCCCCTATTTGATTGCAACCTTGATTCACCTTCAAATATCAGACTTGCAAAACAATTTACTAACTGCTCCACTTCTCTCTAATATAAGTGGACTTCATAAAAAACCAAATGGATATTAATTCTTCTATCTGCATATGATTCTTATAATTCTGAATACATAGGTGCATATGATTCTTATAATTCTGAATACATAGTTGTTACGGTTAGCTATCTAGATTTATTTAGCACTAACCAAAAAAGAAGTTGACAATAACACAATTGTATGTCTTATTTCAATAAAATATAGAGTACACAACAAAATGATACTAATAAAGAGAAAACATAGATCATTTGAGTTCGAAAAAATTGATTTTAACATAATATGTCTTACGTTTCTGGTTGTGTCTAAATGAACCATACTTTTTTTAGAATAGCATTCAGTCTAGTGACGTTCTCTCCTAAAATTTCTTGAGTACGAACAAATTGATTTTAATGGGAAACCATGACAGAAGATGATCTTATGATAACATAATATCTCTAATGTTTCTTGTTATTGGCACTGAACGACTCAGCCCTGTTAGCTACTGTTAGTTTAGTTTAGTTAGGATACTGTATTAATTAGTTCAACAGTCACTGTTTATTTATGTTATGTTATTAGCGATTGTTTAGGAGTCTTCTTATTCTCTCTGTAATTCTATTTAATACTCTTTTATGTTCATTAATAAAGTATCTTCTTTCAGCACTTACTCAGTGTTTATATGGTATCAGAGATCTATAAGCTCTAACGAGAATGATCAATTTTTTTCTTCTTCTGTGCATCTCTCACGTAGATCAAAAAGATCAGCCACAATGACCTATCACAACGGCAACAACAATCCCAGAGTTGTTAACGCTAACAACACAATGGGTACCAACATCATTATTCAATTCAATCCTGCATCCTAATTACCCATCAAACTCAGTGGTACCTGCTCATCCAAAATGCCCTCATGGCTTCTGTTGAACGCACTATTGCCTCCATTGTTGCTGTCGTCAACTCATCTAAATCAGCTTGGGATGCTTTTCATACCACTTACACAAACAGATCCCTAACCGGAGTCTTTAGTTCGCGTGATCAACTTGCCCGTGTCACTAAGGACTCTCGCTCCATCACCGAATATCTTCACACCATTCGGTCTCTTTCGGATGAGTTAGCCACTATTGATTCTCCTGTATCCAACCCTGAAGTCATTGGCAAAATACTCTGTGGTCTAGGTCCTGAGTTTCGAAAAATCTCTGCTGCCATACGTGCACGTGGTACGGCTATCTCCTATGAGGAACTGTTTGAAAAGCTGCTGGACTATGAACTCTTTCTTCGTCATGAGGGGTCTAAGAAACTGCCCAGCCCCAGAACTGCCGCTGTCGCTAAAACCAACACCAATAATCGCAACACTCGCAGGCAGCACAACAATTCTCAACAATGGCGCCAGAATTCACATCTAAACACTCCACCACTGTGGCAGTCTAATTCAAATCCAAACTCTGTTATTCGATGTCAACTATGTAATAAGATTGGCCACACCGCTAATGTTTGCCGCTCAAAGTCTCACAATCACTTTGAAGCCAAACCCAACTATGCTGCTGGCTTTACTGCCGCCACCAACCCTTGGATAGTCGATTCAAGCGCCACCCATCATATCACAATGGAGCCACACAACCTACAACCGTACCACGGTAACGAGGATGTCTCCATGGGTGATGGTAACAAAATTTTATTCTCTCACACTAGTTCTACTCAATTAAATGCATCAAATAATGTTTTTAAGCGAACAAATACTCTGTGTCCCCTGTCCATTAAGCGCAAGCTTCTCTCTGTTTCTAAATTTTGTCAAGATAATTTGAAGTCCATTGAATTTTTTCCTTTTGACTTTGTTGTTAAGGATCTGAAAACGCAGAAACCGCTGGTGCACGGTCGGACCAACAATGGACTGTATGAGTCGCCTGTCTCACATCCCCAAGCTCACATGACTGCCACATCCACTCCTCTCGCTACTTGGCATCAACGTCTGGGTCATCCTACTCTAGAGTTCTTAGGTTTATTTTAAATAAATTCTCGCTGCCATTTCATGAGCGAGACAAACTCCTTTATTGTAATTCTTGCTTATCTAATAAAGCCCATCGGCATCCTTTTACCCAATTATCTTTGTGTAGCTCTAAACCTCATCAAATTATTTTTAGTGATTTATGGGGGCCATCATCCATCTTATCTCTCGACAAAAAGTTGTACAATTGTATTTTTGTTGATCAATATACAAAATACACTTGGCTCTACACATTAAAAAATAAAAGCGAAGTCAAAGAGATCTTTCAAAAATTTCATCCTATGAAACATTTTGACACCAAAGTTTTATCAGTTTACACTGATGGCGGAGGATTGTATAAAAGTATTGACCCCTATCTGTCACTTCACGGTATTGAACATCTCACCATCCCACTGTATACACCTCAAGGAGTTACACTTGCAGAACGACGACATCGCCATATTGTCGAAACTGCATGAGCACTCTTACATGATGCAGCCCTTCCACCCCAATTTTGGCCTTTCGCGTGTCATCATAATGTCTACCTTATCAACCGTCTGCCCACCTCTCAACTGGATAATCATTCTCCATTCCATCTGTTAGTTGGAAATCACCTGATTATAGATCCTTGTGGATTTTTTGTTGTTTATGCTATCCATGCCTTAAACCATACCCCAAAAATAAACTTGAACCAAAATTCACCCATGTGTCTTTCTCGGATTTTCCTTATCTCATCATTGTCACCAGTGCTTTGACCCGATTTCCGCGAAGGTATATTTATCCTGAGATGTGCGATTTATTGAGAAAGTTTTTCCCTTTAAAAATTTATTTTCCAATATTGCCATTGAATCATCTCATCTAGAATGGGAAAATACCACAATCTTAAATCCTTCAGACCCCACACCCATACTTCCCGTAGTTATTGGTCTGCCCCCTCCCTTAGAAATAGACGCACACTCACCTGTAGACTAGCGATCAATGCCTTCTTCTTCCCCAACAGAGTTACAGGCTAACTAAAGATCACAATCCTACTCTGAAAATAAATCAGCGGTGGAAGCAACTTCACCTCCTGCAATGTCTTCATCTCCAGGTAAATTTCTATCTCCCTCAACTTCTACAATTCCCACTCTCCGGGAAATTTCTTCTCCCTGTACTGCCCAACGCATTACACCACCACACCTTCTTAAAAGTTCACCAACCCACATATTTCCGAACACACATAGCAGCCTACGTCCCCTCCTTGTTTATCAATGCAGGAACATCATTCCACCAACACCCATGGCCCTTCGACCAGCCTCCCCTGTCTCCGAGTCAGAGCTCGCTCCTTCACTGCCTCATTGTCCATCTACCCCTACCCGTGCTATCACTCGATCCCAGAACATTATCACTAAACCAAAATAATTTTTTTATTAACTGGCCAAATTGAACCCTATCATCACACCTATTACTGCCAAACAAGATCAAAACATCCCGAGTGGCGAGATATAATGAAACAGGAACTTGATGCTATAAATAAAACCAAACGTGGGAACTTATTCCTCCTGACCCTATTAAAAATATTATCTCTTGCAAGTAGCTTTTCAGGATAAAAAGGAAAGTAGATGGGTCAATTGATAGATACAAAGCACAACTGGTTGCAAAAGTCTACACTCAGAGGCCGGGCATTGACTTTCATGCGACCTTCAGCCAGGTTGTCAAGCCTACCACAGTCCAAATTATCCTCTCTGTGGAACTTCACCATAATTTGCCTCTCCGTTAGCTTGATGTTAACAATACATTCCTCCAGGGGAATCTGGAATAGGAGGTGTACATGGCATAACCTCCAGGGTTCATTAATGATGACAAACCAACTCACATATGTCGGCTGCGCAAGGTAATCTATGGATTGAAACAAGCCCCTGGGGCGTGGTACAATGCCCTCACGGGTTACCTTTCATCCATAGGCTTTGTTAAGACAAAATCAGATGCCTCACTACTCGTCAGAAAAGGTCAAGGTGACACAATGTTCATCCTTCTCTATGTCGATGACATTATTGTCACTGGCAGCAACACTTTCAGTGCCGATCAGGTTATCGCTTCACTTTCTTCTCAATTTTCTATTAAAGATTTGGGAAATCTTCACTACTTTCTTGGTGTTGAAGTTATACGAAACTCTGAAGGCTTAATTCTCAACCAATCAAACTATGTGAACGAGATTCTGAATGATGAGCTAATGACCGATTACAAAAGTGTCCACACACCAATGAGTGCATCTGAGCTACTCATATTGTCTGATGCCACTCACCTTACTGATGCAACACGATATTGTTGGGTCCTAGGCAGGCTTCAATACCTGTCTTTCACTAGACCAGACATTGCCTATGCGGTGAATAAGCTGTCCCAACTTATGAAAGCGCCATCAGAACTTCATTCGAAAGCTGTGAAACGTGTTCTCCATTATTTGCGTGGAACTATCTAGCTGGGCCTATGTGTAACCTCCATTGAGGACTTCAATATGTATGAATACTCTGATGCAGGTTGGGGTAGGGATATCTCTGACAGAGTTTCCACAACTGGGTACATCCTGTTCCTTGGTACCAATCTGATTAGCTGGTCCTCGAAGAAGCAAAATAATGTCTCTCGCTCCTCCACTGAATCTGAGTATAGGGTAGTGGATTATGCCCTTTCTAAAACCCTGTGGGTTACCAATCTTCTCACAAAGCTGTGCTTTCCAGTGCATCAGTTACCTACAATCTGTTGTGACAATCTTGGAGCCACATTCCTAAGCAAAAATCTTGTCCTCCATAGTCGTGTGATGCATGCTGCAGTTGAATTTCACTTTGTTCGCCACCATGTAGACATCAAAAAGGTTCAGGTTGTTTATGTCCATGATGCCGATCAAATCGTTGACATTCTCACCAAGGCACTGCCTAAACCTACTTTCCAACAAAATCAATTCAAGTTAGGTTTAGTGACCCATTGTCTAACTTGAGGGGGCGTATTAGCACTGAACGACTCAGCCCTGTTAGCTACTGTTACTTTAGTTTAGTAAGGATACTGCATTAATTAGTTCAGGAGTCATTGTTTAGTTTTATTATGTTATTAGTGTTTGTTTAGGAGTCTTCTTATTCTCTCTGTAATTCTATTTAATACTCTTTTATGTTCATTACTAAAGTATCTTCTTGCAACACTTATTGTTTATACTTGTTGTGTCTAAATGAACCATACTTTTCCCAGAATATCATTCAGTCTAGTGATGTTTTCTACTGAAATTTGTGTACACCAGTGACTAAGCTCACCATGCTTAGCTTTAATAATCTCTATACATAGTGTAGTGGACTACCAAATGAAGCACTTGAAAGCTGGAATTCTTGAAAATCAACAAAGCCATCAAGGGCATCTAAAAAATATGATCCCTAGCAGTATTTTCTTGGGTGTATTTGGATTGAAAGAAACAGAAGATGTTATTATAATAATTCAACTCCTATCTCAATTCTCAATGGTAGATATCCGGTACTCTTTTAAGTTGGAGTAATTATGCTTGTAGCAACCCTGACTTCTATAAGGGCTGAAGAGGGGTCCGTACAAGTCACCATCAGTTTTTAAGTTTTGGGTCAACTTCAAACGATCATATCTCTCAGCTCATAATGAATTAGATGGCCCATGACATACCAAATTAAAGGTCTTTGAGTCTTGTTTCCCATGCCACCGAGTTTGCTTTAATTCGAGTTCGGAGTAGAGAGATATGCCTGTTTTAGTGAACCTTCCTTTTAAGGCATCTCATCAATTTTTCTAAAGGGGTAGTTTTGTCTTTTCTCACTCCTTCTAAGCCTAGGCCACAATTATTTTCACCTAATTAATGGTCTAATCAGTGTTAAAACATCTTTTCACGTTCTTTAACACTTTAAAGAATTAGAGCAAAGTTCCAAGAGGAGAAATAGCAAGGGTTCAAGTGTTCTTTAAGTTTTCATCGATTTCGCCATGAACCTTTGTTCTTTCCAGGTATGTTAGGCTATCATAGTGTTGGACTAGTTCATCCTCACGCCCTACATCTCAATTCAGTCAAAAGTTATCGCATCTAAAGGATCTATTTGTAATTCTTGATAATTGAATTCAGTTCTTTAATAGTTGAGGTTTTGATTCTTTTGTTTTGTGAAGCTTATAACGTTGTTCATGATTAGTATCACATGAACCCTATTGATGGAGTAAAGTTATGTTTTTCAAAGGAATTATGTGAAAGTTCTCATGTTGATGTTGGATTTGAAAAACAAGTAGATTTTCGAATCAATTTCCCAATTCTAAACTAATTTGGGGTCCTAATTTAACTTGAAAATTTGTCTGGGAAGCTGGGGAGCCTGGGGCGGCGCACCAGGAAGGCTCCAGGAAGAAGCTTCAGAAATTTGGGGCCTGGCGCCCCGCGCCAGCAGTGCACCAGGGGTCGCCAGGGCCGATTTCTCCTTTGTTCATCCGGGCATGTTCCTTTAAGTCGTGGCTATGCTTTCCTTCTCTGTATTAGCTCCTATAGGCTCCATTTACCTTTGAAAATTCATGCATTATCCTACTCATGTGTCTTAATGCATTTTCAAAACTAAAGTGAGTTTAAGATAAAAGTTCAAGAGCTTTTATTGAGTTATTATTGAGAATCATTTTTAATCAACAACGATCTTAAACTAATTCTCTGAAAAAGCAAAGATAAGTTTTGAGAAGAGTTTTATATATGATTGAGAAAGAATATAAGGGAACTAAGTATTCCCAAATGTAACATTTTTACATTGAGAAAATAGAAACTTTGATTTCTAAAAAGAGTTTATGAGTTCAGGATATTTGAGAGCAGTTTCCTCTTTTAAGAGGTTATTTTGAGTAATTACCTCAAAACAAAGAAAGAGTATTTATACTTGAGCATGAGTATATATATTTATTGAGAGTAGTATTGAGCACCGATATGGGGATGGGTTCAGAAAACTCACATTCCTCATAAACCATGTAGCCAATATGGGTAAATGATCGTACTTTTTAGACGACTCCTTATTGCTTTCAAGCATAACTATAGTTGAGGTGTTCTATACCCCGGCAAGGTATAGGACAGTTCTGGCAGCGTTGGTGTGACGATGTATCATCACATAGCTCATAGTGATAGTTGTCGGTTAGAGAATCTCTCAAATAAGAGTAAAGAGTAATTTATTGTATTTTTATTTACATCCTTGACTTAGCATCTTTTATTTACAAAGCTTTAAATATTTCATCTCTTATTATTACTTTGTATTGAGTTGACTTGAGGTGAGTATTCTCTCAGCCTTATCAATTCAGTTATTGTTTTATTTAGCCATATTACATACTCGTGCATTCAATGTACTGATGCCATTCGACCTGCATCTCTTATGATGCAGATACAGGTGTTCAGGATCATCAACAAGCATTTTGTTGAGATCACTTTGCGCTTCCAATAGCTTTGGTGAGCCTCCTTGCTTTTCAGAGGATTTCACATTTTGTTTTCCTGTTACTGTTGAGATGTCGTGGGTCTTGTCCCGACATCTATCCTAGTATCATAGGCTTCATAGGTAGTTAGATTTGATGAATCTCTCAGTATGTTCCTTTCAATTTTGAGATCTTGAAAACTATCACTTATATTTTATTAAGTATTTCTAGACATTTAATTGAATTGAGTTAATTATGCATTTAAAGTTCCTATTTATTTGAGTAAGTCTTCCACTAAGTAGTCAGCTAGGCCAAGGGTTCTCTTGGGGACTAGCAATGGTTCTTCAGTGCCGGCCATGTCCAGGGTATAGGCTCGGGGCGTGACAATGCTCTAGTAAATGATGTAGGTTCTTTTGTAGGTTTCATTGGCTCACTAAGCCTGGCCCAATAGCCGTCTATTGCTTTTGAGTAGACTCCTATTCTTTAAGGCCTATTGTTGATGACTTGTGACTTATGTGTTGATTATGCAAAATTACATGTCCACTTATTTTATAATTGTGGTTATATATCCACTACTAACTTTTGTTGGCCTATGACTTCTACGAGTACATAGTGTTTGTATTGATGCTACTTCTACACCTTGTTTGAGTGCAGATTGTTATCCAGAGGTATCTATAAGACCTTGTATTTTGCAGCAATACTTCCAGATCTGAGGGTGACTTATTTCTGTCCGAGCTACCGCAGATCTTCTTTATTCTTATGTCTTTCTTTTCAAACATTGAAACTATCACTTATTACATAATTATTTTTACTCTTACACTTTTTAGTCAGATGTTTTAGTACGATGACTTTCAAATTCTGGGAATGTAATAGTTTAGACTTCCGTTATTTCATTGATTTATTTTGAGACTTAGAGTTATTTTTATTCATCCTCTATATTTTAGTTGGAATTGTTAGATGCTGCATGAGCTAGGATTTTAAGCATTGGTTCACCCACAAAGGGATTGGTGTAGGTGCCAGTAACGGTGGTTTGGGTTGTGACATCGACATTTTACCCCATTATTATTGGTCTCAGCTTCTGCATTATTCAGTGTTCAATCTTATAGTATGCCAAACCAAGGGTTGTTTGGGATTAGTAGTGGTTTTGATTTCCGGCCACACCCAAGGTGTAAACTCAAGGAATGACACTTTTAGCATATTAAGATATTCAATAAAAATTTAAAGGCGAACCTAGAATTTTAAAGTTTATGATTTCCATTGAGATCTTCAGATTATTCTATATGATAATAATTATATTCATAGCCAAATAAATTATTCACAAATAATTAGTGAATTTCTTAAACTCACATGAACTCATAAGTACCACGATAGATTTATACTTTTAGGAATTGGGGTGAAGGAAATGAAAGCATCGAATTGGCATACTATGTGTTCATTATAAAAGGATAAAATATTCCCTAAGTTTTCATTATAATAAGATGAAATATTCTCTTATACCTCAAACATTTCTTAATTGTTTCTCTCAACAACAAGGACATGTGCAAAATCCTAATACACAATGTGGTTTACATCCACAAGAACATCTACCCATATAAATATTGTCTTTCTTGAAAGAAACGTTTCTCCTTATTCTTTCCGGACATACACATTTTCCATCAGAACAAAGCACAAATCCAAGTTTACAAGAATCAGGATTACAATCTTTTGTTGTTTGACACTGTTGATCTTCTCCCAATACCATACATGATTGTAAACCTATATCAAAACAAAATAAATGTTAATGTTATTAATTCAAGTAAATTCATCAACCATACATAGAATTTAAACATATATGGTTTCTTCAAGTTACTACCACTATGTTTATAATGAAGTTCAATCAATTAATATCGATGTGATCTTGTAATCACAGTCAAACTTGTAAACTTCAAAAGAATAACAAATGAAAAAAATATACTTTCTAAATTGCACTTTGTACGTCAGAATTAGTGGGGCACTAAAGTTAACCAAAAAAATAAAGTTTTAAAACATTTCATAATATTTGTATGTGTATATCATGTTTGGCTATGACAATTGCCTCGGTAGAGCCATATAGTCAATCAAAATATCTAAATTTACCCTAAATTATCAAATTAATTTTATGTAATCTCTGTAATAATTTAATGCATATCCAAGTGAGAAATTAAATAGATCTAAATATATCCTTAAGAAATTAATAAATATCCAAAAATAACCCTTATTTGGGCTCCACTACTAAATCAATGAAATCAAACCCATTCTTCTATGATGAAAAAATTGATATTTGGAGAAAATATATTTGAGACAAGATGATCACATATATCAATAGGTAAACATATAACAAATGTAATACACATCACAAACGTTAACCTTGTTTATATACATATGTGTATGTAAATATCATATGCCAGTATGTGTATGTGTATAAAGAAAAAAAGTTACTGACATACCATATAAGAAGAGATAAATGAGAAGGATGGAGGGAAAGGGAGAGAGAAGATGAGGGGAAAAGGAAAAGAAACTTAACCGAGCAAAATAAACATTGAAACAAGAGTGAATACAATGGTTGATTCCTTCTTCATCTTGTTTGCAACTTCACTATATATCTCAAATCTCAAATCTCAATGATAATATTTTTATTTTGAATATTGATTCAAAACACAAGTCCTAATATATATAAGACATAGGTGGTACACCAACTTGCCAAGTGAATTCAATCAATAAATTTTAAATCTAGAAGAAGTGGGTAAATTACAAATTAGATGCAACTAGTCAACTATTCTATGGAAGTTGGAAAAGAAAATTAATTAGCTTTTGGACTTGTTATTTAGTGCTTAAATAAGAATTAGATTGATGAAATCCATATTGTTGACACCCAATTTTGACCGACTTATATCTTATTTTGATTACTATTTGATTAAATAAATATTTATAAAATTAATTTCTTTTATTTATATATGTAAACTAGTTTATAATTTTTGTCTAAACTATTAATATTGATATTCATAATTTTATAAATAATTCATCTTTTATTTATCACTAGTTGTCTCTGTCATGTGCCTGCTTCAGCAGGGGCATTTTCAGAAAAAGTTTAAAAAATATTTTTTGGTTTTATTTTAGTTTAAATATTTTACTCTTTTTTTAGATATTATGAGATCCTCTTTAGCTTTGGCCTTTAATTTTAAATTCATATATACTTTAGTTGTAGCTTTATTATTTTGAATATCACTAATATTTATATAAATTGTATAACTACATTGAATAAAAACATCAATTATCGATGAAAAAAATTGTGACTCAACCCATCGAACCGTGCGGACACCTACTCTAATACCTATATAGGAGAACTCTTACCCCCGAACTAAGACATTAAATGTGGAACTGAAGAAATTATAAGCTAACACTCTATTTACATATAGAAATACTTTTAACTAAATTTAAAAATAAATTTCTTTTGTAAAGAATTACAGTGAACCTTTCCCAAGGAACTAGTCTAACTAGGTTCAAGAGCTTTTAAGAGGATACAATGTTTTAAATTAAATAGACACAACTTCCACCATGATGGAAGAAGAGTAGAAGCTATCAGAGATCATTTTTGTTATCACCTATGAAACATCACTGAATCCTGCAACCAAACTATGCCAAATGACATAGCAAAAAATAGTATTAGTACAAACAATACGTATTGGTAGGCATCAGCGGTCAACCAAAATCCACCACATAATATCATTCAAATAATCAACTAAAATAAGCAACTTGAAGGTTAAATTAGGTGTAATGACCCTCCACTTCATTTCCACAATTTTCTAATATTTTCGGTATTTAGATCTTTCTTATAGCAGCCCAAAGAAATTTATGACTTGTTGAGACTAATAGTTCGGTTATCGGGTTGTTCGTTTGGGTTTTGTGTGAGTTTCTGCATTTTGTAGCCTTTGAAACTTGAACAGTTGGCTTCGATCAAAAGTTCAGGTAGACGGCCTCAAAATGGAATTCTAACGGTTTCGTTAGCTATGAAACATCGTGTTTGGTCTAGAAAGACCTTTGGTTCATGTACCGAGACTCCCAGTGTGAGTTTGAGCTTTTAGGCGATATGTTGGAAAGTTTAGCCTAGAGTTGACTATGATCAACATTCGGAGAATTAATTGTCGTATGAGAATTCCGTCAGTGCATTAGCTCTGGAATGTCAAATTTGGACTAGTAGGACCTTTGGTTTGGGTCTCAATGTCTTCATTTTGATTTTGGACACTTGGTTGCTTTATTTGAATAGTTAAAGTGTTGACTTCAGTCAACATATTTAGTAAATGACATCTAAATGTTGTATCATTGATTCCATAGAGTCCAGAATATCATTTACAATCAGATTTCATATATGGTTTGTGTTCACGGGACTCCAGATGAGTCCGGAGAATCAAAACCAAAGTTTAGCTTGTGTTGATGTAACCGTTTAAGCGGCCTCCGGACCGCTTTAGTGGTGTTTGACCAAATTTGACCAGCCGCTTAAGCGGCCAAAGGATTGCTTTAGCAGTACCTGGGGGTTGTTTAAAGCCAAAATTTTCAGTTCGTTGGTTCAACATTCAAAATGCGAAAACTTGTGTTATGAAGCTCCGTTTGAGCTCATTTTAGTTGCTAATTGTTGGTTTTTGTAGGGGCCTTGCGTTGGGGACTATGGAGCAGTGTTATGGACTCATTTTTATGGTAATTCCTCACCTCAAACCTCTTTGCTCTCCTTTAATGGAGGTTCTTGAATTCTAATTTTTATGGGCGGATTTGGATTGGTTCTCGAGCTCTGATTGTGCTTAAATTTCGAGCACAAGTTCTTTGAGCTTAAAGGGGGCTAGTTACAAGTTAAATTTTGAAATTCTATTAATGGGTCCCACAGGCCTATTTTGGCCTAATTTTGGGCCCAAGAAATATTATAGCAATATGGGTATCATTCTTCTCATTGTAATGCGTATTTGATGTTACTGATAGTTTCGAGGAATTCAGAGAATGTGGTGAAGAGGTGAGCGGTTCGTGGATGGTTCGTGATTGCAGTTCGGCTTCGAGGTAGGCTACGGTCTACTTTCTCTTAGATTGTGCCTCATAAGATAATGTTTAGCATAAATTGCGTTTGAGTTAGGATTGTATGTAGTGAATTTAAGATTCTCTTCCTTATTCTTAATTGATTGATTCTCTTACGAGCCTTAGGCTAGTTTAGTATCGTGAAATCCTTAGTTAGGTTGTTAATTCCTTGCTTAGGTCTTACTTTAGCGTTGTTAACCCCTTTAGGGTGGATGCTTTATGCTTTGAAGTAGTTGATGTGATAAGTTCCTTAGAACAAGTGTTGATGGTCCTTTACTTATTATTGCTACTTCTTGTAAGAATTTCTGTGGTTTGGCACCCTCTGCTATTGCATGGACCATGGGGTTACTTGGTATAGTGAGAACTCACCCTGATTAGACTTGTTAACATGGAAAATCCCTATCTCATGGTTAGACTTTGGATCCTTCGATGCATATTATCACTGCAGGATGGAGTTAGCCGTACTTTGTTCCTTTAGGCAGTATCTTCAGGTAGATGTGGAGATTCTTGAGTTGTTCCTTCGAATGTTGATTCTTCATAATTCCTTTCATTACCTAAATAGAGATGTTTTTTTATGCTATCATTGTTGAGTTGGTTGGAATATTTTGGGCCCGAGGCCTTGATTGAGGATCAGCTGGATTCCAAGTTAGTTTATGTGCTTTAGGGGTGAGGTATTGTGGTCTTATGCCTTCTGTGATTTGGATGTTATTGTTTGGATGATGGTGATGACATGCATTGCATTGGTTTCTCATTCTCACATGATTTGTAGTATGACCATGGTGCATGCATTGGTTCTTAGCATCTTCTTTGAGAAGTAGGGTTTTTGCCCGATTATTCTAACTAATATTTTTATTGGAGTCGTACTACCTCTACTACTTTATAAATGGACTTTGAAATAAAGAAGCATCAAGGATGCACTCACTTTTAACTTGACCGGTGGGAGAGTCGCCGACCTTTTTAAAATGTTTGTTCTATTTTATCTCCGGTCACTAGGGATGGCAATCGGGCGGGGGCGGGGCGGGTTTTGTCAAACCCACAAAATTCTTAACCCGCTCCGCCCCACCCCACATAGCATTTTTTCTATTCTCAACTCACTCCGCCCCGCTCCACTAAAGCTTTTTTTTTTCTTATTTTATTATTTATATATAAAAATATTTTATAATTTTATAAATTACCATTGTTACATTCAAAATAATTTAATGGATTAATTTAAAATTATTTTATTAGGCAATTAGCTAGCAAAGTTGATAAAATATAACTTAAGAAAGTAAAGTCATGAACAAATTTGTTACTTTTTTTTCCTTTTAAGTTTTTACCATTAACAAAGGTTTATCAATAATTGAAAATACACCTAAATTAAATCTCGACCTTTAAAAAGTAAAAATAAATAAAAAATTGTTGCTCTTCGTTGACAAAACAGGAGGAAACCCGCCCCGCACCCGCATAATTTTGAAAAATCAAGGCTTTGACCTGCCCCACTCCGCCCCGCAGCCGCTTAGAGATTAACCCGCCCCGCCCAGCAAAGCCTTAAACCCACACCGCCCCGCACCCGCACCCGCACCCGCACCGCCCTATTGCCATCCCTACCGATCACTATGATGGAGCATATCCAATCGGATCGATTATGTAAGACCTGGATTGGGACCAAGCAAGTATATATAGATGTATGATCCATTGAACAGAAAGAGGGAGGCATATGTGTCCTACCTGGTTGCCGGGAGCTGGATGTAGGTGTATATATCTTGGCACGAGGCACTTGGCACTGATTGTACTACTAATTTTATTGCATAACTCGCACACATATGCATTACCTATCACTAGCATAATTGATTGTTGTTTGTACTTGTTGGTCTTATGGGGGGCGTACGGGTTTAGTTTGTTGTTGTCTACCTTCTGGGCACATAGGGGCTCGGTAAGGTTATTCTTTAATTGATTGTGAACTTGAGGTAGTATAAAGGGCAGTCCCTTGTTTGATGGTAGATACTGCATTTGTTCTCTTCTAATTGACGTTCTTTATGTAGGGTTTGGTTTAGAATGGCCTTCTTGACTTTTATGTGATATTTGTGGTTATTCCGATTAGTATGCCTTCGACTAGTTGTCATCCTTAGTTGAGTTTTGTTGTAAATAGGTTCCTAGCCTAGCGCCTCTAGGTACGTCCTCTTTCTTCATTTATGCTCTTTTCCTTTTATCAGTTTGTTTCCTATTACGAGTACCCGGTTATTGCTTTAGTTACTTGTGATATATGCTCCCTTCTTACCACTTAGTTATGCTTGCTTTATCTTTGGAGCTCAGTCGGCCTATGCTTAGTGAGTGCCACTTGTTGGTACTCATACTATACTTTTGCACCATGTAGATCATACTACGAGTTCTCGCCGTTGATTTGGATCTCGTGCGAAGTAGCTCTTGGGTTTCGGAGACTAGGGTAAGCTCCTAACATTTGAAGTTGCCTATCTCCCTCCGTTTTGGCTAGGACTAGTCTTTATTTTGTTTTCAAATAAATTTTTGTTTAATTCTATTATCATTGTACTTCTATTGTGATTAGTTACTCAAGTACCGACTGATACCAGGTCATCGGGGTTTATTTTATATAATGAATTGATTCTCTCTTTCCTTTGCTTCTTATCATTATTGTTTATCTTCCAAATTCTTTTCTTCTGTGTGCGATAGCCCGTTGCTTCCTAGTTATGGGCTATGGATTCGACTTACCTACTAGTGGGACGTAGTAGATGTCATCGTAACCTAAGATTTTGGGTTGTGACAGATTGGTATCAGAACGCTAGGCTCATCGATATCATTAGTATGAGAGCGCGTATCTAGTAGAGTCTTGCAGATCGGTGCGGAGACGTCCGTATCTTATCTTCGAGAGGCCATAGGGAATTCTTACGAAATTCCAATCTTGATTCCTCATTGTGTGTAACTTATTCAATCAATCTCTAAACATTTTATTGAAATCACTCTTTCATAGATGGATAGCACGAAGTGTTCGATGGACGTAGATAGGGCGTCGACTCATATCACCAAGGCTTTGATGCCTGGTCATGACACCAAGGATGTTTAGCGACAGTTAGAAGATCTGGGGCAGGCCATGTCCCACAGACTTAGTGGCCACCTCAGCTCCTCCATATTTAGTGTTGGGAGTTTTGAGTCTCTTCGAGGATACTCCACGAGCTAGTGTGGTTCTTGTTACAACTAGTGATTCATAGACTAAAGTTGGGTTAGTAGGTTTCCAGCAGGGTTCATCGGTAGTTTCTGAGTACGTGATCAAGTTTCTAAAGTGGGTCGGAAACACTTCCACATTATTTCCTATAGGGCGGGACATGACTCAGCGATTTATTAGAGGATTGACTTTGCCACTCTGTCTAGAATTAGAGCACTTGATAGCAGCTGGATCTGCATCTCCTATGGTAGTTAGTCATGCGAGGACCGTGGAGCATGTGTGTATTGAGATTTACAAAGATAGCGGTAAGAGGCCTCGCCATCAGTATAGTGGTGATAGCATCTCACCCTGAGGTGGGTATCATTTCAGTGCGGATCATCCTAACTTTCGACCTATTGAACCCATGGCAGGAGTACCTCAGGTTCCATGTGGTTTTGTGGCAAGTTATGGTACCTAAGTTGGACAGAGTTCATGACAGACTTCACAGGGGTTGCATTGTGAGCATTCAGGTTCTGGGGTTCACTCTATTTCAAGCGGGCCATCTCATCAGGTAATTTTTGGTAAGAAGTGTTATTCGTGTGGTAAGTTGGGACATTTGGCTTGGGGGTGCCCTGCATTTACATATCATAGGCGACATGCTCAATAGTTTCAGGCCCTAGGGCACTGGTACAATTAGCTAGGGGTGGTCCCCAGAGTCTCAGATGTGATATCCAGTTTTACAAAGGTAGCTAAAACAGCTCGTCGTATCCTTCACCCCAGAATTTAACCCGTGTGAGTTGCCTTGTTTGTGGGGATATTGGAAATTGGTCTAGAGAGTGTCCCCGACGTGGGACCGTTGTACGGTCATCTCAGTTAGGACAACCTCTTAGATTTGTGGCACTTTCGATTAAAAGTGGTGCCTTGGGTATTTCATGTAGTAGCATTGGCTGATAGAGGATTTCCAAGAAGATATTATTGTTATCAAGATATGATCCTCTAAGATGGGAAGATATCCTTTATATCAAGATATGATCCTCTAAGATCTTTGGATAATTGTGGTAATCTAGAATATCATATCTCTGATTCTCTCTCTTAATGTAAAATATATGATTCTGTATAATCCCAGATTTCATGGGATTTAGGTAATTCTATTTCGCAATCTTTTATGTATATATAAACCCATGTGTATGACATAGAAATATACGAATGAAATTATTCAACAATCTTATTTCACATGGTATCAAGGCTTTAGACTTATTTCTGACCAATTTTATTCATCTTATCTTGAAAATTTTCATTTTGCTATCTTTATCTGCCAAAACCATGTCTGAAAATGGTACTGCCGCAAATATTCCAGTCTCTGAAAATGTTTCTTCAACCATAGAGAATAACTCTATAGTTTCAACTGGAGATTTGCAACATTCAGCTTCAACAAGTAGTTGTTCATTGGCCTTCACAGGTATTTCTTACTCTTTTATTACTAATCTCTCAAACAAACTTTCTCCAACGTGGGTGGTTGATTCTGGGGCAACTGATCACATGACCACTCTCTCTCATCTCTTCATATCATATTCCCCTTGTCCTACCTATGAAAAAATAAATATAGCTGATGGTTTAGTTATTACTGTAGCTGGAGAAAGAGATGTACCACTTGGAAAATCCTTGATACTTAAAGATGTCCTTCATATCCCAAAGTTATCTGCAAATCTCATTTCTATCCAGAAACTTACCAAAGATTCCAAATGCCAAGTAACTTTCTTCCGTTCATATTGCTTAATTCAGGAACAGAACACGAAGGAGATGATTGGGCGTGCTAGTGAGAAAGGTGGTCTTTATTGTTTGAATTTCCACAATGGTGAATATTTATCTAAGAATTCCTTGTCTCGTTCATTTTTGTCTGAATCGATCATGTGCAATAAAGAGAAAGTATGGCTTTATCATCGTTGGTTAGGTCACCCTTCCTTTTAAGTAATCAAAAGGATGTTTCCATCTTTGTTCAAAGATTTGATTGTTGAGTCTTTTCATTGTGATGATTGTGAAATTGCAAAACACAAACGTATTTCATTTCCAATTAGTCACAAAAGATGTCAAACTCCATTCTCTCTTATTCATAGTGATATTTGGGGACCCTCTCCCATTCCTAATATTTCTGGTGCTAGATGGTTTGTGTCATTCATTGATGATTGTACAAAGTTACGTGGATCTATTTGCTAAAGAAAAAATTAAATGGCAGTCAAATTCTTCCTACCTTTTTTAATGTGATCAAAACCCAATATGATGTGCCAATTAAAAGATTCCGATCTGATAATGCCAAGGACTACTTCAATCAAAACCTCTCTGTTTTCTTCCAAAAAGAGGGAATTATTCATGAATCTTCATGTGTCAATACTGCTCAACAAAATGGGATAGAAGAGAGAAGAAACGGCCTGTTACTTGAAATTACTAGATCACTATTGTTTCACAAAAAGGTGCCAAAACAGTATTGGGGGGAAGCTGTCCTAACTGCTGCACATCTTAGTAACAGAATGCCATCAAGAATTCTGAACTTTCAAAGTCCGCTTGATACTCTTAGGAATTTCTGTCCAAATTTTGAAATTTCCAATAAATTAGTTCCTAGAATCTTCGGAAGTGTTGCCTATGCTCATATTCATTCTCAAAATAGAGGCAAATTAGATCCATGTACTCTTAAGTTTGTTTTCATAGGATATTCTCCTACTCAAAAAGGTTACAAGTGTTATCAACCATCATCAAAGAAATTCTTCATTTCAGCGAATGTCACATTTGATGAGAGTGAATCCTTTTTTAATCATTCTTACAATCAGGGAGTCATTGAAGGGAGAGGAACTTCTAGACTTGTCAATATTTGATTTGTCCATTTCTAGTCGTGCCAAATCCTTGCCTAAGTCATCGTTTCTTCGGTCACCTGAGTCTCTAAATCCAAATGAATCCATTGAGTCTCCCAATCTAAATATAGACAATGGAATTCTAGAAAATAATCTACCATTACAGGTATATTCCAGAAGAAAGAGACTAACTTATCGAGCTACTCGGTTGCAATCACCTCCACAAGTTACTACTCCTAATACCATCATGAACTTGTTGAACCATTAGAAACATCAAACCAAACTGATCATGAATAAGAATTTAACCAACCTAATGACCTTGACCTTCCCTTTGCACTCAGAAAAGGACCCAGAACTTGCACACAACACCTTTGAGCCTCTCCATGACATATCAAAATTTATCCCCAAGTCATAAAGCTTTTCTCTGTAACCTCCACATAATTCCTATCCCCAGTTATTTGTCTGAATCATTAGGAAATAAAGAATGGGAGAAAGCTATGAAGGTAGAAATGGAAGCGTTGGAGAAAAACCAAACTTGGGATATTGTGGAATTACCAAAGGGAAAAAGGTATGTCGGGTGCAGATGGGTCTTTACTGTGAAATATAAGTTATATGGGTTCATAGAAAGATATAAACCATGTTTGGTAGCAATTGGTTATACAAAGACCTATGGAATTGATTATTTTGAGACTTTTGCCCATATGACAAAAATGAATACTGTGAGAATCTTATTATCATTGGCTGCAGTTTTTAATTGGAACCTACAACAATTTGATTTAAAAATTACCTTTTTACATAGAGACTTGGATGAGGAGATCTATATGGAGGTGCCACCTGGTTTTGAAAGCGAGAAGGGAATGGTGTGTAGACTGAAGAAGGCACTCTATGGATTAAAGCAATCACCTCGTGCATGGTGTGGAAGATTTACAAAGGTTATGATCAAGCTAGGGTATCAACAAAGTCAAGGAGACCACACCTTGTTCATACGACACTAAAAAACATGAAAGGTGACAGCGTTGCTGGTTTATGTGGGTGACATCATAGTAACAGGTGATGATTCAGAGGAGATACAAAATTTGAAGAAGTGTTTACTCAAGGAATTTGACATCAAAGAGCTTGGTAAATTAAAGTATTTTTTGGGAAACGAAGTGGCACACTCAAAACAAAGAATCTTTATTTCCCAACAAAAATATGTGCTTGATTTGCTGACAGAAACAGGAAAATTAGGGTGTAAACCAATGGCTACACCAATTGAATATAATCATAGATTGTGCAATGCTCCAGAAGATTTTGTGGTAGATAAAGGCTTGTATCAAAGGCTTGTAGGGAAATTGATTTACTTGTCCCATACAAGACCGGACATTTCATTTGATGTAAGTGTTGTTAGCCAATTTATGCATGATCCTAGAGAAATGCATCTTCAAGCTGTCAACCGGATTCTACAATATCTTAAAGGAAGTCCATGAAAAGGAATATTATTCAAAAGAGGAGGAGGCATGGTTTTAGAGGCTTATACAGATGCGCACTACGCTAGTTTATTAGTGGATCGAAGGTCAAGTTCTTGATATTGCACTTTCTTAGGAGGAAATCTAGTGACTTGGAGGAGTAAAAAAAATGTAGTAGCTAGATCAAGTACAGAATTCGAGTTTAGATCTATGGCTATGGGAGTTTGTGAGTTGTTATGATTAAAGATAATCCTTGATGATTTGAAGATAAGATGGGAAGGACCTATGAGACTATATTGTGAAAATAAATCAGCAATAAGTATAACTTATAATCTTTTACAACATGATCGCACTAAGCATATTGAGGTAGACAGACACTTCATTGAGGAGAAATTAGATAGCGGACTCATTTAATTTGTACGCCATTTGTATCTGCAACAGACCAGGTGGCTGATGTTTCAACACAAGGACTGCCAAACAATGTGTTTCAAGATCTAATAACAAGCTAGGAATGGAAGATATCCTTTCACCCGCTTGAGGGGGAGTGTTGGCTGATAGAGGATTTCCAAGAAGATATTCTTGTTATCAAGATATGATCCTCTAAGACGGGAAGATATCCTTCATATCAAGATATGATCCTCTAAGATCTTAGGATAATTGTGGTAATCTAGAATATCATATCTCAGATTCTTTCTCTTAATGTAAAATATATGATTATGTATAATCTCAGATTTCATGGAAATTAGGTGATTCTATTTCACAATCTCTTATGTATATATAAAGCTATGTATATGACATAGAAAAATATGAATGAACTTATTCACCAATCTTATTCCACAAGTAGTGCAGATATTCTGTTCAGAATTAGACATGTTCCATTCTATGCTTCTACAGGCAGGCCGAGGGCAGAGGTTCCTGGTATCGCTTGTATAAATGCGCCTTTCTACAGGCAGGCCGATGTTTCTGTTTCTTTATTTTGTTTATTTGTTTTACTTAGTGTATAAAATTTCATGTTCTGCATTTATTTTTAGTTGTTTCAACCTGTGATATGTACCCATAAGCTTAAAATTCTAACATCATATAACCATACTAAATGTTTTGATATGTATATATGTGAAGAATATGAAATTCTTTAGTTGAGTTTGTTTGAGTATATCAGATGGGTGAAGGTGGCGACCTTAAGTGTTGTTCTAAGATTTCCATGTTGAGTTAATTGCTGCTAAAGGATGTATGAGCTTGGTGGTCGCAAGTTGTATGGTACCTTCAGTTCATAATTTGCCCTAGATGTCCCTTACTTTGAAATTTTGTTAAGCCATCGACTTGTGCATATGAAAGAGATTTAGGTTATTGATAAATAAAAAGTTCTACAGGAACATCCTACTTCATCAGATGATTAGAGTTTGCCTTAGTCACTCTTTCTGAACCAGTTTCATCATATCAAGGCTTTAGAGTGAGTAGGCAGTGTTTCTAAAATATCTTTGTTTTCCACCTCACTTGGCTTATTGCATTGAGGACTCACCTCCTAATATGATCAGACAAATGCATATAGTTATCGCTGATTGACAGCTAGCTATTAGTTGTTACCAACACAATTAGAACTTTATATAATAGGGAGGAAAAAACACAACTAGCTATTAGTTATTACTGATCTAAAATATAATTACTACAGCAAATTGGTAAACAAAGCTACAAATAAAATGAAAAGGTGAAACAAATTATAAGTTATAAACTAAAATTTTCAACTGTAGAATGTACGATGTTGTCCCTTCCAACTTTTTACCTAGAAGTAGAACCAATGACCAGTTTTTTACGCCTTTCTCAAGCACCACGCTTGTAGCATATAGTTTCCATCTTGCGCTGCTTAATTTTCTGTGCAACTGTTTTGCCCGAATTTAGAAGAGCTTAATTCTGCGATATCTGCAACACTGCGAAGTTGTTGCTGCAGTGTTGAGTGTGGCAAGTTTCATGAAGAGATGTCCAACTAAAGCGTATGATCTTTGTTGAGATCTTAGTCTTTCATATTAACTTTCATGGACAGTTATCAATACATGCCTTAAGCTCATTGCATTAGTTTGTCCTGTAATATTTCGAGAGGTCATTTTCAACTTGAACTTCTCTTTTCTTTCAAAACCATTAGTAGCCATTCATGCAGAGTTCAAAATTTCTAGTCAGCTTAATTATGAGATTATAACATACAACAACTACACTTGAGAGAAACCATCGATAGTTGACAAAACATAGGCCTCTTCAATGTTCAGACCAATCTCAGAAATTATATTGGTCAACTGGAAATTCAGGATGGACATGAATGCAAGTAAAGAAGATAAGAACAAAGTTAACATGGTAAGATAAATATGGCAGAATCTGCTGACTAATGAATTTACATAACTTCCAAGACTACACAGACATGGTAAGATATAGGCTTAAAATGCCCTAGACAGAAAGCAAATAAAAGATGCAGATTTCAGTTCAGGTAAACTGTCTCAATATTTTACGGAGACTGTTTGATTTTGTAGGTACAACTATAGAGTGTTTACCTAAAGAAGATGTTATGATAAGATTTCAACTCCTATCTCAGTTCTCAAGGGTAGATGTTTGTTACTGCTTTTTAGTCGAACTAATTCTGCTCCTGTAAATGACGTAGGTTGTTTTGTAGATTTCATTAGCTCTCTGAGTCTGGCTGAATAGCCCTCTTTTGCTTTTGATTAGCTCCCTATGCCTTAAAGCCTACAGTTGTTGGGGCTAACATATCTTTCGTTGGAGCTAACTATATACTTAGAGGTTCTGTTGTTTGACTTCATGAACACACCATTTGAGTTACCTAAGAATATTTCTTCTTTCCTTACGTACTTAAGTCTTCGAGGCACCAGCATGTTTGAGAACATAAGAGAGTCTTAGATTTTTCATCTACCAAACTTACAAGTGCTGAAATTGGGAAAGAAACCTTTATTAACAGGAACTTGGCCTAATTTCAATTAGAGTTTCAGTGGAAGTATTTTAGAGTTGGACTTTTGTTATACTGGTATATTTGGGAAGATAGCTGATTCAATTGGCAACCTCCATTTTCTTTGGTATTTAGATCACTCTTCCAACCATTTTTGAGGGTCGATTTCAGAATTTATAGGAAACCTCACTGCTATAACAAAGTTGACACTTTAAGGTAACAACTTCACTGGTAATGTTTCTTAAACTATTAGAATGCTGAACAAACTGAGATACATAACTCTCTCTTCCAATAATTTTGAAGGCTCGATTCCAGACATCTTTCCCAACTTTTCAGAGCTATCTATTACTAATTTCCAGACTAACAATATCACTGGCCCACTCCCCTAACAATATCGGCTTCAAATATCAGACTTGCAAAACAATTTACTAACTGCTCCATTTCTCTCTAATATAAGTGGACTTCATAAAAAACCACATGGATATTAATTCTTCTATCTGCATATGACTCTTATAATTCTGAATACATAGTTGTTACGGTTAGCTATCTAGATTTATTTAGCACTAACCAAAAAAAAGTTGACAATAACACAATTGTACATCTTATTTCAATAAAATATAGAGTACACAACAAAATGATAATAATAAAGAGAAAACATAGATTGTTTGAGTACGAAAAAATTGATTTTAACATAATATGTCTAATGTTTCTGGTTGTGTCTAAATGAACCATACTTTTTGTTAGAATAAACGAGAACAATCAATTTTTTTTCATCTTCTGTGCGTCTCTCACGCAGATCAGAAAGATCAGCCACAATGACCCATCACACAGCAACAACAATCCCAGAGTTGTTAATGCTGATAACACAACGGGTACCGACATCATTATTCAATTCAATCCTGCATCCCAATTATCCATCAAACTCAGTGGTGGCCACAACTTCGCTACATGGAAAGCCCAATTCTCCATGCTTATGTATGGCTACCACCTCTTTGTCCATCTCGATGGGACCACTCCGGCTCCCACTCGTACGATCTCCATTGGCACAAACGTATCTTCCAATCCTGCTTTCTTAACTTCATTCCGTCCAGAATGTCCTCATGGCTTCTGTTGAACCCACTATTGCCTCCACTGTTGCTGCCGCCAACTCGTCTAAATCAGCTTGGGATGCTCTGCATACCACTTACACAAACAGATCCCAAACCCGAGTCTTTAGTTTGCGTGATCAACTTGCCCGTGTCACTAAGGACTCTCGCTCCATCACCGAATATCTTCACACCATTCGATTTCTTTCGGATGAGTTAGCCACTGCTGGTTCTCCTGCATCCAACACTGAACTCATTGTCAAAATACTTAGTGGTCTAGGTCCTGAGTTTCGAGAAATCACTGTTGCCATACGTGCACGTGATACGGTTGTCTCCTATGAGGAACTGTTTGAAAAGCTGCTGGACCATGAACTCTTTCTTCGCCACGAGGATGCTAAGAAACTGCCCAGCCCCATAACTGCCGTTGTTGCTAAAACCAACACCAATAATCGCAACACTCGCAGGCAGAACAACAATTCTCAACAATGGCGCCAGAATTCACGTCCAAACACTCCACCACAGTGGCAGTCCAACTCAAATCCAAACTCTATTATTCGATGTCAACTATGTAATAAGGTTGGCCACACCACTAATGTCTGCCGCTCAAAGTATCACAATCACTTTAAAGCCAAAGCCAACTATGCTGCTGGATTTACTACCACCACCAACCCTTGGATAGTCGACTGAGGCGCCACCCATCATATCACAACGGAGCCACACAACCTACAACCGTACCACGGTAACGAGGATGTCTCTATGGGTGATGGTAACAAAATTTCCATCTCTCACACTGGTTCTACTCAATTAAATGATCAAATAATGTTTTTAAGCTAACACATACTCTGTGTGCCCTGTCCATTAAACACAAGCTTCTCTCTGTTTCTAAATTTTGTCAAGATAATTTGAATTCCATTGAATATTTTCCTTTGACTTTGTTGTTAAGGATCTGAAAACGCAGAAACTGCTGGTGCACGGTCGGACCAACAATGAACTGTATGAGTGGCCTATCTCACATCCCCAAGCTCACATGACTGCCACATCCACTCCTCTCACTACTTGGCATCAACGTCTGGGTCATCCTCACTCTAGGTTTCTTAGGTTTATTTTAAATAAATTCTCGCTAACGTTTCATGAGCGAGACAAACTCCTTTATTGTAATTCTTGCTTATCTAATAAAGCCCATTGGCATCCTTTTACCCAATTATCTTTGTGT
The DNA here is from genome assembly GCA_018342035.1 of Solanum appendiculatum. Taxonomy (NCBI): domain Eukaryota; kingdom Viridiplantae; phylum Streptophyta; class Magnoliopsida; order Solanales; family Solanaceae; genus Solanum; species Solanum appendiculatum. The sequence continues at coordinate 97,301 of JAGDQO010001908.1, read as the reverse complement.
AGCTCTAAACCGCTTCAAATTATTTTTAGTGTTTTATGGGGGCCATCACCCATCTTATCTCTCGACAAAAAGTTGTACTATTGTATTTTTGTTGATCAATATACAAAATACACTTTGCTCTACACATTAAAAAAATAAAAGTGAAGTCAAAGAGATCTTCAAAAAATTTCATCCTATGATGGAAAAACATTTTGACACCAAAGTTTTATCACTTTACACTGATGGCGGAGGAGAGTATAAAAGTTTAGACCCCTATCTCTCACTTCAGGGTATTGAACACCTCACCACCCCACCTCATACACCTCAACGAGTTGCACTTGCAAAACGACGACAACGCCATATTGTCGAAACTGCAAGAACACTTTGACATGATGCATCCCTTCGACCCCAATTTTGGTCTTTCACGTGTCATCATACTGTCTACCTTATCAACCGTCTGCCCACCTCTCATCTGGATAATCATTCTCCATTCCAACTATTACTTGGAAAATCACCTGATTATAGCTCCTTGCAGATTTTTGGTTGTTTATGCTATCCATGGCTTAAATAATACTCCAAAAATAAACTTTAACCGAAATTCACCCCTATGTCTTTCTCGGATTTTCCTTATCTCATCATTGTCACTAGTGCTTTGACCTAATTTCTGCGAAGGTATATTTATCCCGAGAAGTGCGATTTATTGAGAATGTTTTTCTGTTTAAAACTATATTCTCTAATATTGCCATTAAATCATCTCATCTAGAATGGAAAAATACCACAATTTTAAATCCTTCAGACCCCACACCCACAGTTCCCGTAGTAACTGGTCTGCCCCCTTCCTTAGAAATAGACGCACACTCACCTGTAGACTACCGATCAATGCCTTCTTCTTCCCCAAAGGAGTTACAGGCAAACTCAAGATCACAATCCTACTCCGAAAGTGAATCAGTGGTGGAAGCAACTTCACCTCCTGCAAAGTCTTCGTCTCCATGTAAATTTCTATCTCTCTCAACTTCTATAATTCCCACTATCTAGAAAAATTTTGCTCCCTGTACTGCCCAACGCATTACACCACCACACCTCCCTACAAGTTCACCAACCCACATACCTCTGAACATACATAGCAGCCCTCGTGTTCTCCTTGTTTATCAACACAGGAACATCATTCCACTAAAGCCAAGGCCCGTCGACCAGCCTGCCCTGTCTCCGAGTCAGAGCTCGCTCCTTCACTGCCTCATTGCTCGTCTCCCCCTACCTGTGCTGTCACTCAATCTCTGAACAACATCACTAAACCCAAACAAAATTTTGATTACCTGGCCAAATTGAACCCCATCATCATACCTATTATGAGTGGCGAGATGCAATGAAACAGGAACTTGACGCTACAATTAAAAACCAGACGTGAGAACTTGTTCCTCTTGACCCAACTAACAATATTGTCTCTTGCAAGTAGCTTTTCAGGATAAAAAGGAAAGTATATGGGTCTACTGATAGATACAAAGCATGGCTGGTTGCAAAAGGCTTCACTCAGAGGCCGGGCAATGACTTCCATGTGACCTTCAGCCTAGTTGTCAAGCCTACCACAGTCCTGATTATCCTCTCTGTGGCACTTCACTATAATTGGCATCTCTGTCAGCTTGATGTTAACAATGCGTTCCTCCAGGGGAACCTGGAAGAGGAAGTCTACATGGCACAACCTCCAGGGTTCATTAATGATGACAAACCAACTGACATATGTCTGCTGCGCAAGGCAATCTATGGATTGAAACAAGCCCCTGGGGAGTGGTACAATGCCCTCACAAGTTACCTTTCATCCATAGGCTTTGTTAAGACGAAATAAGATGCCTCGCTACTCGTCAGACAAGGTCTAGGTGACACAATGTTCATCCTTCTCTATGTCGATGACATTATTGTCACTGGCAGCAATACTTTCAGTGTTGATCAGGTTATCGCTTCACTTTATTCTCAATTTTCTATTAAAGATTTAGGAAATCTTCACTACTTTCTTGGTGTTGAAGTTATACGCAACTCTGAGGGCTTAATTCTCACCCAATCAAACTATGTGAATGAGATTCTGAATGATGAGCTAATGACCGATTGCAAAAGTGTCCACACACCAATGAGTGCATCTTAGCTACTCACATTGTCTGATGGCACTCACCCTACTGATGCAACACGCTATCGTCAGGTCCTAGGCAGGCTTCAATACCTGTCTTTCACTAGACCAGACATTGCCTATACGCTGAATAAGTTATCACAATTTATGAAAGCACCATCAGAACTTCATTGGAAAGGTGTGAAGCGTGTTCTCCGTTACTTGGGTGGAACTATCCAGCTGGGCCTACGTGTAACCTCCATTGAGGACTTCAATCTGCATGTATACTCTGATGCAGATTGGGGTGGGGTTATCTCTGAAAGAGTTTCCACATATGGGTAAATCCTGTTCCTTGGTACCAATCCGATTTGCTGGTCCTCGAAGAAGCAAAATATTGTCTCTCGCTCCTCCACTGAATCAGAGTATAGGGCAGTGGATAGTGCCATTTCTGAAACCCTGTGGGTTACCAATCTTCTCACTGAGCAGTGTTTACAAGTGCATCGGTTACCTACCATCTATTGTGACAATCTTGGAGCCATATTCCTAAGAAAAAATCATGTCCTCCATAGCCGTGTGAAGCATGCTGCAGTTGATTTTCACTTTTGTTCGCCACCATGTAGACATCAAAAAGGTTCAGGTTGTTCATGTCCATGATGCCGATCAAATCACTGACACTCTCACCAAGGCACTGCCTAAACCTGCTTTCGAGCAAAATCTATTCAACTTAGGCTTAATGATCCACCGTCTAACTTGATGGGGCGTATTATCACTGAACGACTCAGCCATGCTAGCTACTGTTAGTTTAGCTTAGTTAGGATACTGCATTAATTAGTTCAACCGTCATTATTTATTTTTATTACGTTATTAGTGTTTGTTTAGGAGTCTTCTTATTCTCTCTGTAATTCTATTTAATACTCTTTTATGTTCATTAATAAAGTATCTTCTTTCAGTGCTTACTCAGTGTTTATACTTGTTGTGTCTAAATGAACCATACTTTTCCCAGAATATCATTTTGTCTAGTGATGTTTTCTACTGAAATTTGTGTACACCAGTGACAAAGCTCACCATGCTTAGCTTTGATAATCTCTATACATAGTGTAGTGGACTACCAAATGAAGCAGTTGAAAGTTGGAATTCTTGAAAATCAACAAAGCCATCAAGGGCATCTGAAAAATATGATCCCTAGCAGTATTTTTTTGGTGTATTTGAATTGAAAGGAATAGAAGATGTTATTATAAGATCTCAACTCCTATCTCAATTCTCAATGGTAGATATCTGGTACTGCTTTTTAGTTGGATTAATCATGCTAGTAACACCCCTTACTTCGATAAGGTCTAAAGAGGGGTCCGTAAAGTCACCATCAGTTTTTAAGCTTTGGGTCAACTTTAAACGATCATATCTCTCAAATAATAATGAATTAGATGCCCCATGACATACCAAATTAAAGGTCTTTGAGTCTGTTTTCCAACGCCACCAAGTTTTCTTTATTTCAAGTTCGGAGTAGAGAGATATGCCTATTTTAGTGAACCTTCCTTATAAGACATCTCTTCAGTTTTTCTAGAGGGGTACTTTGGTCTTTTCCCACTCCTTCTAAGCCTAGGCCACATTATTTTAACCAAATTAATGGTCTAATCAGTGTTAAAACATCTTTTCACGTTCTTTAACACTTAGAAGAATTAGAGCAATGTTCCAAGAGGAGAAAAATCTAGGGTTCAAGTGTTCTTCAAGTTTTCATCAATTTCGCCAAGAACCTTTGTTCTTTCCAAGTATGTAAGGCTATCATAGTGTTGGACTAGTTCGTCCTCACGCCCCTACACCTCAATTCGGTCAGAAATTGTCAATTCGATTAGAAATTATCGCATCTAAAGGATCCATTCGTAATTCTTGATAATTGAATTCAGTTCTTTAACAGCTGAGGTTTAGATTCTTTTGTTTTGTGAAGCTTATAACGTTGTTCATGATTAGTATCACATGAACCCTATTGATGGAGTAAAGTTATGTTTTCGAAAGGAATTATGTGAAAGTTCTCATGTATTGATGTTGGATATGAAAAACAAGTAGAGTTTAGGATCAATTTCTCAATTCTAAACTAATTTGGGCTCCTAATTTAACTTGAAAATTTGTCGGGGAAGTTGGGGGAGCCTGGGGCAGCGCGCCAGGAAGTTGGGGGAGCCTGGGGCGGCGCGCCAGGATGAAGCTTCAGCAATTTGGGGCCTGGCGCCCCGCGCCAGGATTGCACCAGGGGTCGCCAGGGCCGATTTCTCCTTTGTTCATTCGGGCGTGTTCCTTTAAGTTGTGGCTATGCTTTCCTTCTCTGTATTAGCTCCTATAGGCCATTTTACCTTTGAAAATTCATGCATTATCCTACTCATGTGTCTTAATGCATTTTCAAAACTAAAGTGACTTTAAGAGAAAAGTTCAAGAGCTTTTATTGAGTTATTATTGAGAATCATTTTTAATCAACAACGATCTTAAACTAATTCTCTAAGAAAGAAAATATGAGTTTTGAGAAGATTTTTATACATGATTGAGAAAGAATATAAGATAACTAAGAAAACCCAAATGTAACATTTTTACATTGAGAAAAGAGAAACTTTGATTTCTAAAAAGAGTTTATGAGTTTAGAATATTTCAGAGCAGTTACCTCTTTTAAGAGGTTATTTTGAGTAATTACCTCAAAATAGCGAAAGAGTATTTCTACTTGAGCATGAGTATATATTTATTGGGAGTGGTATTGAGCACTTATTTAGGGATGAGTTCAGACAACTCACATTCCTCATAAACCATGTAGCCAACATGGGTAAAGGATCGTACTTTTTAGACGACTCCTTATTGCTTTCGAGCAAAGCTATAGTGGATCCACTTAGTTGAGGTGTTCTATACCCCAGCAAGGTATACGACAGTTCTGACAGCGCGGGCGAGATGTTGTATCATCATATAGCTCATAATGATGGTTGTCGGTTAGAGAATTTCCCAAATAAGAATAAAGAGTAATTTATTATATTTTTATATATATCCTTGAGTTAGCATCTTTTATTTACAAAGCTTTAAATATTTCTTCTCTTATTATTGCTTTGTATTGAGTTGAGTTGAGGTGAGTATTCTCCCATCCTTTTCAGTTCAGTTATTGTTTTATTCAGCCATATTACATACTCATACATTCAATGTACTAATGTCATTCGACCTGCATCTCTTATGATGCAGATACAGGTGTTCAGGATCATCAACAAGCATTTCGTTGAGATCACTTTGCGCTTCAAATATCTTTGGTGAGCATCCTTCCTTTTCGGAGGATTTCGCATTTAGTTTTCCTGTTACTGTTGAGATGTCGTGGGTCTTGTACCAACATATATCCTAGTATTAGAGGCTTCATAGATAGTTAGATTTGATGAGTCTCTTTGTATGTTCCTTTCAGTTTTGAGACCTTGAAAACTATTACTTATACTTTATTAAGTATTTCTAGACATTTAATTGAATTGAGTTAACTATGCATTTAAAGTTCCTATTTGCTTGAGTAAGTCCTCCGCTAAGTAGTCAGTCAGGCCAAGGGTTCGCTTGGGGACCAGCCATGGTTCTTGAGTGTCGGTCACGTCCAGGGTGTAGGCTCGGAGTGTGACAATGCTCCTGTAAATGATGTAGGTTCTTTTGTAGGTTTCATTGGCTCTCTAAGCCTGGCCCAATAGTCGTCTATTGCTTTTGAGTAGACCCCTATTCTTTAAGACCTACTGTTGATGACTTGTGACTTATGTGTTGATTATGTGGAATTACATGTCCACTTGTTTTATAATTGTGGTTATATATCCACTGCTAAATTTTGTTGGCCTATGACTTCTACGAGTACATAGTGTTTGTATTGATGCTACTTATGCACCTTTTTTTAGTGCGGACTGTTATCCAGAGGTATCTACAAGACCTTGTATTTTTGCAGCACCACTTCCAGATCTGAGGGCGAGCTATTTCTATCCAAGCTACCGCAAATCTTCTTTATTCTTATGCCTTTCATTTCAGACATTGAGACTATCACTTATTAAATAATTATTTTTACTTTTACACATTTTAGTCAGATGTTTTAGTACGATGACTTTCAAATTCTGGGAATGTAATAGTTTAGAATTCCGTTATTTTATTGATTTATTTTGAGACTTAGAGTTATTTCTGTTCATCCTCTATATTTTAGTTGGAACTGTTAGATGCTGCATGAGTTAGGATTTTAAGCATTGGTTCACCCACAAAGGGATTGGTGTAGGCGCCAGTAACGATAGTTTGGGTTGTGACATCGACATTTTAGCCCATTATTTTTATTTTCAGCTTTTGCATTATTCAGTGTTCAATCTTATAGTATGCCAAACCAAGGGTTGTTTGGGATCAGTAGTGGTTTTGATTTCCGGCCACACCCAAGGTGTAAACTCGAGGAATGACACTTTTAGCATATTAAGATTTGCAATAAAAATTTAAAGGCGAACCAAGATTTTTAAAGTTTATGATTTCCATTGAGATCTTAAGATTATTCTATATGATAATAATTATATTCATAGCCGAATAAATTATTCACAAATAATTAGTGAATTTCTTAAACTCACATGAACTCATAATTACCACGATAGATTTATACTTGTATGAATTGGGTTGAAGGAAATGAAAGCATCGAATTGACATATTGTGTGTTCATTATAAAAGGATAAAATAGTCTCTAAGTTTTCATTATAATAAGATGAAATATTCTCTTATTCCTCAAACATGTCTTAGTTTTTGCTCTCAACAACAAGGACATGTGCAAAATCCTAAGACACAATGTGGTTTACATCCACAAGAACATCTACCCATATAAATATTGTTTTTCTTGAAAGAAACGTTTCTCCTTATTCTTTCAGGACATACACATTTTCCATCAGAACAAAGCACAAATCCAAGTTTACAAGAATCAGGATTACAATCTTTTGTTGTTTGACACTGTTGATCTTCTCCCAATACCATACATGATTGTAAACCTATATCAAAACAAAATAAATGTTAATGTTATTAATTCAAGTAAATTCATCGACAATACATAGAATTTAAACATATATGGTTTCTTCAAGTTACTACCACTATGTTTATAATGAAGTTCAATCAATTAATATCGATGGGATCTTGTGATCATAGTCAAACTTGTAAACTTCAAATGAATAACAAATGAAAAAAAACTTTCTAAATTGCACTTTGTACGTAAGAATTTAGCGGGGCACTAAATTTAACAAAAAAAATAAAGTTTTAAAACTGTTCATAATATTTGTATGGGTATAGCATGTTTGGCTATGACAATTACCTCGGTAGAGACATATAGTCAATCAAAAAATCTAAATTTTTCCTAAACTATCAAATTAATTTTTATGTATTCTCTGTAATAATTTGATGCATGCCCAAGTGAGAAATTAAATAGATCTAAATATACCCTTCAAAAATTAATAAATATCCAAAATACCCTTATTTGGGCTCCACTACTAAATCAATGAAATCAAACCCATTCTTCTATGATGAAAAAATTGATATTTGGAGAAAATATATTTCAGAGAAAAGATGATAACATGGACAATAGGTAAACATATAACAAATGTAATACAAATCACAAACGTTAACCTTTTTTATATACATATGTTTATGTACATAGCATATGTCAGTATGTGTATGTGTATAAAGAAAAAAAGTTACTGCCATACCATATAAGAAAAGATAAATGAGAAGGATGGAGGGAAAGTGAGAGAGAAGATGAGAAAAAGGAAAAGAAACTTAACCGAGCAAAATAAACACACAAAGAAGAGTGAATACAATGGTTGATTCCTTCTTCATCTTCTTTGCAACTTTACTATATCTCAATGATAATCTTTTTATTTTGTATATTGATTCAAAACACAAGTCCTAATATATATAAGACATAGGTGGTACACCAACTTGCCAAGTGAATTCAATCAATAAATTTTTAAATCTAGAAAAAGTGGGTAAATTACAAATTAGATGCAACTAGTCAACTATTCTATGGAAGTTGGAAAAGAAAATTAATTAGCTTTTGGACTTATTATTTATTGCTTAAATAAGAATTAGATAGATGAAATTCATATTGTTGACACCCAATTTTGACCGACTTATATCCTATTTTGATTACTATTTGATTAAATAAATATTTATAAAATTAATTTCTTTTATTTATATATGTAAACTAGTATATAATTTTTTTCTAAACTATTAATATTGATATTCATATTTTATTTATCACTAGTTGTCTCTGTCATGTGCCTGCTTCAGCAGGGGCATTCTCGGAAAAAGTTTTAAAAATATTTTTTGGTTTTATTTTAGTTTAAATATTTTACTTTTTTTAGATATTATGAGACCTTCTTTAGCTTTGGCCTTTAATTTTAAATTTATTTATGCTTTAGTTGTAACTTTATTATTCTGAATATCACTAATATTTATATAAATTGTATAACTACTTTGAATAAAAATATCAATTATCGATGAAAAAAATTGTGACTGAACCCACCGGACCGTGCGGGCACCTACTCTAATACATATATAGGTGAACTTTTATCCCCAAATTAAGACATTAAATGTGGAACTGAACAAATTATACGCTAACACCCTATTTACATATAGAAATACTCTTAACTCAATTTTAAAATAAATTTCTTTTGTAAAGAATTACAGTGAACCTTTCCCAAGGATCTAGTCTAACCAGGTAGAAGAGCTTTTAAGAGGATACACAGTTTTAAATTAAATAGACACAACTTCCACCATGAAGAAAGAAGAGTAAAAGCTATCATAGATTATTTTCGTCGTCACCTATGAAACATCACTAAATCCTGCAACCAAACTATGCCAAATGGCATAGCAAAAATAGTATTAGTACAAACAGCATGTACTGGTAGGCATCAGCCGTCGACCCGAATCCACCACATAATATCATACAAATAATCAACTAAAATATGCAACTTGAAGATTAAATTAGGTGTAATGACCCTCTAGTTCATTTCCACTATTTTCTAATATTTCGATGTTTAGATCTTTCCTATAGAAGCCCCAAGAAATTTATGACTTATTTGGACTGATAGTTCGGTTATCGGGTTGTTTGTTTAGGTTTTGTGCGAGTTTATGTGTTTGGAGCCTTTGAAACGTGAACGGTTGACTTCGGTCAAAAGTTCAGGTAAACGGCCTCAAAATGGAATTCTGACGGTTTCGTTAGCTGTGAAACATCGTGTTTAGTCTAGAAGGACCTTTGGTTCATTTCCCGAGACTCCTAGTGTGAGTTTGAGCTTTTAGGCGAGATGTTTGAAAGTTTAGATTAGAGTTGACTACGGTCAACATTCGGAGAATTAGATGTCGTATGAGATTTCCGTCAGTGCATTAGCTTTGAAATGTTAAATTTGGACTGGTAGGACCTTTGGTTTGGGTCTCAAGGTCCTCATTTTGATTTTGGACACTCGGTTGCTTTCTTTGTAATAGTTAAAGTGTTGACTTCAGTCAACATATTTAGTAAATGACATCTAAATGTTGTATCATTGATTCCATTGAGTTCAGAATATCGTTTACAATTAGATTTCACATATGGTTTGTGTTCATGGGACTCCGGATGAGTTTGGAGAATCAAAACCAAAGTTTAGCCTGTGCTGATGCAACCACTTAAGTGGCCTCCGGACCGCTTTAGTGGTATTTGACCAGCCGCTTTAGAGGCCAAAGGACTACTTTAATGGTACCTGGGGTTTTTTGAAGCCCAAATTTTCAGTTCGTTGGTTTAACATTCAAAATGCGAAAACTTGTGTTATGAAGCTCCATTTGAGCTCATTTTAGTTGCTAATTATTGGTTTTTGTAGGGTCCTTGCGTTGGGGACTTAGGAGCAGTGTTATGGACTCATTTTTATGGTAATTCCTCACCTCAAACCTCTTTTCTCTCCTTTAATGGTGGTTCTTGAATTCTAATTTTTATGGGATGATTTGGATTGGTTCTTGAGCTCTAATTATGCTTAGATTTCGAGCACAAGTTCTTTGAGCTTAAAGGGGACTAGTTACAAGTTCAATTTTAAATTCTGTTAATGGATCCCACAGGCCTATTTTGGCCTAATTTTGGGCCTGAGTTATATTATAGAAATATGGGTATTGTTCTTCTCATTGTAATGCATATTTGATGTTATTGATAGTTTCGAGGCATTCAGAGAATGTGGTGAAGAGGCGAGTAGTTTGTGGATGGTTCGAGATTGCAGTTCGTCTTCGAGGTAGGCTACGGTTTACTTTCTCTTAGATTATGCTTCATAAGATAATGTTTAGCATAAATTGTGTCTGAGTTAGGATTGTATGTAGCGAATTTAAGATTTTCTTCCTTATTCTTAATTTATTGATTCTCTTATGAGCCTTAGGCTAGTTTAGTATCGTGAAATCCTTAGTTAGATTGGTAATTCCTTGCTTATGCCTTACTTTAGCGTTGTTAACCCCTTTAGGGTGGATGTTTGATGCTTTGAAATAGTTGATGTGGTAAGTTCCTTAGAACAAGTTCTGATGTCCTTTAGTTATTATTGCTACTTCTTGTAAGAGTTTATGTGGTTTGGTACCCTCTGCTAGTGCATGGACCATGGGGTTGCTTGGTATTGTGAGAAGTCACCCTGATTAGACTTGTTAACATGGAAAATCCCTATCTCATGGTTAGACTTTGGATCCTTCGATGCATATTATCACTGTAGGATGGAGTTAGGCGTACTTTGTTCCTTTAGGTGGTATCTTCAGGTAGATGTGGAGATTCTTGAGTTGCTCCTTCGAATGTTGATTCTTCATAATTCCTTTCATTACCTAAATAGAGATGTTTTTTCTTATGTTATCGTTGTTGAGTTGGTTGGAGTATTTTGGGCCCGAGGCCTTGATTGAGGATCAGCTTGATTCCAAGTTAGTTTATGTGCTTTAGGGGTGAGGTATTGTAGTCTTATGCTTTCTGTGATTTGGATGTTATTGTTTGGATGATGGTGATGACATGCATTGCATTGGTTTCTCATTCTCACATGATTTGTAGTATGACCATGGTGCATGCATTGGTTCTTAGCATCTTCTTTGAGAAGTAGGGTTTTTGCCCGAATTATTCTAACGAATCTTTTTATGGGAGTCGTACTACCTTTACTACTTTATAAATGGACTTTGAAATAAAGAAGCATCGAGGATGCACTTACTTTTTACTTGACCGGTCGGAGAGTCGCCGACCTTTTTTATAATGTTTGTTCTATTTTATCTCCGGTCACTAGGGATGGGAATGGGGCGGTGCAAGGCGGGGGCAGGGCAGGTTTTGTCAAACCCACAGAATTCATAACCCGCTCTGCCTTACCCCGCATAACATTTTTTTTACATTCTCAACCCGCTTTGCCCTGCTCCACTAAAGCTTTTTTTTCTTATTTTATTATTTATACATAAAAATATTTAAAATTTTATAAATTACCATTGTTACATTCAAAATAATTTAATGGGTTAATTTAAAATTATTTTATTAGGCAATTTATTAGCAAAGTTGATAAAATATAACTTAAGAAAGTAAGTCATGAACAGATTTGTTACTTTTTTTTCCCTTTCAAGTTTTTACCATTAACAGAGGTTTATCAATAATTGAAAAATACATCTAAATTAAATCTCAACCTTTAATAAGTAAAAGAAAAAAGAAAAAAGTGCAGCTCTTCGTTGACAAAACAAGAGGAGACCCATCCCCGCCCCGCACCCGCATAATTTTGAAAAATCAAGGCTTTGACCCACCCCGCTCCGCCCCGCACCCGCTTAGAGATTGACCCACCCCACCCTGCATAGCCTTAAACCCACACCACCCTGCACCCGCACCGCCCCATTGCTATCCCTACCGGTAACCATGATGGAGCGGATCCAATCGGATTGATTATGTAAGACCTGAATTGGGACCAAGCAGATATATACAGATGTATGATCCATTGAACAGAAAGAGGGAGGCATATGGGTTCTACCTGGTTGTTGGGGGCGGGATGTAGGTGTATATATCTTGGCACGAGGCACTTGGCACTGATGGTACTACTAATTTTATTGCATAATTCGCATACATATGCATTGCCTATCACCAGCATAATTGATTGTTGTTTGTACTTGTTGGTCTTATGGGGGGAGTATGGGTTTAGTTTGTTGTTGTGTACCTTCTAGGCATATAGGGGCTCGGTAAGGTTATCGTTTAATTGATTGTGAACTTGAGGTAGTATAAAGGGCGGTCCCTTGTTTGATGGTAGATATTTCTTTTGTTCTCTTCTAATTGGCGTTCATTATGTAGGGTTTGGTTTAGAATGGCCTTCTTTACTTTTATGTGATATTTGTGGTTATTCCGATTAGTATGCCTTCTACTAGTTGTCATCCTTAGTTGAGTTTTGTTGTAAATAGGTTTCTAGCCTAGCGCCTCTGGGTACGTCCTCTTGCTTCATTTATCCTCTTTTCCTTGTATCAGTTTGTTTCCTATTATGAGTTCTCGGTTTTTGCTTTAGTTACTTGTGATATATGCTCCCTTCTTACCACTTGTTGGTACTAATACTATACTTCTGCACCCTGCAGATCATACTACGAGTTCTCGCCACTGATTTGGATCTCCTGCGAAGCAGCTCTTGGGTTTCGGGGACTGGGTAAGCTCCTAACATTTGAAGTTGCCTATCTCCCTCCGTTTTGGCTAGAACTAGTCTTTATTTTGTTTTCAGATAATTTTTTGTATAATTCTATTATCATTGTACTCCTATTTTGATTAATTACTCAAATACCGACTGATACCAGGTGTTTGGGGTTTATTTTATATAATGAATTGATTCTCTCTTTCCTTTGCTTCTTATCATTATTGTTTATCTTCCAAATTATTTTCTTCTGTGCGATAGGCCGTTGCTTCTAGTTATGGGCTATGGATTCGGCTTACCTACTGGTGGGACATAGTAGATGTCATCATAACCTAAGATTTTGGGTTGTGACAGATTGGTATAAGAGGTCCAGGCTCGTCGATATCGTTGGTATGAGAGCAAGTATCTAGTAGAGTCTTGCGGATCGGTGCGGAGACGTCCGTATCCTATCTCCGAGAGGCTACAGGGAATTCTTAGGAAATTCCAATCTTGATTCCTTATTGTGTGTAATTGATTCAATCAATCTCTAAACACTTTATTGAAATCACTCTTTCATAGATGGATAGTACGAAGTGTTCGATGGACGTAGATGGGACGTCGACTCATATCACCAGGGCTTCGATGCCTGGTCATGACACCAGGGATGCTCAGCGACAGTTAGAAGATCTGGGGGCAGGCCAGGTTCCCACAGACTTAGTGGCCACCTCAGCTCCTCGATATTTAGTGTAGGGAGTTTCGAGTCTCTTCGAGGATACTCTACGAGCCAGTGTGGTTCTTGATACAGCTAGTGATTCATAGACTAGAGTTGGGTTAGTAGGTTTCCAGCAGGGTTCATCGGTAGCATCTGAGTACGTGATCAAGTTTCTCAAGTGGGCCGGACATACTTCCACATTTTTCCTATAGAGCAGGACATGACTCAGCGATTTATTAGAGGATTGAATTTGCCACTCCGTCTAGCATCAAAGCACTTGATAGCAGCTGGATCTACTTCTCCCCTGGTAGTTAGTCATGCGAAGGCCATGGAGCGTGCGTGTATTGAGATTTACAGAGGTAGAGGTAAGAGGCCCCGCCATCAGTACAGTGGTGATAGCATCTTACCCTGAGGTGGGTATCATTTCAGTGCGGGTCATCTTCACTTTTGACCTATTGAACCCATGGCGGGAGCACCTCAGGTTCCAAGTGGTTTTGTGGCAGGTTATGGTACATAAAGTGGACAGAGTTCATGACAGACTTCACAGGGTTTGCATTCTGGGCATTCAGGTTCTGGGGTTCAGTCTATTTCAGGCGGGCCATCTCATCAGGTCATTTTTGGTAGGAAGTGTTATTCGTGTGGTGAGTTGGGACATTTTGCTTGGGGGGCCCAGTGAAATTGTTAGTCTGGAAATTTAAAATAGATAGCTCTGAAAAGTTGGGAAAGATGTCTGGAATCGAGCCTTCAAAATTATTGGAAGAGAGAGTTATGTATCTCAGTTTGTTCAGCATTCTAATAGTTGAAGAAACATTACCAGTGAAGTTGTTACCTTAAAGTGTCAACTTTGTTATAGCAGTGAGGTTTCCTATAAATTCTGAAATCGACCCTCAAAAATGGTTGGAAGAGTGATCTAAATACCAAAGAAAATGGAGGTTGCCAATTGAATCAGCTATCTTCCCAAATATACCAGTATAACAAAAGTCCAACTCTAAAATACTTCCACTGAAACTCTAATTGAAATTAGGCCAAGTTCCTGTTAATAAAGGATTCTTTCCCAATTTCAGCACTTGTAAGTTTGGTAGATGAAAATTCTAAGACTCACTTATGTTCTCAAACATGCTGGTGCCTCGAAGACTTAAATACGTAAGGAAAGAAGAAATATTCTTAGGTAACTCAAATGGTGTGGTCATGAAGTCAAACAACAGAACTTCTAAGTATATAGGTAGCTCCAACGAAAGATATGTTAGCCCCAACAACTGTAGGCTTTAAGGCATAGGGAGCTAATCAAAAGCAAAAGAGGGCTATTCAGCCAGACTCAGAGAGCTAATGAAATCTACAAAACAACCTACGTCATTTACAGGAGCAGAATTAGTTCGACTAAAAAGTAGTAACAAACATCTACCCTTGAGAACTGAGATAGGAGTTGAAATCTTATCATAACATCTTCTTTAGGTAAACACTCTATAGTTGTACCTACAAAATCAAACAGTCTCCGTAAAATATTGAGACAGTTTACCTGAACTGAAATCTGCATCTTTTATTTGCTTTCTGTCTAGTGCATTTTAAGCCTATATCTTACCATGTCTGTGTAGTCTTGGAAATTATGTAAATTCATTAGTCAGCAGATTCTGCCATATTTATCTTACCATGTTAACTTTGTTCTTATCTTCTTTACTTGCATTCATGTCCATCCTGAATTTCCAGTTGACCAATATAATTTCTGAGATTGATCTGAACATTGAAGAGGCCTATGTTTTGTCAACTATTGATGGTTTCTCTCAAGTGTAGTTGTTGTATGTTATAATCTCATAATTAAGCTGACTAGAAATTTTGAACTCTACATGAATGGCTACTAATGATTTTGAAAGAAAAGAGAAGTTCAAGTTGGAAATGACCTATTGAAATATTACAGGACAAACTAATGCATTGATCTTAAGGCATGTATTGATAACTGTCCACGAAAGTTAATATGAAAGACTAAGATCCCAACAAAGATCATACGCTTTAGTTGGACATCTCTTCATGAAACTTGCCACACTCAACACTGCAGCAACAACTTCGCAGTGTTGCAGACATCGCAGAATTAAGTTCTTCTAAATTCGGGCAAAACAGTTGCACAGAACATTAAGCAGCGCAAGATGGAAACTATATGCTACAAGCGTGGTGCTTGAGAAAGGCGTAAAAAATAGGTCATTGGTTCTGCTTCTAGGTAAAAAGTTTGAAGGGACAACATTGTACATTCTATAGTTGAAAATTTTAGTTTATAACTTGTAATTTGTTTCACCTTTTCATTTTATTTGTAGCTTTGTTTACCAATTTGCTGTAGTAATTATATTTTAAATCAGTAATAACTAATAGCTAGTTGTGTTTTTTCCTCCCTATTATATAAAGTTCTAATTGTGTTGGTAACAATTAATAGCTAGCTGTCAATCAGCGATAACTATATGCATTTGTCTGATCATATTAGGAGGTGAGTCCTCAATGCAATAAGCCAAGTGAGGTGGAAAACAAAGATATTTTAGAAACACTGCCTATTCACTCTAAAGCCTTGATATGATGAAACTGGTTCAGAAAGAGTGACTAAGGCAAACTCTAATCATCTGATGAAGTAGGATGTTCCTGTAGAACTTTTTATTTATAAATAACCTAAATCTCTTTCATATGCACAAGTCGATGACTTAACAAAATTTCAAAGTAAGGGGGATCTCGGGCCAATTATGAACTGAAGGTACCATACAACTTGCAACCACCAATCTCATACATTCTTTAGCAGCAATTAACTCAACATGGAAATCTTAGAACAACACTTAAGGTCGCCAACTTCACCCATCTGATATACTCAAACAAACTCAACTAAAGAATTTCATATTCTTTGCACATATACATATCAAAACATTTAGTATGGTTATATGATGTTAAAAATTTAAGCTTATGGCACATATCACAGGTTGAAACAACTAAAAATAAATGCAGAAAATGAAATTTTATACACTAAATAAAACAAATAAACAAAATAAAGAAACAGAAACATCGGCCTGCCTGTAGAAAATCGCATTTATACTAGCGATACCAGGAACCTCTGCCCTCGGCCTGCTTATAGAAGCATAGAATGGAACATGTCTAATTCGAACAGAATATCTGCACTACTTGTGGAATAAGATTGTTGAATAAATTCATTCATATTTTTCTATGTCATATGCATAGCTTTATATATACATAAGAGATTGTGAAATAGAATCACCTAAATCCCATGAAATCTGAGATTATACAGAATCATATAATTTAAATTAAGAGAAAGAATCAGAGATATGATATTCTAGATTACCACAATTATCCTAAGATCTTAGAGGATCATATATTGATATGAAGGATATCTTCCCATCTTAGAGGATCATATCTAGATAACAAGAATATCTTCTTGGAAATCCTCTATCAGACAACACTACTACCTATAATACCCAGGGCATCACCTCTAGCCAGAAGTGCCTTCAAATATCAAACTTGCAAAACAATTTACTAACTGCTCCATTTCTCTCTAATATAAGTGGACTTCATAAAAAACCAAATGGATATTAATTCTTCTATCTGCATATGATTCTTATAATTCTAAATACATAGTTGTTACGGTTAGCTATCTAGATTTATTTAGCACTAACCAAAAAATTAGTTGACAATAACACAATTGTATGTCTTATTTCAATAAAATATAGAGTACACAACAAAATGATACTAATAAAGAGAAAACATAGATCGTTTGAGTAGGAAAAAAATGATTTTAACATAATATATCTAATGTTTCTGGTTGTGTCTAAATGAACCATACTTTTTTTAGAATAGCATTCAGTCTAGTGATGTTCTCTGCTGAAATTTCTTGAGTACGAACAAATTAATTTTAATGGGAAACCATGACAGAAGGTGATCTTATGATAACATAATATCTCTAATGTTTCTTGTTATTGGCACTGAACGACTCAGTCCTGTTAGCTACTGTTAGTTTAGTTTAGTTAGGGTACTGCATTAATTAGTTCAGCAGTCATTGTTTATTTATATTACGTTATTAGTGTTTGTTTAGGAGTCTTCTTATTCTCTGTATTTCTATTTAAGGCTCTATAAGCTCTAACGAGAAAAATCAATTTTTTTTCTTCTTCTGTACATCTCTCACACAGATCAGAAAGATCAGCCACTATGACCCATCACAACAGCAACAACAATCCCAGAGTTGTTAATGCTGATAACACAACGGGTGCCAACATCATTATTCAATTCAATCCTGCATCCCAATTATCCATCAAACTCAGTGGTGGCCACAACTTCGCTACATGGAAAGCCCAATTCTCCATGCTTATGTATGGCTACAACCTCTTTGGCCATCTCGATGGGACCACTCCGGCTCCCACTCGCACGATCTCCATTGGCACAAACATATCTTCCAATCCTGCTTTCTTAACTTCGTTCCGTCCAGAATGTCCTCATGGCTTCTGTTGAACCCACTATTGCCTCGACTGTTACTGCCGCCAACTCGTCTAAATCAGGTTGGGATGCTCTGCATACCACTTACGCAAACAGATCCCAAACCCGAGTTTTTAGTTTGCGTGATCAACTTGCCCGTGTCACTAAGGACTCACGCTCCATCACCGAATATCTTCACACCATTCGGTTTCTTTCGGATGAGTTGGCCACTGCTGGTTCTCCTGCATCCAACACTGAACTCATTGTCAAAATACTCAGTGGTCTAGGCCCTGAGTTTCGATAAATCACTGTTGCCATACGTGCACGTGATACGGCTGTCTCCTATGAGGAACTGTTTGAAAAGCTGCTGGACCATGAACTCTTTCTTCGTCACGAGGATGCTAAGAAACTGCCCAGCCCCATAACTGCCATTGTCGCTAAAACCAACACCAATAATCGCAACACTCGCAGGCAGAACAACAATTCTCAACAATGGCGCCAGAATTCACGTCCAAACACTCCACCACAGTGGCAGTCCAACTCAAATCAAAACTCTATTATTCAATGTCAACTATGTAATATGGTTGGCCACACCACTAATATCTGCCGCTCAAAGTCTCACAATCATTTTAAAGCCAAAGCCAACTATGCTGCTGGATTTACTGCCACCACCAACCCTTGGATAGTTGACTGAGGCGCCACCCATCATATCACAACGAAGCCACACAACCTACAACATTACCACGGTAATGAGGATGTCTCTATGGGTGATGGTAACAAAATTTCCATCTCTCACACTGGTTCTACTCAATTAAATGCATCAAATAATGTTTTTAAGCTAACACATACTCTGTGTGCCCTGTCCATTAAACGCAAGCTTCTCTCTGTTTCTAAATTTTGTTAAGATAATTTGAAGTCCATTGAATATTTTCCTTTTGACTTTGTTGTTAAGGATCTGAAAACGTGGAAACTGCTGGTGCACGGTCGGACCAACAATGGACTATATGAGTGGCCTGTCTCACATCCCCAAGCTCACATGACTGCCACATCCACTCCTCTCACTACTTGGCATCAACGTCTGGGTCATCCTCACTCTAGGGTTCTTAGGTTTATTTTAAATAAATTCTCGCTAACGAGACAAACTCCTTTATTTTAATTCTTGCTTATCTAATAAAGCCCATTAGCATCCTTTTACCCAATTATCTTTGTGTAGCTCTAAACCGCTTCAAATTATTTTTAGTGATTTATGGGGGCCATCACCCATCTTATCTCTCGACAAAAAGTTGTACTATTGTATTTTTGTTGATCAATATACAAAATACACTTGGCTCTACACATTCAAAAATAAAAGTGAAGTCAAAGAGATCTTTAAAAATTTCATCCTGTGATGGAAAAACATTTTGACACCAAAGTTTTATCACTTTACACTGATGGCGGAGGAAAGTATAAAAGTCTTGACCCCTATCTCTCACTTCACGGTATTGAACACCTCACCACCCCACCTTATACACCTCAACGAGTTGCACTTGCAGAACGACGACATAGCCATATTGTCGAAACTGCAAGAACACTCTGATATGATGCATCCCTTCCACCCCAATTTTGGTCTTTCACGTGTCATCATAATGTCTACGTTATCAACCATCTGCCCACCTCTCAGCTGGATAATCATTCTCCATTCCAACTATTACTTGGAAAATCACCTGATTATAGCTCCTTGCCGATTTTTGGTTGTTTATGCTATCCATGGCTTAAATAATACTCCAAAAACAAACTTTAACTGAAATTCACCCCTGTGTCTTTCTCAAATTTTCCTTATATCATTGTCACCAGTGCTTTGACCCAATTTCTGCGAAGGTATATTTATCCCGAGATGTGCGATTTATTGAGAATGTTTTTCTCTTTAAAACGTTATTCTCTAATATTGCCATTAAATCATCTCATCTAGAATGGGAAAATACCACAATCTTAAATCCTTCAGACCCCACACCCACACTTCCCGTAGTTACTGGTCTGCCCCTCCCTTAGAAATAGACGCACACTCACCTGTAGACTACCGATCAATGCCTTCTTCTTCCCCAACAGAGTTACAGGCTAACTCAATATCACAATCCTGCTCCGAAAGTGAATCAGCGGTGGAAGCAACTGCACCTCCTGCAATGTTTTCGTCTCCATGTAAATTTTTATCTCCCTCAACTTCTACAATTCCCACTCTCCAGAAAATTTATGCTCCCTGTACTGCCCAACGCATTACACCACCACACCTCCCTACAAGTTCATCAACCCACATACCTCTGAACATACATAGCAGCCCGTGTCCCCTCCTTGTTTATCAACGCAGGAACATCATTCCACCAATACCCATGGCCCGTTGACCAGCCTGCCCTGTCTCCGAGTCAGAGCTCGCTCCTTCACTGCCTTATTGCCTGTCTCCCCCTACCCGTGCTGTCACTCGATCCCAGAACAACATCACTAAACCCAAACAAATTTTTGATTACCCGGCCAAATTAAACCCCATCATCACACCTATTACTGCCAAACAAGCTCAAAAACATCCTGAGTGGCGAGATGCAACGAAACAGGAACTTGATGCTACAGTTAAAAACTAGACGTGGGAACTTGTTCCTCCTGACCCAACTAACAATATTGTCTCTTGCAAGTAGCTTTTCAGGATAAAAAGGAAAGTAGATGGGTTTATTGATAGATACAAAGCACGGCTGGTTACAAAAGGCTTCGCTCAGAGGCCAGGCAGTGACTTCCATGCTACCTTCAGCCTAGTTGTCAAGACTACCACAGTCCTGATTATCCTCTCTGTGGCACTTCACTATAATTAGCATCTCTGTCAGCTTGATGTTAACAATGCGTTCCTCCAGGGGTACCTGGAAGAGGAAGTGTACAAGGCACAACCTCCAGGGTTCATTAATGATGACAAATCAACTCACATATGTCGGCTGCGCAAGGCAATCTATGGATTGAAACAAGCCCCTGGGGAGTGTTACAATGCCCTCACAGGTTACCTTTCATCCATAGGGTTTGTTAAGAAGAAATAAGATGCCTCGCTACTCGTCAGACAAGGTATAGGTGACACAATGTTCATCCTTCTCTATGTCGATGACATTATTGTCACTGGCAGCAACACTTTCAGTGTTGATCAGCTTATCGCTTCACTTTCTTCTCAATTTTCTGTTAAATATTTAGGAAATCTTCACTACTTTCTTGGTGTTGAAGTTATACGCAACTCTGACGGCTTAATTCTCACCCAATCAAACTATGTGAACGAGATTCTGAATGATGAGCTAATGACTTATTGCAAAAGTGTCCATACACCAATGAGTGCATCTGAGCTACTTACATTGTCGGATGGCACTCGCCTTACTGATGCAACACGCTATCGTAGGGTCTTAGGCAGGCTTCAATACATGTCTTTCTCTAGACCACACATTGCCTATGCGGTGAATAAGTTGTCCCAATTTATGAAAGCACCATCAGAACTTCACTGGAATGATGTGAAGCGTGTTCTCCGTTACTTACGTGGAACTATCCAGCTGGGCCTACGTGTAACCTCCATTGAGGACTTCAATGTGCATGTATACTCTGATGTAAATTGGGGTGGGGATATCTCTTTCAGAGTTTCCACATCTGGGTACATCCTGCTCCTTGGTACCAATCCGATTAGGTAGTCCACGAAGAAGCAAAATACTGTCTCTCGCTCCTCCACTGACTCTGAGTATAGGGCAGTGGCTAATGCCCTTTCTGAAACCCTGTGGGTAACCAATCATCTCACTAAGTTGCAATTTCCAGTGCATTAGTTACCTACCATCTATTGTGACAATCTTGGAGCCACATTCCTGAGTAAAAATCCTATCCTCCATAGCCGTGTGAAGCATGATGCAGTTGATTTTCACTTTGTTCGCCACCATGTAGGCATCAAAAAGGTTCAAGTTGTTCATGTCCATGGTGCCGATCAAATCGCTGACACTCTCACCAAGGCACTGCCTAAACCTTCTTTCCAGCAAAATTTATTCAACTTAGGCTTAGTGGCCCATCGTCTAACTTGAGGGGGCGTATTGGCACTGAACGACTCAGCCCTGTTAGCTACTGTTAGTTTAGTTTAGTTAGGATACTGCATTAATTAGTTCAGCAGTCATTGTTTATTTATATTAAGTTATTAGTGTTTGTTTAGGAGTCTTCTTATTCTCTCTATAACTCTATTTAATACTCTTTTATGTTCATTAATAAAGTATCTTCTTTCAGCATTTACTCAGTGTTTATACTTGTTGTGTCTAAATGAACCATACTTTTCCCAAAATATCATTCAGTCTAGTAATGTTTTCTACAGAAATTATTGTACACCATGCTTAGTTTTGATAATCTCTATACATAGTGTAGTGGACTACCAAATGAAGCAGTTGAAAGCTGGAATTCTGGAAAATCAGCAAAGCCATCAAGGGCATCTGAAAAATATGATCCCTAGTATTATTTTTTGGTGTATTTGGATTGAAAGGAATAGAAGATGTTATTATAAGATTTAAACTCCTATCACAATTCTCAAGGGTAGATATCTGGTACTGCTTTTTAGTTAGACTAATTATGCTCTTGTAAATGATGTAGGTTCATTTGTAGGTTTCATTGGCTCTCTAAGCCTGGCCCAATAGTCGTCTTTTGCTTTTTAGTAGACCCCTATTCTTTAAGGCCTACTGTTGATGACTTGTGACTTATGTGTTGATTATGTGGAATTACCATTCCACTTGTTTTATAATTGTGGTTATATATCCACTGCTAACTTTTGTCGGCCTATGACTTCTACGAGTACATAGTGTTTGTATCCAAGGGTTGTTTGGGATCAGTAGTGGTTCTGATTTCCAGCCACACCCAAGGTGTAAACTCGAGGAATGACACTTTTAGCATATTAAGATTTGCAATAAAAATTTAAAGGCGAACCTAGAATTTTAAAGTTTATGATTTATATTGAGATCTCAAGATTATTCTATATGATAATAATTATATTCATAGTCGAATAAATTATTCACAAATAATCAGTGAATTTCTTAAACACACATGAACTCATAAGTACCACGATAGATTTATCCTATGAATTGGGGTGAAGGAAATGAAAGCATCGAATTGGCATACTATATGTTCATTATAATAAGATAAAATATTCTATAAGTTTTCATTATAATAAGATGAAATATTCTCTTATACCTCAAACATGTCTTAATTGTTTCTCTCAACAACAAGGACACGTGCAAAATCCTAAGACACAATGTGGTTTACATCCACAAGAACATCTACCCATATAAGAATTGTCTTTCTTAAAAGAAATGTTTCTCCTTATTCTTTCAGGACATACACATTTTCCATCAGAACAAAGCACAAATCCAAGTTTACAAGAATCAGGATTACAATCTTTTGTTGTTTGACACTGTTGATCTTCTCCCAATACCATACATGATTGTAAACCTATATCAAAAATAAATAAATGTTAATGTTATTAATTCAAGTAAATTCATCGACAATACATAGAATTTAAACATATATAGTTTCTTCAAGTTAATACCACTATGTTTATAATGAAGTTCAATCAATTAATATCGATATTATCTTGTGATCATAGTCAAACTTGTAAACTTCAAATAAATAACAAATGAAAAAATATATATTTTCGAAATTGCACTATGTATGTCAAAATTTAGTGGGGCACATGTATCAATAGGTAAACATATATCAAATGTGATACAAATCGCAAATGTTAACCTTTTTCATATGCACATGTGTATGTACTAGCATATGCCAGTATGTGTATAAAGAAAATATGTTACTGACATACCATATAAGAAGAGATAAATGAAAATGATGGAGGGAAAGGGAGAGAGAAGATGAGGGCAAAAGGAAAAGAAACTTAACCGAGCAAAATAAACACACAAAGAAGAGTGAATACAATGGTTGATTCCTTCTTCATCTTTTTTACAACTTCAATATATCTCAAATTCCAATGATAATCTTTTTATTTTGTATATTGACTAAAAACACAAGTCCTAATATATATAAGACATAGGTGGTATACCAACTTGCCAAGTGAATTCAATCAATAAATTTTTAAATCTAGAAGAAGTGGGTAAATTACAAATTAGACGCAACTAGTCAACTATTCTATGGAAGTTGGAAAAGAAAATTAATTAGCTTTTGGACTTATTATTTAGTGCTTAAATAAGAATTAGATAGATGAAATCCATATTGTTGACACTCAATTTTGACCGACTTATATCTTATTTTGATTACTGTTTGATTAAATAAATATTTGTAAAATTAATTTCTTTTATTTATGTATGTAAACTAGTATATAGTTTTTCTCTAAACTATTAGTATTGATTTTCATAATTTTACAAATAATTCATCTTTTATTTATCACTAGTTGTCTCCGTCACGTGCCTGCTTCAGTAAGGGCATTCTCGAAAAAAGTTTTAAAAATATTTTTTGGTTTTATTTTAGTTTAAATATTTTTTTTAGATATTATGAGACCCTCTTTTGCTTTGGCCTTTAATTTTAAATTCATATATACTTTAGTTGTAGCTTTATTATTTTGAATATCACTAATATTTATATAAATTGTATAACTACTTTGAAAAAAAATATCAATTATCGATGAAAAAAATTGTGACAACCCACCGGACCGTCCAGACAACTACTCTAATACCTATATAGGAGAACTTTTACCCCCAAACTAAGACATTAAATGTGGAACTGAACAAATTATAAGCTAACACCCTATTTACATATATAAATACTCTTAACTCAATTTAAAAATAAATTTCTTTTGTAAAGAATTACAGTGAACCTTTTCCAAGGAACTAGTCTAACCAGGTACAAGAGCTTTTAAGAGGATACATAGTTTTAAATTAAATAGACAAAGCTTCCACCATGAAGGAAAAAGAGTAGAAGCTATCAGAGATCATTTTCGTCGTCACCTATGAAACATCACTGAATCCTGCAACCAAACTATGTCAAATGGCATAGCAAAAGTAGTATTAGTACAAACAACACGTACTGGTAGGCATCAACGGTCGACCCGAATCCACCACATAATATCATACAAATAATCAACTAAAACATGCAACTTGAAGATTAAATTAGGTGTAATGACCCTCCAATTCATTTCAACTATTTTATAATATTTTCAGTGTTTAGATCTTTCCTATAGCAGCCTCAAGAAATTTATGACTTGTTGAGACTGATAGTTCGGTTATCGAGTTTTTCAATTGGGTTTTGTGTGAGTTTCTGTATTTTGGAGCCTTTGAAACTTGAACGGTTCACTTCAGTTAAAAGTTCAGGTAGACGGCCTCAAAATTGGATTATGATGGTTTCGTTAGCTGTGGAACATCGTGTTTGGTCTATAAGGACATTTCGTTCATGTCCTGAGTCTCCCAGTGTGAGTTTGAGCTTTTAGGCGAGATGTTGGAAAGTTTAGCCTAGAGTTGACTACGGTTACCATTTGGGGAATTAGTTGTCGTATGAGAATTTCGTCAGTGCATTAGCTCTGGAATGTTAAATTTGGATTAGTAGGACCTTTGGTTTGGGTCTCAAGGTCTTCATTTTGATTTTGGACACTCGGTTGCTTTTATTGTAATAGTTAAAGTGTTGACTTCAGTCAACATATTTAGTAAATGACATCTAAATGTTGTATCGTTGATTCCATTGAGTCCAGAATATCGTTTACAATCAGATTTCATATATGGTTTGTGTTCACGGGACTCCGGATGAGTCCAGAGAATCAAAACCAAAGTTTAGCCTGTGTTGGTGCTGATGCAACCACTTAAGCGGCCTCTAGACCGCTTAAGCGGTGTTAGACCAACTTTGACCAACCTGGGGGTTGTTTAAAGCCCAAATTTTCAAATCGTTGGTTCAACATTCAAAACGTTAAAACTTGTCTTATGAAGGTCTGTTTGAGCTCATTTTAGTTGCTAATTGTTGGTTTTTGTAAGGGCCTTGCGTTGGGGACTTTGGAGCAGTGTTATGGATGCATTTTTATGGTAATTCCTCCCCTCAAACCTCTTTTCTCTCCTTTAATGGTTGTTCTTGAATTCTAATTTTAATGGGCTGATTTGGATTGGTTCTCGAGCTTTGATTATGCTCAAATTTCGAGCACAAGTTCTTTGAGCTAGTTACGAGTTCAATTTTGTAATTCTATTAATGGGTCCCATAGGCCTATTTTGGCCTAATTTTAGGCTCGAGTTATATTATAGCAATATGGGTATCGTTCTTCTTATTGTAATGCGTATTTGATCTTATTGATAGTTTCGAGGCATTGAGAGAATATGGTGAAGAGGCGAGCAGTTCATGGATGATTCGATATTGCAGTTCGGCTTCGAGGTAGGCTACGGTTTACTTTCTCTTAGATTGTGCTTCATAAGATAATGTTTAGCATAAATTGCGTCTGAGTTAGGATTGTAAGTAGTGAATTTAAGATTCTCTTCCTTATTCTTAATTTATTGATTCTCTTATGAGCCTTAGGCTTGTTTAGTATCGTGAAATCCTTAGTTTAGGTTGGTAATTCCCTTCTTATGCCTTACTTTGGCGCTGTTAACCCCTTTAGGGCAGATTTTTGATGCTTTGAAGTAGTTGATGTGGTAAATTCCTTAGAACAAGTTTTGATGATCCTTTAGTTATTATTGCTACTTCTTGTACGATTTTCTATGGTTTTGTACCCTATGCTAGTGCATGGACCATGGGGTTGCTTGGTATTGTGCCCTGATTAGACTTATTAACATGGAAAATCCCTATCTGGTTAGACTTTGGATCCTTCGATGCATATTATCACTGTAGGATAGAGTTAGGTGTACTTTGTTCCTTTAGATGGTATCTTTAGGTAGATGTGGAGAGTCTTGAGTTGCTCTTTTCATTCTTCATAATTATTTTCATTACCTAAATAGAGATGTTTTTTCTTATGTTATCATTGTTGAGTTGGTTGGAGTATTTTGGGCCCGAGGCCTTGATTGAGGATCAGCTGGATTCCAGGTTGGTTTATGTGCTTTAGATGTGAGGTATTGTGGTCTTATGCCTTATGTGATTTGGATGATGGTGATGATATGCATTGCATTTGTTTCTCATTCTCACATGATTTGTAGTATGACCATGGTGCATGCATTGGTTCTTAGCATCTTTTTTGAGAAATAGGGTTTTTGCCTGAATTGTTCTAACTAATCTTTTTATGGGAGTCGTACTACCTTTACTATTTTATAAATGGAATTTGAAATAATGAAGCATTGATGATGCACTCACTTTTTACTTGACCGGTCAGAGAGTCACCGACCTTTTTTATAATGTTTGTTCTATTTTATCTTCAGTCACCATAATGGAGTGGATCCAATCGGATCGATTATGTAAGACCTGGATTGGGACCAAGCATTTATATATAGATGTATGATCCAATGAATAGAAAGAGGGAGGCATATGGGTTCTATCTGGTTGTTGGGGGCGGGATGTAGGTGTATATATCTTGGCACTTGGCACTTGGCACTAATGGTACTACTAATTTTATTGCATTACTCGCATACATATGCATTGCCTATCACTAGCATAATTGAATATTGTTTGTACTTGTTGGTCCCTTGTTTGATGGTAGATACTGCCTTTGTTCTCTTCTAATTGACATTCTTTATGTTGGGTTTGGTTTATAATGGCCTTCTTGTCTTTTATGTGATATTTGTGGTAATTCCGATTATTATGCCTTCAACTAGTTGTCATCCTTAGTTGAGTTTTGTTGTAAATAGGTTTCTAGCCTAGCGCCTCCGGGTACGTCCTCTTGCTTAATTTATCCTCTTTTCCATGTATCATTTACTTTCCTCTTACGAGTTCTCGGTTATTGCTTTAGTTACTTGTGATATATGCTCTCTTCTTACAAGTTGTTTATGCTTGCTTTATCTTTGGAGCTCAGTCGGCCTATGCTTACTGAGTGCCACTTGTTGGTACTCATACTATACTTATGCACCCTACAGATCATACTATGAGTTCTCGCCGCTTATTTGGATCTCATGAGAAGCAGTTCCTGGGATTCGGGGACTGGGGTAAGCTCCTAACATTTGAAGTTGCCTATCTCCCTCCATTTTGGCTAGGACTAGTCTTTAGTTTGATTAGTTGCTCAAATACCGACAGATACCATGTCTTTGGGGTTTATTTATATAATGATTTTATTCTCTCTTTCCTTTGCTTCTTATCATTATTGTTTATCTTCCAAATTCTTTTCTTCTTTGCGATAGCCCGTTCCTTCTAGCTTTGGGCTATGGATTCGGCTTACCTACTGGTGGGACGTGTTAGATGTCATCATAACCAAAGATTTTGGGTTGTGACAAATTGGTATTAGAGCTCTAGGCTCGTCGATATCATTGGTATGACAGCATATATCTAGTAGAGTCATGCGGATCGGTGCAGAGACGTCTGTATCCTATCTTTGGGAGGATATAGGGCATTCTTAGGAAATTCCAATCTTGATTCTTTATTGTGTGTAATTGAATCAATCATTCTCTAAACACTTTATTGAAATCACTCTTTCCTGGATGGATAGTACGAAGTGTTCGTTGGACGTAGATGGGACGTCGACTCATATCACCAGGGCTTCGATGCCTGGTCATGACACCAGGGATGTTCAGCGATAGTTAGAAGATCTGGAGGCAGGCTAGGTTCCCACAGACTTAGTGGCCACCTCGGCTCTTCGATATTTATTGTAGGGAGTTTCGAGTCTCTTCGAGGATACTTCATGAGCTGGTGTGGTTCTTGGTACAGCTAGTGATTCATAGACTAGAGTTGGGTTAGTAGGTTTCCAGCAGGGTTCATCGGTAGTTTTTGAGTACGTGATCAAGTTTCTCATGTGGGTCGGACATACTTCCACATTATTTTCTATAGAGCGGGACATGACTCAGTGATTTATTAGAGGATTGACTTTGCCACTTCGTCTAGCATCGGAGCACTTGATAGCAGCTGGATCTACTTTTCCCCTGGTAGTTAGTCATGCGAGGGTCGAGGAGCATGCGTGTATTGAGATTTATAGAGGTAGCGGTAAGAGGCCCCACCATCAGTACAGTGGTGATAGCATCTTACCCAGAGGTAGGTATCATTTCAGTGAGGGTCATCCTCACTTTTGACCTATTGAACCCATGGCGGGAGCACCTCAGGTTCCAGGTGGTTTTGTGGCAGGTAATGGTACCTAAGGTGGACAGAGTTTATGACAGACTTCTTAAGGTTTGCATTCTGGGCATTTAGGTTCTGGGGTTTATTTTATTTCAGGCGGGCCACCTCATCAGGTCATTTTTGGTAGGAAGTGTTATTCATGTGGTGAGTTGGGACATTTTTCTTGGGAGTGTCGTGTATTTACATATCGCAGGCGAGATGCTCAACAATTTCAGTCCCCTAGGGCCCTGGTACAGTTATCTAGGGGTGGTCCCCAGAGTGTTAGAGGTGATATCCAGTTTGACAGAGGTAGTTAGGACAGCTCGTCGCATCCTTCACCCCAGACTTTAGCTTGTGTGAGTTGCCTTGCTTGTGGGTAGATTGGACATCGGTCTAGAGAGTGTCCTCGACATGGGACCGTTGCACAGTCATCTCAGTTAGGATAACCTCTCGGATTTATGGCACTTTCGGTTAGAGGTGGTGCCCTCGGTCTTACTGTTAGTAGTGTTGGCTAATAGAGGATTTCCAAGAAGATATTCTTGTTATCAAGATATGATCCTCTAAGATAGGAAGATATCTTTCATATCAAAATATGATCCTCTAAGATCTTAGGATAGTTGTGGTAATCTAGAATATCATATCTCTTATTCTTTCTCTTAATGTAAAATATATAATTATGTATTTTCCCAGATTTCATGGGATTTAGGTGATTCTATTTCACAATCTCTTATGTATATATAAAGCCATGTATATGACATAGAAAAATATGAATGAAATTATTCAACAATCTTATTCCACATGGTATCAGGGCTTTAGACTTATTCTTGACCAATTTTATTCATCTTTAAAAAATCCCATTTTGCTATCTTTATCTGCCCAAACCATGTCTGAAAATGGTACTGCCGCAAATATTCCAGTCTCTGAAAATGTTTCTGCAACCGTAGAGAAAACTCTATAGTTTCAGCTGGAGATTTGCAACATTCAGCTTCAACAGGTAGTTGTTTATTGGCATTCATAGGTATTTCTTACTCTTTTATTACTAATGTCTCAGACAGACTTTCTCCTATGTAAGTGGTTGATTCTGGGGCAACTGATCACATGACCAGTCTCTCTCATCTCTTCATATCATATTCCCCTTGTCCTTGCTATAAAAATAACTATAGCTGATGGTTCAGTTATTACTATGGCTAGACAAAGAGATGTACCACTTGAAAATTCTTGATACTTAAAGATGTCATTCATATCCAAAAGTTATCTGCAAATCTCATTTCTATCTAGAAACTCACCAAAGATTCCAAATGCCAAGTAACTTTCTTCCCTTCATATTGCTTATTTCAGGAACAGAACACGAAGCAGATGATTGGGCGTGCTAGTGAGAAAAGTGGTCTTTATTGTTTGGATTTCCTCAATGGTGAATATATAGCTAAGAATTCCTTGTCTAGTTCATTCTTTTCTGAATCTATCATGTCCAATAAAGAAAAAGTATGGCTTTATCATTGCCGGTTCGATCACCCTTCCTTTTATGTAATCAAAAGGATTTTTCCATCTTTGTTCAAAGATTTGATTGTTAATTCTTTTCATTGTGATGATTGTGAAATTACAAAACACAAACGTATTTCCTTTCCAATTAGTCACAAAAGATGTCAAACTCCGTTCTCTCTTATTCATAGTGATATTTGGGGACTCTCTCCCATTCCTAATATATCTGGTGCTAGATGGTTTGTGTCATTCATTGATGATTGTACAAGAGTTATGTGGATCTATTTGCTAAATCAAAAATCTGATGTCAGTCAAATTCTTCTTACCTTTATTAATATGATCAAATCCCAATATGATGTGCCACTTAAAAGATTCCGATCTGATAATGCCAAGGACTACTTCAATCAAAACCTCTCTATTTTCTTCCAAAAAAAGGGAATTATTCATGAATCTTTATGTGTCAATACTCCTCAACAAAATGGAATAGCAGAGAGAAGAAACGGTCTGTTACTTGACATTACTAGATCATTGTCGTTTCAACAAAAGGTGCCAAAACAGTATTGGGGGAAGCTGTCCTAACTGATGCACATCTTAGTAACAGAATGACATCAAGAATTCTGAACTTTCAAAGTCCACGTGATACTCTTAGGAATTTCTTTCCAAATTTTGAAATTTCCAATAAATTGGTTCCTAGAACTTTGGAAGTGTTGCCTATGTTCATATTCATTCTCAAAATAGAGGCAAATTAGACCCACGTGCTCTTAAGTGTGTTTTTATAGGATATTCTCCTACTCAAAAAGTTACAAGTGTTATCAACCATCATCAAAGAAATTCTTTGTTTCAGCGGATGTCACATTTGATGAGATTGAATCCTTTTTTAATCATTCTTACAATCAGGGGGGAGTCATTGAAGGGAGAAGAACCTCTAGACTTGTCACTATTTGATTTGTCCATTTCTTTTAGTGCCAAATCCTTGCATGAGTCACTGTTTCATCAGTCACCTGAGTCTCTAAATCCAAATGAACCCATTGAGTCTCCCGTCTCCCAATCCAAATATAGATAATAGAATTCTAGAAAATAATCTACCATTGCAGGTATATTCCAGAAGAAAGAGACTAACTGATCAAACTACTCGGTTGCAATCACCTCCTCAAGTTACTACTCCTAATACCCATCATGAACTTGTTGAACCATCAGAAACATCAAACCAAACTGATCATGAAGAAGAATTTAACCAACCTAATGACTTTGACCTTCCCATTGCACTCAGAAAAGGAACCAGAACTTGCACACAACACCCTTTGAGCCTCTCTGTGACATATCAAAATCTATCCCCAAGTCATAAAGTTTTTTCCTGTAACCTCCACACAATTCCTATCCCTAAAAATTTTCTCTGAAGCATTAGGAAATAAAGAATGGGAGAAAGCTATGAAGGTAGAAATGGAAGCGTTGGAGAAAAGCAAAACTTAGGATATTGTGGAATTACCAAAAGCAAAAAGATTGGTATGCAGATGGGTGTTTACTGTGAAATATAAGTCAGATGGGTCCATAGAAAGATATAAAGCATGTTTGGTAGCAAAGGGTTATACACAGACCTATGGAATTGATTATTTGGAGACTTTTTCCCCAGAGGCAAAAATGAATACAGTGAGAATCTTATTATCATTGGCTGCAGTTTTTAATTGGAACCTACAACAATTTGATGTAAAAATGTCTTTTTACATGGAGACTTAGATGAGAAGATCTATATGGAGGTGCTACCTAGTTTTGAAAGCAAGAAGGGAATGGTGAGTAGACTGAAGAAGGCACTCTATGGATTAAAGCAATCACCTCGTGCATGGTTTGGAATATTTTCAAAGGTTATGATCAAGCTAGGGTAACGACAACGTCAAGGAGACCACACCTTGTTCATACGACACTCAAAAATAGGAAAGGTGACAACATTGTTGGTTTATGTTAACAATTGATGATTCTGAGGAGATACAAAATTTGAAGAAGTGGTTACTCAAGGAATTTGACATCAAAGAGCTTGGTAAATTAAAGTATCTTTTGAGAATCGAAGTGGCACACTCAAAACAAGGAATCTCTATTTCCCAACAAAAATATGTGCTTGATTTGCTGAAAGAAACATGAAAATTAGGGTGTAAACCAATGGCTACACCAATTGAATATAATCATAGATTGTGCAATGCTCCAGAAGATTCTGTGGTAGATAAAGGCTTGTATCAAAGGCTTATAGGAAATTGATTTACTTGTCCCATACAAGGCCAGACATTGCATTTGTTGTAAGTATTGTTAGCCAATTTATGCATAATCCTAGAGAAATGCATCTTTAAGCTTTCAACCAGATTCTACAATATCTTAAAGGATGTCCAGGAAAAGGAATATTATTCAAAAGAGAAGGAGACATGGTTTTAGAGGCTTATACAGATGCGGACTATGCTGGTTCATTAGTGGATCGAAGGTCAAGTTCTAGATATTGCACTTTCTTAGGAGGAAATCTGGTGACTTGGAGGAGTAAAAAACAAAATTTAGTAGTAGATGAAGTGCATAATCCGAGTTTAGATCTATGGCTATGGGAGTTTGTGAGTTGTTCTGATTAAAGATAATCCCTGATGATTTGAAGATAAGATGGGAAGGACCTATGAGACTATATTGTGACAATAAATCAGCAATAAACATAGCTCATAATCCTATACAACATGATAGCACTAAGCATATTGAGGTAGACAGAAATTTCATTAAGGAGAAATTAGATAGCGGACTCATTTGTATGCCATTTATATCTACAAAAGATGAGGTGGCTAATGTTTTAACAAAAGGACTACCAAACTGTAACATCTCATATTTGAAAAAGGCTAAAAGAGGGAATGAGAAAAGGTCCACGAACCCAAATTGGACCATGGACCCTTCACATCACCCTAGACGGTCCGTGAAGGGGACCATGGCCCGTTAAGAAGCTCCTGAGTCCTTTCCAGAATCTGCCCATGCAGGGGGTCACCGTCACGGCTCGTGGTGGACTTGACGGCACGTCAAGTGAGTCGTACAAGTCACCTAGTTAATGGGGTGTGACCCAAGGTCACTGGAAAAGGGCCACGGACATCTAAACGGCCCGTGAAGCTTCACACGGACCGTGAAGGAGACTGATCAGGTTTTGAGGTTTGGATTAAATTCAAAAGATCATATCTTTTGGCACATAATGAATTAGGTGGCCCATGGTCTATCAAATTAAAGGTATTTGAGACCTCTTTCCAACGCCACTGAGTTTGCCCTATTTGAAGTTCGGAGTAAAACGTTATACCTATTTTAGTGAAGCACTATCAGGCAGATGAAGCTTCACGACCAGCTTGACGACCCTTGAAGTGCTTCACGACTCGTGAAGGGTGTCTTGAAGTTAGTTCGTCAGTTTTAAGTCAGGGTCATACGGGTCTTTTCCCCTATGCATTTGGCACTTAAACTACGTCGTTTGATGCCTAAACTATGTTGTTTTACTCAGTTTAAGCCTAATAACCTAGTCAAAAACTACCTAGAACCCTCATTCTCCAAAATCATCCAACTTAGAAAGAAAAGAGAAGAAAGAAGCGACAGTTTTCTCCCAAGAACAAGAAGAGGTGTTCTTCAAGTTCAGCTCCCTAATCCAAAGGATTTCTCCGTAGTTTTCGTCACTAGGTATGTGGGGTTTCACTAGTGGGTTTCTTTCACCCATTAGGTCCCTAGAATTCATTCAGTTTCTTCAAGTTCTCCATAAATTTCTTAAACCTAGGGTTCCCAAATCTTGGGAATCCATTGAAAGTTAGCTGTTATAGTTTCATTGCACTAATTACCTGTTTTCTTGGAGAATTAATATAGTCCCATGTACAGAACTCAGAACCCTAGCTTGTATTGATTATCATCATATCATGAATTATACTTGCTAGACAGATCAGTCAGAAAAATCATGCTCCAGTATTTGAATGCCATATTTTCAGCATATTTATGTTGCATTCCCAGATAGCATGTCAGTATTTTGAGCTACTCAGTATATCAGTTGCATTGTTAGTTTTGCATACTCAGTTGGGAGTAGACTTTGCACCGAGTTGGACTAGGGTTCAATGTACCCTCAAAGTCCTAGAACTACCTGGCAACGCAGGTTCAGAAGTCCTCTTTGTTGGGCATCAATTTTAGTGATCACGCCACAGTCATGCCTTTATACCCTGGCAAAGTATATTGGGTCCTCTCGATGGGGCGTATACATCGGACTCCACGTTTGGCTCACGTGGTTTACGTCGGTTAACAGTAGCTCCCACAGTCATACTCTTAATGCATTGACCATGTTATCAGTATTTACTTCAGTATACAGTTCAACATGTTATCTTCATGATTAGTATTTGGTCATTGCATCTATCTCAGTTTTCAATTATACTCCAGTACAACCCTTTCTCTGTGTTCAGTTATATTGCTCAGTTTATATCGTTCAGTTTATATTGTTCAGTTTATTATCTATATCCTGCATGCTCAGCACATTCAAAGTACTGACGCATACTTTTGCGCTATGTCGTTTCATGATGTAGATTTTGGCGCTCAGCATCCAGACCGCGCTTAGCTCAATTTCCAGTTGTACTCAGCAGCTTCAGTGGTGAGTCCTCATAGTCCGAGGACATTTCTTTATGCTTTAGTTTAGTCAATCTATTATCAGTCCTTCAGTATTATGAAAGTTAGCTGGGATTTGTAGTTGTGCTTCCGTTTACTTAGTTATATTTCAGTATGCTTGTGATATGCTAGACTCAGGGTTAGCTTCCTAGGTCCCTTGTTACGTCTAGGGGGTAGCCTGTAGAGTTTCGTACTGCGATCCAATTATTGGCTCATACCTTAGCCAACCAGAACAATCAGCAGGCCCTAGTTCCTGCAAACACCACTGGTGGATTAGCTGCAGCAAGGGTTCGAGACTTTGTTTGTATGAATCCGCCAGAGTTTCTAGGGTCGAAGGTTGGTGAGGACCCACAGAACTTTATTGATGAGATCAAGAAGATCCTTGAGGTAATGCAAGTGACTGGTTCTGATAGTGTTGAACTAGCATCCTATGAACTCAAGGATGTGGCTCATATCTGGTTCACACAGTGGAAAGAAAATAGGGGTACGAATGCAGCTCCGATGACATGGGACTGTTTTACTTGAGCTTTTCTGGACAGATTCTTCCCGAGAGAGTTGAGGGAGGCTAAGGTTCAGGAGTTTATGAACTTGAGGTAAGGGTCTATGTCAGTCGAGGAATACGGCTAAAGTTCACTCAGCTCTCTAGGTATGCTCCACATATGGTGGCAGATTCGAGGGCACAAATGAACAAGTTCTTATTTGGAGTATCTGATCTGGTAAAGACTGAGTGCAGGAATGCTATGCTTTTGGGAGATATGGATATCTACATACTAATGACCCACGCTTAGAAGGTTGAGGGAGATAAGCTCAAGGAAATGGCTAAGGATAACAAAAAGGCTAGAATAGGCAACTATGAATATTCTCAATAGAGGTCGGGCGGTGGAAGTTGCTCATAGTTTCAGCAGAGGTCTACAGCCCCAGCATCTTCATCAGCTAGCGCTCCATCCCCTAGGTTTTGACAGGTTCAGAAAGGAAGGGTATCAGGCACTAAGTCTCACGAAAGTGCTTCAGGTAACCGGACTTTTCCGTCTTGCCCAAAGTGTGGTAAGAACCATCTGGGCGAGTGTCTTGCTGGCAAAGAGGGGTGTTTTGGGTGTGGTCAGTCTGGTCATAGGATGAAAGATTGCCCTTCTGCCAGGTAAGGACAAGGAGGTAACAGGGCTCAGTCTACGACTTCAGCAATACCAATAAGTCGCCCTAATCAGCAGGGTGCCTCATCTGGTACAGGTGGTGGCCAACGCTAGAACAGGTTGTATGCTCTTCAGGCTCGCCAGGACCAGGAAGATTCTCCTGATGTTGTCACTGGTACGTTACAAGTCTTCAATTTAGATGTTTATGCATTGTTAGATCTAGGGGCTACACTTTCGTTTGTTACTCCTGATATAGCAGTAAACTTCGGTGTCAGTCCAGAAACTCTTTCACAACCCTTCTCTGTCTCTACTCCAGTTGGTGACCCAGTAATAGCTAGACGGGTATACAGAAATTGCCCCTTCATAATTTCCCAGAAAGTCACCCCAGCAGACCTTGTAGAGTTAGAAATGATAGATTTTGATATCATTCTAGGCATGGATTGGTTACATTTCTGTTATGCCTCAGTCGATTGTAGAACTAGGATTGTTCAATTTTAGTTTCCAAACGAGCCAGTCTTAGAGTGGAAGGGTAGGAAAATGATTTCCAAAGGGTATATTTATCATCTTGTTCGGGTTAGGGACTCAAACTCTAAAACCCCGACTCTTGAGTCAGTCCCAGTGGTGGGGAGATTGACTTCGGAATAGATCTCCTTCCAGATACCCAGCCTATCTCAATTCCTCCTTACAGAATCGCTCCAGCAGAGCTTAAGGAATTGAAAGAACAGTTGAAAGACCTTCTAGATAAGGGCTTTATCAGACCCAGTATCTTTCATGGGGTGCTCCAGTGTTGTTCGTGCGTAAGAAAGATGGTTCCCTCAGGATGTGCATTGACTATCGTCAGTTGAACAAAGTCACAATCAAGAATAAATATCCCATCCCAAGGATTTATTACTTGTTCGACCAGCTTCAGGGTGTTAGTTGCTTTTCTAAGATAAACCTCAGATCCGGCTATCATCAGCTCAGAGTCAAAGATAGTGACATCCCGAAGACAGCCTTCAGGACTCGGTATGGTCACTATGAATTTGTAGTTATGTCTTTTGGACTAACAAAAACTCCTGCAGCTTTCATGGACTTAATGAACAGGGTGTTCAAGCAGTATTTGGACTTGTTCGTGATCGTCTTTATTGATGATATCCTCATTTATTCTCGAAATGAGGAAGAGCATGCGACTCATCTGAGAGTGGTTCTCCAGACCCTCAAAGATCGCCAGCTATTCACCAAGTTCAGTAAATATGAATTCTGGTTACAGTCAGTCGCTTTCCTTAGTCATATGGTATCCAGCGAAGGGATCCGAGTGGATTCTCAAAAAATTGAGGCAGTAAAGCACTGGCCCAAACCAACCTCTCCGACTGATATTAGAAGTTTCTTGGGTTTGGCCGGTTACTACAGAAGGTTTGTAGAAGGATTTTCATCCATAGCTTCCCCATTGACCAGGTTGACTCAGAAGAAGGTCAAGTTTCAGTGGTCAGATGAGTGTGAGAAAAGCTTCTTAGAACTGAAGACCAGGTTGACTACAGCTCCTGTCTTGACTCTACCAGAGGGTTCAGATGGTTATGCGGTTTACTGTGATGCATCCAGGGTTGGCTTGGGTTGTATGTTGATATAGCAGGGTAAGGTCATAGCTTATGCTTCTAGACATCTTAAGGTCCATGAGAATAACTACCCGACTCATGACCTCGAGCTTGCAGCCATCGTTTTTGCCCTAAAGATTTGGAGACACTACTTGTATGGTGTTCATGTTGATGTGTTCACAGATCATAAGAGCCTACAGTATGTGTTCACCCAGAAATAGTTGAATCTTCACCAGAGAAGATGGCTTGAATTCCTCAAAGACTATGACATGGATGTGCTCTACCATCCGGGTAAGGCCAATGTAGTAGCGGACGCCCTCAGCAGACTATCCATGGGTAGTGTAGCACATGTTGAGCAAGAGAAGAAAGAATTAGCCAAAGATGTTCACTGACTTGCTCTCTTAGGAGTTTTCCTTATGGACATGTCAGATGGTGGTGTGATAGTTCAAAATGGGTCAGAATCTTCATTGGTAGCGGAGGTTAAGGAGAAACAAGATAATGATCCTATATTGCTTCAGTTGAAAGGTACAGTTCATCAACAGAGAGTTGAGGTTTTCTCCCAAAGGGGAGATGGTGTGCTTCGTTACCAGGGTCGCTTGTGTGTCCCTAATGTGGGTGAGTTGAGGCAGCAGATCCTTACAGAAGCTCATAATTCTCAATATTCCATTCATTCGTGCCACTAAGATGTACCGTGATCTACGGGAAGTCTATTGGTGGAACGACATGAAGAGGGACATCACAGATTTTGTGGCTAAGTGTCCCAACTGTCAGCAAGTTAAAGTAGAACACCAGAAACCAAGAGGTGTGACTCAAGAGATTAGCATTCCTACTTGGAAGTGGGAAGTGGTAAATATGGACTTCATTACAGGTTTACCTCGTACTTGTAAACAACATGACTCCATTTGGGTGATAGTGGATAGAGTCACTAAGTTAGCTCACTTCTTGGCAGTCAAGACTACAGATTCAGCAGAGAACTACGCTAGACTCTACATCAATGAAATAGTCAGGTTGCGTGGGGTTCCTTTGTCTATCATCTCAGATAGAGTTCCTCAGTTTACCTCTCATTTCTAGAAATCATTTCAGAAAGGTCTTGGTACTCAGGTAAATCTCTGTACGTCATTTCATCTGCAGACGGATGGTCATGCAGAGCGTACTATTCAGACCTTGGAGGACATGTTGAGAGCTTGCATGATCGATTTCAAGGGTAGTTGGGATGATCACTTACCTCTCATAGAGTTCGCCTATAATAACAGTTTCCATTCCAGTATTCATATGGCCCTTTATGAGGCACTGTATGGGCGTAGATGTAGATCTCTGGTTGGTTGGTTCGAAGTAGGTGAAGTAGCCTTGGTTGGGCTAGATTCAGTTCACGAGGCTATGGAGAAAGTTCAGCTCATCAGAGATAGACTAAAGACAGCTCAGAGTCATCAGAAGTCCTATGCAGATGTGAGGAGAAGAGACTTAAGGTTTGAAATCGATGATTGGGTTTTCCTAAAGGTGTCACCCATGAAGGGGGTGATGAGATTTGGCAAGAAAGGGAAGCTCAGTCCCAGATATGTAGGTTGTTCACGCGGACGTAGGAATCCAATTCCGTTTTGGTTTTGGGTTCCTAATTTGTTTTGGACTCAGTTATTTTATTTAGGGTTTTCTACATCTATAAATAGTCCATAGAAATAATTATTGGGAAAAAAAAAGAAGAGACTTTTGAAGGAAGACACTTTGTAAGGAAAAATTGTCAATACTTTTTAGGGTTCTTTTCTTCTTCTTTTTCTTAGGTATTAGTAGCTAAAGACCCTTGTTCTGGGGCTGCGGCCATGGGTAATTGTTGAACATCGATTGTTTTGAATTAATGTTTGTTATCGTTTAAATTACTTTTGTATTCTTGTTTTAGTATTTCATGCTTGATCACCATAGAAATAAATTTATTGTCTATTCTTGGATTCGAGAGATAAAGAGGTAGATAGACCAAAGAATGCAAAGAGCTTGTTCTAACTTTGTTTAGATTCGTGTTCAGGAGTGACGCCCGGACGAACACCTCGCTTGGTTACGAAATAGGATGACATATAAATGCTCGCCAATTAGGACTGCCTATCCCCGCTCAACGATGTAGTTAGACAGCTAGTTGGAGTAGGCGATTAGAGGTCGAGAGATCATGATCATAAAATCAATCATGTAAATCAGTAATTTGATAACCTTAGTTAATTCATTACATGAGATGCGATACATGAAACCCTATGCATGTTGCAGCCCTGGAATTGTCTCAATCACTGTAAGTTAATCTTAGTGTTTAATTCTTGCATTCTTTTATTTCTTTTGACACTCTTAAATAAATAATTAGACTAGTATAATTTAGTAAATAGTTAATTGACAAGTCTCTGTGGGTTCGATATTTCGGTTCTTAAAGATCCACTTATTACTTGTTGCGACCACGTACACTTGCGTGTGCAATTGGAAGCAACAAGTTTTTGGCGCCGTTGCCGGGGACTTAGAAATTAACTATTCTTCTAGGTTATACATCTTATTTTTATTTATTTAAAATTTTCTTTTTTTTTGTTTTATTAATTAGTTTTTTTTCCGAACAATAATTTTTTTTCCTTTGAATAATTTGGTACTCTTATTGATATGACTGATTGGGATAAATCGTGGTTGGGTGAGAAGTATCCTTGTAATTAGTGTAATGGACCCCATTTGGATATCGAATGTCCTATTTGTCATATATGTGGTGGTCAATTTGGTCATTGGAATGGTTGTCTTAACTCTTATCCCCCTCCCCCCTATTATGATTCTTCTGTTATCTGTGATGTTGACAGGGGTGATGAAGTGGGGAATGCCCAAAGAGGTGGAGGTACGCAGAATTATGGGAACACGCATAACTCAAGTTGGAGGAACAACCCCAACTTCTCATGGGGTGGAAATCAGAATCAACACCAAAATCAGGCTCAAGGGCAGAACTAATACAGACCACAAGGTAATGGACAACAATTTCAATAGCAAAATAATCAAGGTGCGAAGCAAGGGGGCATGACTAAGGAGGAGTTGTTCCAAAAGCTAAGTACATAAATCAACAACAAGTTAGGAGAAGAGTTGAGAAACACCCAATTAGCGCTGAAAAATCTGGAAAGGCAGTTCGCACAATTGGCTAATGCAGTCAATGCGCGTCCTCCTGGAGATTTTTCGGGTGACACGGATCCTAACCCAAGGCAACCGAATGCGGTGAGCACAAGGAGTGGATTACAACTGGAAGAATTAGCTCCAAAGAAGAGAAGTTCTGAGGCGATGAGAGAAGAAAAGAAACCCGAAGAAGTGGTTCAAGATGCGAATGTTGAGAGGATTGTTCCTCAATTAAAACCACCCCCTTCGTTTCCTCAAAAGTCCAAAAAGCAGAACGAGGACACATGCTTCGGTAAGTTTTTGTCTCTCCTTAAACAAGTTCACATTAATCTCCCTTTGGTTGATATTTTGCAGGGAATTCCCAAGTACGCCAAGTATGTGAAGGAGATAGTGGAGCAAAAAGAGGAATTCCAACCATTCAACTATACCTTATTCCTTAATGTCAATGTTGAGAAAGAGTACAAAAGTGAGAATGTTGTAAATAATGTTGCTTTGGAGTTGAGGCATCTTGGATCTCATTCAAAACAATTGACTATAGATGAGGAACAAGGCCCCGACAGCCTAAAGTTTTCTAATCCACATAGACAAAACGACATTCCTCACTTAAGGGCCAAGAAGTGCAAGATGCGACATTTATTACTTGGTTCTGTTATCTTTATACCACTGCCCCTAGAGAGGAGCAGAAAAATTGATGCGAAGTTAGGGATACAATTCATAAGTTCAAAGTGGAAAGAAAAGTAGTGAATTTACTTGTGTCGTGCCACGACATTAAATTAGGCGCTTATTGGGAGGCAACCCAATTGGTAGTGTAGCTTCTTATTTTAATTTTTTTGTAGTGTCATTTTTTTTTTCTTCTTTTCTTTTGGTCTTGTTTTTGCAGATTAGGGGAAGTCTGAGTACCCAAGAATTTGGAGCTAAGGAGCACGTTTGAGCTTAAGGGTGGGGTGATGACCCTTGATGAAAGTTAAGAGAACATGCTACTAGCTAGGCCTAGAGGCCTCAGGGAGATTTCCTAACCCTTGTTTTAAATTTTATTTGATGCTTTGGGGACATAGCATCTTTTTAAGTGTGGGGTGGAGGAATGAATTCCTAGTTTTTACTGCTTTATCGAGTCTTTTTGTATTTTTAGGTGGGTTCCTCGGCTTTTGTTTTCGGTACTTTTCCTGAGAATAGTCCCTTTGAACCGATAGGGAGTAAATTTTTATTTATTTTTTTATTTTTTAGAGAAAAGAAAAGACCCTTTTGAGTTGTGTGATACTTGCTATTTAGGCCTAATTTTAAGTAGTACGTTCTTGTGAATGCTTGATTGCTAATGAAATTGCAGACTCTTTGACACTTAGGCTCATGGTTGTGACTTTGTTTATAGCTTATTTTATTTTGTAGTTTGTTATGATCCTGTCTCTCTTAGAAGTGGAATTGATCCATCTTGATTGATACTTGTGCCATGTGTGGTGAGAATTTGCTTATTCCATGTTTTGCATCTTTGTCTAGAACTTGCCCTGCATGTTATTGAAGCGAAATAAAAAGTGTTGCTCAGTTTAGGAGATGATAATAGGCTTTCTTTGATTTGTCTTGTAAATTTTTGCCTTTTCAGATATTATATCACTAGTTCGCCCTTTTGAGCCTGTAGCCTTTTGTTGGTAGCCATATTTTGCCCTTAACTATTTTGTTGAATCCCTAGTTTTTGCACCTTGCTTCCTTGAGCACTGTAGCATAGACTGATTATAATTGTTATATCTGGAAAAAGAAAAGGGGTGGTTGAATGACAAGAGGTAATCAATGATAGCTACAAAGTGATGAAAAAAGCCCTCTTCGAAAGAATGTGACATGAAAAAGAAAAAAAAATCTTTGAGAAAAAAAAATGTGAAAGAAAAAAATGATTGAAGCATTCTTGAGATGATGAGAATTACTAGTGAAATAATTGTTGAAGAGAGGGCTGAAAATAAAGAGAAGAAAATAATGGGTGATGAAGTCTAAAAAAATACAAAGTGCTTAGGGAAGTGTGAGTCACTATTATATAATTTTCCTACCTGTCCCTTAGCCTACATTACAACCCTTAAAAGTCCTATTTGATTCTATTCGAGCATGCTTAATTAGTGGAGATGTACATAATGGGCAAGCATATGGTTCTTTGAGCATACATGTGAATTTTCTTTGTGAGTGTGAGATTTGATCTTTAATGTGAAGTCCTTAATTTATATTTAATCTTTTGAATTGAGTGTGTGGACTATTTCTTCTTGTGAGGGCACTTGTTTCATGATAGATAGGTGATGTTATTAACTTTCTTTGATGAGAGTAGGTGAGCAAGCTTAAATTTGATGAGTTCAGAGTCTTTCCTTGAGGTTAGGAGGTTAGAGGATTGTTGTTTATTTGGATGTCTTGCATAATGAGCGGGAATTGTACTTGATGTTTTCAAATTTCAATATGGCCTAATTGTTTGTATCAACCAAAGTGATGGCTTCCTAGTATGATTTTTGAGATGAGCTTTAATGTTTGCTTGAGGACGAGCAAATGTTTAAGTGTGGGCTGTTGATCTGAGGCCAAAAATATATTTTATTATCATTAATTGCCTCATATTTATTATTTATATTTGTCTTTTTTGAGTAGGAATTTTATGGATTGTGCTAAATAGTGTATTTTATTTATAGGATTAAATTGGTACAAAGTTGAAGAAGTTTGGAGCTAAAATGAATTAATTATGAAAGATTGAAGAAGGAAAATCAAGCAGGCAGCTTAATAGATTAAATTGAATATTATATTAATATTTATATATATGGAAAAGTTGGGCGAGGAAAGCAAATTGAGGCGGTTGGGCAGTGTTCACGCGGACGTAGGAATCCAATTCCGTTTTGGTTTTGGGTTCCTAATTTGTTTTGGACTCAGTTATTTTCATTTAGGGTTTTCTACATCTATAAATAGTCCATAGAAATAATTATTGGGAAAAAAAAAGAAGAGACTTTTGAAGGAAGACACTTTGTAAGGAAAAATTGTCAATACTTTTTAGGGTTCTTTTCTTTTTCTTTTTCTTTTTCTTAGGTATTAGTAGCTAAAGACCCTTGTTCTGGGGCTGTGGCCATGGGTAATTGTTGAACATCGATTGTTTTGAAT
Source organism: Solanum appendiculatum (assembly GCA_018342035.1). Taxonomy (NCBI): domain Eukaryota; kingdom Viridiplantae; phylum Streptophyta; class Magnoliopsida; order Solanales; family Solanaceae; genus Solanum; species Solanum appendiculatum. The sequence continues at coordinate 53,286 of JAGDQO010001908.1, read as the reverse complement.
TAATGTTGGTTATCGTTTAAATTACTTTTGTATTCTTGTTTTAGTATTTCATGCTTGATCACCATAGAAATAAATTTATTGTCTATTCTTGGATTCGAGAGATAAAGAGGTAGATAGACCAAAGAATGCAAAGAGCTTGTTCTAACTTTGTTTAGATTCGTGTTCAGGAGTGACGCCCGGACGAACACCTCGCTTGGTTACGAAATAGGATGACATATAAATGCTCGCCAATTAGGACTGCCTATCCCCGCTCAACGATGTAGTTAGACAGCTAGTTGGAGTAGGCGATTAGAGGTCGAGAGATCATGATCATAAAATCAATCATGTAAATCAGTAATTTGATAACCTTAGTTAATTCATTACATGAGATGCGATACATGAAACCCTATGCATGTTGCAGCCTTGGAATTGTCTCAATCACTGTAAGTTAATCTTAGTGTTTAATTCTTGCATTCTTTTATTTCTTTTGACACTCTTAAATAAATAATTAGACTAGTATAATTTAGTAAATAGTTAATTGACAAGTCTCTGTGGGTTCGATATTTCGGTTCTTAAAGAGCCTTGGAATTTCGGTCCCGAGAATTCATTCAGTTTCTTCAAGTTCTCCATAAATTGCTTAGACCTAGGGTTCCCAAATCTTGGGAATCCATTGAAAGTTAGCTGCTATAGTTTCATTGCACTAATTACCTGTTTTCTTGGAGAATTAATATAGTCCCATGTACAGAACTCAGAACCCTAGCTTGTATTGATTATCATCATATCATGAATTATACTTGCTAGACAGATCAGTCAGAAAAATCATGCTCCAGTATTTGAATGCCATATTTTCAGCATATTTATGTTGCATTCCCAGATAGCATGTCAGTATTTTGAGCTACTCAGTATATCAGTTGCATTGTTAGTTTTGCATACTCAGTTGGGAGTAGACTTTGCACCGAGTTGGACTAGGGTTCAATGTACCCTCAAAGTCCTAGAACTACCTGGCAACGCAGGTTCAGAAGTCCTCTTTGTTGGGCATCAATTTTAGTGATCACGCCACAGTCATGCCTTTATACCCTGGCAAAGTATATTGGGTCCTCTCGATGGGGCGTATACATCGGACTCCACGTTTAGCTCACGTGGTTTACGTCGGTTAACAGTAGCTCCCACAGTCATACTCTTAATGCATTGACCATGTTATCAGTATTTACTTCAGTATACAGTTCAACATGTTATCTTCATGATTAGTATTTGGTCATTGCATCTATCTCAGTTTTCAATTATACTCCAGTACAACCCTTTCTCTGTGTTCAGTTATATTGCTCAGTTTATATCGTTCAGTTTATATTGTTCAGTTTATTATCTATATCCTACATGCTCAGCACATTCAAAGTACTGACGCATACTTTTGCGCTACGTCGTTTCATGATGTAGATTCTGGCGCTCAGTATCCAGACCGGGCTTAGCTCAATTTCCAATTCGTACTCAGCAGCTTCAGTGGTGAGTCCTCATAGTCCGAGGACATTTCTTTATGCTTTAGTTTAGATAATCTGTTATCAGTCCTTCAGTATTATTAGAGTTAGCTGGGGATTTGTCCTAGCAGCTAATCAGTTTTAGAGGCTTTCAGACATAGAGTCAGTGTTCAGTGTTTTAGGGTTGTTTCCCCTGGATATTCAGATATATTTTCATTTGGAGTTCTTTAGTTTTGACTCCCTTTATAGTTGTGCTTCCGTTTACTTAGTTATATTTCAGTATGCTTGTGATATGCCAGACTCAGGGTTAGCTTGGGGCCACTTGTGATCCTAGGTCCCGTGTTACATCTAGTGGGTAGCCTCGGGGCTTGACACAAACAATGTGTTTCAAGATCTAATAAGCAAGTTGGGAATGGAAGATATACATTCACCCGCTTGAGGGGGAGTGTTGACTGATAGAGGATTTCCATGAAGATATTCTTGTTATCAAGATATGATCCTCTAAGATGGGAAGACATCCTTCATATCAAAATATGATCCTCTAAGATCTTAGGATAATTGTGGTAATCTAGAATATCATATCACTGATTCTTTCTCTTAATGTAAAATATATGATTTTGTATAATCCCAGATTTCATGGGATTTAGTTGATTCTATTTCACAATCTCTTATGTATATATAAAGCCATGTATATGATATAGAAAAATAGGAATTAAATTATTCAACAATCTTATTCCACATGGTATCAGGGCTTTAGACTTATTCCTAACCAGTTTTATTCATCTTATCTTGAAAAATCTCATTTTGCTATCTGTATCTTCCCAAACCATGTCTGAAAATGGTAATACCGCAAATATTCCAGTCTCTAAAAATTTTTCTACAATAGTAGAGAATAACTCTATAGTTTCAACCAGGGATTTGCAACATTTAGCTTCAATAGGTAGTTGTTCATTGGCCTTCACAGGTATTTCTTACTCTTTTATTACTAATGTCTCTGACAAACTACACTTGAGAGAAACCATCAGTAGTTGACAAAACATAGGCCTAATTTCAATTAGAGTTTCAGTGGAAGTATTTTAGAGTTGGACTTTTGTTATACTGGTATATTTGGGAAGATAGCTGATTCAATTGGAGACCTCAATTTTCTTTGGTATTTAGATCTCTCTTTAAACCATTTATCCATCTCTATTCTAGAATTTATTAGCACTTCTAGGTAACAACTTCACTGGTAATGTTCCATCAACTATCTCAAAATTAAACAAACTCATTCGTTTAGATCACTCTTCCAACCATTTTGGAGGGTCGATTTCAAAATTCATAGGCAACCTCATTGCAATAACAAAGTTAACACTTTAAGGTAACAACTTCATTGGTAATGTTTCTTCAACTATTAGAATGTTGAACAAATTGAGATACATAACTCTCTCTTCCAATAATATTGAAGGCTCAATTCCAGACATCGTTCCCAACTTTTCAGAGCTATCTATTTTAGATTTCCAGACTAACAATTTCACTGGCCCACTCCCCTATTTGATTGCAACCTCGACTCACCTTCAAATATCAGACTTGCAAAACAATATACTAACTGCTCCCCTTCCCTCTAATATAAGTGGACTTCATAAAAAATCAAATGGATATAAATTATTCTATCTGCATATGATTCTTACAATTCTGAATACATAAGTGCATATGATTCTTATAATTTTGAATACATAGTTGTTACGGTTAACTATCTAGATTTATTTAGCACTGACCAAAAAAGAAGTTGACAATAACACATTGTATGTCTTATCTCAATAAATATAGATTACACAACAAAATGGTACTAATTAAGAGAAAAAATAGATCGTTTGAGTACGAACAAATTGATTTTAACGGGAAACAATGGTAGAAAATGATCTTATGATAACATAATATGTCTAATGTTTCTGGTTGTGTCTAAATGAACCATACTTTTTCTAGAATAGCATTCAGTCTAGTGATGTTCTCTACTGAAATTTCTTGAGTACGAACAAATTGATTTTTATGGGAAACCATGATAGAAGATGATCTTATGATAACATAATATCTCTAATGTTTCTTGTTGTGTCTAAATGAACCATACTTTTCCTAGAATAGCATTCATTCTAGTGATGTTTTCTACTGAAATTTGTGTACACCAGTGACTAAGCTCACCATGCTTAGCTTTGATAATCTCTTTTGCTTTTGAGTAGATCAGTATTCTTTAAGGCCTACTGTTGATGACTTGTGACTTATGTGCTGATTATGTGGATTAACCTGTCTACTTGTTTATAATTATGGTTATATATCCATTGCTAACTTTTGTCGGCCTATGATTTCTATGAGTACATAGTGTTTGTATTGATGCTACTTCTGCACCTTTTTTGAGTGCCGACTGTTATCCAGAGGTATCTACGAGACCTTGTATTTTGCAACACTACTTCCCAATCTGAGGGTGAGTTATTATTTCTATCCGAGCTACCGCATATCTTCTTTATTCTTATGTCTTTCTTTTCAAAATTTGAGACTATCACTTAATACATAATTATTTTTACTCTTACACTTTTTAGTCAGATATTTTAGTATGATGACTTTCAAATTCTGGGAACGTAGTAGTTTAGACTTCCGCTATTTTATTGATTTATTTTGAGACTTAGAGTTATTTTTGTTCATCCTCTATATTTTAGTTGGAATTGTTAGATGCTGCATTAGTTAGGATTTTAAGCATTGGTTCACCCACAAAGGAATTGGTGTAGGTGCCATTAACGGTGGTTTGGGTTGTGACATCGACACTTTAACCCATTATTATTATTCTCAGCTTTCGCATTATTCAGTGTTAAATCTTATAGTATGCCAAAACAAGGATTGCTTGGGATCAGTAGTGGTTCTGATTTCCGACCACACCCAGGGTGTAAACTCGAGGAATGACACTTTTAGCATATTAAGATTTGCAATAAATATTTAAAAGCGAACCTAGAATTTTTAAGCTTATGATTTCCATAGAGATCTAAAGATTATTCTATATGATAATAATTATATTCACAGTCAAATAAATTATTCACAAATAATTAATGGATTTCTTAAACTCACATGAGCTCATAAGTACCACGATAAATTTATCATTGTATGAATTGGGGTGAAGGAAATGAAAGCATCGAATTGGCATACTATGTGTTCATTATAATAAGATAAAATATTCTCTAAGTTTTCATTATAATAAGATGAAATATTCTCTTATACCTCAAACATGTCTTAATTGTTGCTCTCAACAACAAGGACATGTGCAAATTCCTAAGATACAATGTGGTTTACATCCACAAGAACATCTACCCATATAAATATTGTCTTTCTTGAAAGAAACATTTATCCTTGTTCTTACAGGACATACACATTTTTCATCATAACAAAGCACAAATCCAAGTTTACAAGAACCAGGATTACAATCTTTTGATGTTTGACACTATTGATCTTCTCCCAATACTTTACATGATTGTAAACCTATATCAAAACAAAATAAATGTTAATGTTACTAATTCAAGTAAATTCATCGACAATACATAGAATTTAAACATATATAGTTTCTTCAAGTTACTAACACTATGTTTATAATGAAGTTCAATCAATTAATATCGGTATGATCTTGTGATCATAGTCAAACTTGTAAACTTCAAATGAAAAAATATATTTTTTCTAAATTGCACTTTATACGTCAGAATTTAGTGGGGCAGTAAATTTAACAAAAAAATAAAATTTTAAAACATTTCATAATATTTGTATAGGTATACCAGGTTTGGCTATGACAATTGCCTCGGTAGAGCCATATAGTCAATCAAAATATCTAAATTTACCCAAAACTATCAAATTAATTTTTATGTATTCTCTGTAATAATTTGATGCATACCCTAGTGAGAAATTAAATAGATCTAAATAAACCCTTAAAAAAATAATAAATATCCAAAATATCCTTATTTGGGTTCCAATAAATCAATGAAATCGGACTCATTGTTCTATGATGAAAAAATTGATATTAGGAGAAAATATATTTGAGACAAAAGATAATAATATGGATCAATAGGTGAACATATAACAAATGTAATACAATTCGCAAATGTTAACCTTTTTTTATGTACATAGCATATGCCAGTATCTGCATGTGTATAAAGAAAAAAAGTTACTGGCACACCGTATATGAAGAGATAAATGAGAAGGATGGAGGGATAGGGAGAGAGAAGATGAGGGGAAAGGAAAATAAACTTAACCAAGCAAAATAAACACACAAAGAAGAGTGAATACAATGGTTGATTCCTTCTTCATCTTCTTTGTAACTTTACTATATCTCAATGATAATCTTTTTATTTTGTATATTGATTCAAAACACAAGTCCTAATATATATAAAACATAGGTGGTACACCAACTTGCCAAGTGAATTCAATCAAAAAAAATTTAAATCTAGAAGAAGTGGGTAAATTACAAATTAAATGCAACTAGTCAACTTGAAGATAAAATTAGGTGTAATGATCCTCCAGGTCATTTCCACTATTTTCTAATATTTTCGGATTTTAGAGCTTTCCTATAGCAGCCCCAAGAAATTTATGACTTGTTGAGACTGATAGTTCGGTCATCGGGATGTTCGTTTGGGTTTTGTGCAAATTTCTGTATTTTTAAGCCTTCGAAACTTGATCGATTGACTTCGGTCAAAGTTCTGGTAGATGGACTCAGAACGTAATTCTGACGGTTTCGTTAGCTGCAAAACATTGAGTTTGATCTAGAAGGATCTCTAGTTCATGTCCCGAGGCTCCCAGTGTGAGTTTGAGATTTTAGGTGAGATGTTGGAAAGTTTAGCCTAGAGTTGACTTCGATCAACATTTTGAGAATTAGTTGTCGTATGAGAATTCCAACAATGGATTAGCCCTGGAATGCTGAATTTGGTCTAGTAGGACCTTTAGTTTGGGTCACGAGGTCTTCATTTTGATTTTGGACACTCGATTGTTTTCTTTGTAATAGTTAAAGTGTTGACTTCAGTCAACAAATTTATTAAATGACATCAAAATGTTGTATCATTGATTCCATTGAGTCCAGAATATCGTTTACAATCAGATTTCATATATGATTTGTGTTCATGGGACTCCGGATGAGTCCGGAGAATCAAAACCAAAGTTTAGCCTGAGCTGGTACTGGTGCAACCGCTTAAACAGCCTCCTCTGGACTGCTTTAGCAGTGTTTGACCAACTTTGACCAGCCGCTTAAGCAGCCAAAGGACTGCTTTAGTCGTACCTGGGGGTTGTTTATAGCCCAAATTTTCAGTTCGTTGGTTCAACATTCAAAACGTGAAAATTTGTGTTATAAAGCTCTTTTTGAGCTCAATGTAGTTGCTAATTGTTGGTTTTTGTAGGGGCTTTGCATTAGGGACTTTGGAGCAGCATTGTGGACTCATTTTTACGATAATTCCTCACATCAAAACCTCTTTTCTCTCCTTTAATGGTGGTTCTTGAATTCTAGTTTTTATGGGCTGATTTGGATGGGTTCTCAAGATTCGATTGTGATCAAATTTCGAGCACAAGTTCTTTGGGGTTGAAGGGGGCTAGTTATTCAATTTTGGAATTCTGCTAATGGGTCCCACGAGCCTATTTTGGCTTAATTTTGGGCCCAAGTTATATTATAGCAATATGTGCATCGTTCTTCTCGTTGTAATGCGTATTTGATGTTAATGATAGTTTAGAGGCATTCGGAGAATGTGGTGAGGAGGTGAGCAGCTCGTGTATAGTTCGAGATTGCAGTTCAGCTTCGAGGTAGGCTACAGTCTACTTTCTCTTAGATTGTGCTTCATAAGATAATGTTTAACATAAATTGTGTGTGAGTTAGGATTGTATGTAGCGAGCTTAAGATTCTCTTCCTAATTCTTAATTTATTGATTCTCTTATGAGCCTTAGGCTAGTTTAGTATCATGAAATCCTTAGTTTAGGTTGGTAATTCCTTGCTTATGCCTTACTTTAGCGTTGTTAACCCTTTTAGGGTGGATGTTTGATGCTTTGTACTAGTTTGATGTGGCAAGTGCCTTAGAACAAGTTTTGATGATCCTATAGTTATTATTGCTACTTCTTGTAATAATTTCTATGGTTTGATACCCTCTGCTAGTGCAGGGACCATGGGGTTGCTTGGTATTGTGAGAACTCACCCTGATTAGACTTGTAAGCATGGAAAATCCCTATCTCATGGTTAGACTTTGGATTCTTTGATGCATATTATCACTGTAGGATGGAGTTAGGTGTACTTTGTTCCTTTGGGTGGTATCTTCAGGAAGATATGGAGATTATTGAGTTACTCCTTTGAAAGTTGATTCTTTATAATTCCTTTCATTACCTAAATAGAGATTTTTTTTTCTTATATTATCATTGTTGAGTTGGTTGGAGTATTTTGGGCCCGAGGCCTTGATTGAGGATCATCTGGATTCCAGGTTACTTTCTGTGCTTTAGGTGTGAGGTATCTCGGTCTTATGCCTTCTATGATTTGAATGTTATTGTTTGGATGATGGTGATGGTGTGGATTGCATTTGTTTCTCATTCTCACATGACTTGTAGTACGGCCTTGGTGCATGCATCGGTTCTCAGCATCTTCTTTGAGAAGTAGGGTTCTTGCTCGAATTACTTCTAATTGATATTTTTATGGGAGTCATACTATCTTTATTGTTTTATAAATGGACTTTGAAATAAAGAGGCATGGAGGATGCACTCAGTTTTTACTTGACCGGTTGGAGAGTCACTTACCCTTTCTATATTGTTTGTTCTATTTTATCTCCGTCACCATGATGGATCGGATCCAACCAAATTGATTATGTAAGACATGGATTGGTATTAGGCAGGTATATACATATGTGTGATCCATTGAATAGGAAGAAGGAGGCACATGGGTCCTACCTGGTTTTCAGGGCAGGAGGTAGGTGTATATACCTTGGCACAAGGCACTTGGCACTGATGGTACTACTAATTTTATTGCATAACTCGCATTCATATGCATTTCCTATCACCATCATAATTGGTTGTTGTTTGTACTTGTTGGTCTTATGGGGGGGCGTACGGGTTTAGTTTGTTGTTGTGTACCTTCTGGGCATATAGGGGCTCAGTAAAGTTATTGTTTAATTGATTGTGTACTTGAGGAAGTATAAAAGGCGGTCCCTTGTTTGATGGTAGATACTGCCTTTGTTCTCTTCTAATTGACATTCTTTATGTAGGGTTTGGTTTAGAATGGCCTTCTTGGATTTCACGTGATATTTGTGTTTATTCCAATTAGTATGCCTTCGACTAGTTGTCATCCTTAGTTGAGTTTTGTTGTAAATAGGTTTCTAGCTTAGCACCTCCGCGTATGTCCCATTGCTTCATTTACTTGCTTCCTTTATCCTCTTTTCCTAGTATCAGTTTGTTTCCTATTACGAGTTCCTGGTTATTGCTTTAGTTACTTGTGATACATCCTCCATTCTTACATGTTGTTTATGCCTCCTTTATCTTTGGAGCTCAGTTGGCCTATGCTTACTGAGTGTTACTTGTTAGTACTCATACTACACTTCTGCACCCTGCAGATCATACCAAGATTTCTCACCGCTGATTTGAATCTCGTGCGAAGTAGCTCTTGGGATTCAGAGACTGATTGAGCTCCTGATGTTTGGAGTTGCCTATCTCCCTCCGTTTTGGCTAGGATTAGTCATTATTTTGTATTCAAAGAAATTTTGTATAATTGTATTATCATTGTACTCCTATTTTTATTAATTGCTCAAATACCGACTGATACTAGGTCTTTGGGGTTTATTTTCTATATTGATTTGATTCTCTCCTTCATGTGCTTCTTATCATTACTATTTATCTTCCAAATTCTTTTCTTTAGTGCGATAGCTCGTTGCTTCTACTTATGGGCTGTAGATTCGGCTTACCTACTGGTGGGACGTAATAGATGCCATCATAACCTAAGATTTTGGGTCGTTAAAGATTGGTATCAGAGCTCTAGGCTCATCGATATCGTTTGGTTTAGAATGGCCTTCTTGACTTGTATGTGATATTTGTGGTTATTTCGATTAGTATGCCTTCGACTAGTTATCGTCCTTAGTAGAGTTTTGTCTTGAATAGGTTTCTGGATAGCGCCTCCAGGTACGTCCCCTTGCTTCATTTACCTACTTCATTTACCCTCTTTTCCTTGTATCAGTTTGTTTCCTATTACGAGTTCCCTGTTATTGCTTTAGTTACTTGTGATATATGCTCCCTTCTTACATGTTGTTTGCTTGCTTTATCTTGGGAGCTTAGTCAGCCTATGCCAATTGAGTGTCATTTGTTGGTACTCATACTACACTTCTGCATCCTGCAGATCATAGTACGAGTTCTCCTCGTTGATTTGGCTCTCGTGCGGAGTAGCTCTTGGAATTCAAAGATTGTGGTTAGCTCCTGATGTTCGGACTTGCCTATCTCTCTTCATTTTGGCTAGGAATAGTCTTTATTTAGTTTTCAGAGACAGTTTTGTGTAATTGTACTATCCTTGTACTCTTATTTTGATTAGTTGCTCAAATATCATTGATACTAGGTCTTTGGGGTTTATTTTTTGTATTGATTTCATTCACTCTTTCCTTTGCTTCTTATCATTATTGTTTATGTTCCGAATTCTTTTCTTCTGGGTGATAGCCCGTTGTTTCTAGTTCCAGGTTATGGATTCGTCTTACCTATTGGTGGGATGTAGTAGGTGCCATCATGACCTGAGATTTTGGGTCATGACATTAGGATCCCTATCCACTCAGTCACCACTCTCGCTACGAGTAGAATTACCTTGGAACTCATACGCTCTATCCCAAGTCACCCACATCCTTCCATTGCCAACTCTACTGTCTAGGCCATTCCACCCTCGTATCAAATTATAACCTAACCCTTTTTATCACATAGAGATTTCTCGAAACACACATCACAATAAAGTGGTACTAACCTGGAACTCTATCCATTCCAAGGCCTCAGGCCAAAAAAATATAATCATAAAGCGATAAAAGCTCGAACATAACTAAAAAGACACAAATCCAACCCAATCAACTCAACCTGCCTAAATATAAGTTTTACACTACCTTGAAGCATTTTAAGGATCCTATATTTTTAACCAAGATCAAGGATCAACCTAAACTAAGGCTTATCGACTAAACACTAAGCTAAATAACTCGAAGATGGCCAAAAGCATAGTCTAAGGATCATGCAAACCTAAAGCCTCATCCTAATGCCTTTCTAACAATCAATACTACTCAATATATATATAATCTAACTAAGCCAAGTCTAAAGAGTAGAAACCATTGTCACAACCCAAAATGGGATGGTGAAATTATCAGTGGCGCGCCGCGCCAGCCTATGTCCGACGTTCCCGGTGAAATTAAGTTAATTTAGGATTCCTACTTGGGCCATAATTATGATTTTATTTCCAAAACTCTATAAATAGGACCCCTAGGGTTATTTAGTAAAGGGTCGACTACTTTTTGGTGTGCAACAACAAGAGATTACAATTCATCTTAGGTTTCAATTCTATACTCCTTCTTTAACTTTGAATTTGATGAAAACTATTGTTTTTGAGTTTATGAACATTATGAGTGGCTAAAAGTCTTTGTTCTGGGGATGTAGCTACGGGTTATTGTTGGATATCGAATTGCTTTGGAATTAATTATTGGCTATCGTTCAAATTACTTTTGTATCTTTGTGTTAGTATTTCTTGATTGGCCATCATAGAAATAAATATCATGTCTATTCTTGGACTCGAGAGACGAAGAGATAGATAGACCAAATGATACAAAGAGCTTGATCTAACTTGCATATCACTTGTTTAGATTCTTGTTTAGGAGTGACGCCCTGACAAACACAAAGCTTGGTTACAAAACATGATGAAATATAAATGCTCACCAATTAGGACTGTCTATCCCCGCTTAACGATGTAGTTAGACAGCTAATTGGAGTAGGCGATTAGAGGTCGGAAGACTATGATCATAAAATCAACCCTATAAACCAGTAATTTGATAACCTTAGTTAATTCATTGCATGAGATACGAAACATGAAACTCAAAGCATGCTTCAGCCTTGGAATTGTCTCTTACTTGTTAAACACACATCGAAATCAAAGTCATCCTTGTTAGTTAATTTAATAATTTAATTTTTAGTATTAGTACTAAACATAACCCATCTCATATTGATAACCCTTTCTTTAAATTGTAGAAATAATAGAATTGATATAAATTGATCATAAGTCCTTTGGGTTCGACAACTCGGTTCTTAAACGAACTACATTACTTGCGCAATCACGTACACTTATGTGTGCAATTGGAGCAGTATCCTAGGAATTTGCGCATGTCCTTGTTATTGAGGGCAAAAATTTAGACATGTTTGAGGTATAAGAGAATATTTCATCTTATTATAATAAAAACTTAGAGAATATTTTATCTTATTATAATGAACATGTAGTTTACCAATTCGATGCTTTCATTTCCTTCACCCCAATTTATACAAGGATAAATCTATCATGGTACTTATGGGCTCTTGTGAGTTTAAGAAATCCACTAATTGTTTGTGAATAATTTAGTTGACTATGAATAGAATTATTATCATGTAGAATTATCTTAAGATCTCTATGGGAATCATAAACTTTAAAATTCTAGGATCGCCTTTAAATTTGTGTTGCAAATTTTAATATACTAAGAGTGTCATTCCTCGAGTCTACACCCTAGGTGTGGTCCGTAATCAGAACCAATACTGATCCCAAGCAACCCTTAGTTTGGCATACTATAAGATTGAACATCGAGTAAAATGTAAGCTGAGAATAATAATAATGGGTTAAAATGTTGATGTCACAACCCAAACCACTGTGACTAGCACCTACACCAATCCCTTTGTGGGTGAACCAATGCCTAAAATCCTAACTCACGCAGCATCTAACAATTCCAACTAAAATATAGAGGATGAACAAAAATAACTCTAAGTTTCAAAATAAATCAATAAAATAACGGAAGTCTAAACTTTAAATTCCCAGAATTTGAAAGTCATCGTACTAAAACATATAACTAAAATGTCTAGAAGTAAAAATAATTATAGAATAAGTGATAGTCTCAATGTCTGGAAACAAAGACATAAGAACAAAGAAAATTTGCGGTAGCTTGGACAAAAATAGCTCACCCTCAGATCTGGAAGTAGTGCTGCTAAATACAAGGTCTCGTAGATACCTCTGAATCACAGTTTGCACTCAAAAAAGGTGCAGAAGTAGCATCAATTCAAACACTATGTACTCGTAGGAGTCACAGGCCGACAAAAGTTAATAATGGATATATAATCACAATTACAAAACAAGTAGATAGGTAATTCCACATAATCAACACATAAGTCACAAGTCATCAGAATCATCACAAAATACAACATCCGTCACAATCCAAAGTCGGACCATGATGACACCTATTATAAACCCCCACTAGGCAAGTCAAAACTCAAACAACATGCGATAAATAAATCAAGAAGTAACTAACGCGAAAGCAATAATAAGACATAGAATAGGTCTGTATCATAGATATGTACATAATGGTACAAACTATACAATAAAGGCCCAAAAGTGACCAGACAAGACGAGGATATTAAAAATAAAACTCCGGACCTAGTGTCATCGGTACAAGAGCGTCTAAGTACAGAAAAGGACTATGTACAATAGTCAACATGCCTGCTTGTAGCCAGGGGTATTTTAATAATTTAAATATTTTTGTAACACCCCAAGATTTCTAAGAAAGGAAAGTGCGGAATTTAACTGAAACCAGTAACCTACGATGGCTACCTACGGATCGTAGGTGGGACGATAGGTCGCAGGTAGGGAACCGTCGTTGGCATTGTGTACTTCAAGATTTCCAAGTTTTTTAATCTATACCTACGGAGCAGCAGGACGAGTCGTAGTTCGATTGACGGTCAGTAGATATGCCTTGTAGGTCTCCCCAGACTTAGTCTAAATTTTGAATCCTAAGTGCTGAACTACGGCTTCCATGTACGGTCTGTCGATGGGCCCACGAGCTGTACAATGGAGTCGTCGTTGCAGGACCCAAAATGGAACTCTCTGAATCTAACGACGGAGGGACAGTATGGTCCGTCGTTTGACTTACGGACCGTAGGTCCCCACCGTCGATCGCCCCCGACAGTTATTATTTAAAGGCTTTTGGTCTTTTTCCTAATTGATTACCTATTAATCTAAGTCGGTTGTACCCTTAACCCAGACCCTATAAATAGATCCTAAGTCTAATTTTACTCATTCCTAAATTCTTCTCTCTCTAAGAAAGAGTTCTCTCAAGCTTCAAGGAAGAAGAAGACTAAGTTCCTCCATTGAAGACCATCAATTTTCATCAATTTCTTGTGGATTCTATTGAGGTATGGTAGTATTCACCATTTGGAGCCCTTTCCTCCAATGGGTCCTCACTTTCTTCAAGGTTTAATCTCCTAAAATTGAATTAGGGTTTTGATCAATTCTTATGGTTTCTTCAATTATGATTTCAATTGTTGATTTTATGATTCCTAGTGTATGATCTAGCGTGATAAAGTAATTTAGTGCACGAATTAGCGTGAATTACATGATTTGATGTAAAGATTGCATGAACCCCCATGAACCCATGCTATTTCTCCCCAATTTCCTAATTTATGCTTTGATTATTGGGTTGAGCTATAAATTGAGTAATTTTATGAAATATCTATGAATCTATGCATGAATTATAAATTGAATTGAGGATGAATTTATGAAATTAGGTATATTCAAGTCAAAAGCATGATTTTCCTTTGTTATGTGAGTTCCTTCAAATATGGTCAGATTGCCTTGTTTATGGTCTTTTAAGCATGAGTTTGCATTGAATTGCATGATTTGAGTCGAGCTAGCATGTACCCATATGAACTCTATGATCTATGAGTTATGAGCATGATGAGCTAAGTAAAGTAGAAGCTAACGAACTTATGCATGTCTCATATAAGGTAAAAGATGAATTAAGGGTGGGTGATTTGAGAGTAAAGTACCAAAGTTATGATATGATGATGCTATGGTTGAGTTGTGAAAGTTTTTCTCATGTAATTCTCCCTACATGATAATAGAAGAACAAAGAGGCGATTACCCATGTTCTTAAGGAGCTATTCTAATGACGTAAGCTTGGACTAGTCCATGGAAGATGAAACGTCTATAAAACATGAGTTAGCTTGGATTGGTAACCCTAGTTGTACCTTTCCATGGATAATGATATGAATATGTTAATGACTAATCCGTGGGAATTATGCTTAGCACCGAGTTGATATTGAGATGGAAGCCCTCCCGTTAGTAGAGGCCGGGTCTTCTAGTGAAAGCTCTCCTGCTAGTAGAGGCCGAGTTTTCTAGATAGAGCTCTCCCATTAGTAGAGGCCGATTCTCCAAAAGAAATATCTATCCCATAAACTATGTTGCCACCATAGGATGATTGTCTACATAGACATTAGCTAGTGGATCCACGTAAGCTAGAAGTTCATGGTCTTACCTTGGCAAGTAGAACACCTCTTTTCGGTGTGGGGGTAGACACTGGATTCCATGTTGATAGCTCACATGGTCTTATATGTCGGTTAAGGCTTTTCCCACAACTAACGAGCACAAGGATGTTATGATGATTCTAAGTAAAGTAAAGAAAGATGATTTAGCCTGCTTTGGCCATGGTCTATGTTTTATGCTTCTTATGCTTTATCATGTTTTAGCTTGGCCATTGCATTTCGTGCTTATGTCTCATTCTAGCATGTTTATGTGTTTTATGAGCATTGCTGTCATACTTAGTACCTAATTGTGCTAACGCATACTCTTGCCTACATTAACTTCTTTTGTGTAGGACTTGGTGATTCACCATCCACTCGTGGCTAGAGCTTAGTAGAAGATTTGATAGAAGACTTGGTGAGTCCTCATCCATCCGAGGACATAGCCTAGTTGTTCTTATTTTCATGTATTTCTTTCCATTTCGGATTGTATTGGGTTACGTCCCAAACTTTACTTCTTTATGTTAGATTGGCTTTGAGACAATGAGATGTAGACTTCCGCAATTTCTTTTAAAGCTTTGATATGAAATCTCTTTTGAACTCTTAATCTCTATTAACTTGTATATGTGTATGCTAAGTGGCTTTTATGAGGCCTCTCGGGGTCTTGTACGCCATGTCACATCTAGGGGGTGCCTTGGGTCGTGACAATTTTCTTCTTTAAAACTTTGTCTTTTATTGCTTGTAGCTAGGGGCATTTTGGTAATTTCAATATTTTCTTCTTTAAATTTTTATCTTTTATTACATTATATATATATATATATATATTATGTAAAAATTATTATAAATCATAATAATTAATAGCTTAAAATATTTGAAAATATATAAAAAGTTTTCTTTAACTCTCAAAGTTCCATCTACACCACATAAATTGGGATAAAGGGAGAGTAATATATTATATAAAATATGTAAAATATATTGTAAATCACAACAATCAATAGCTTAAATAACAAAAAGAATTTATACCACAATAATTAATAACTTAAATAGCAAAAGGAATTTATAAAAAAAATGATTGACTCTTGAAATTTCTTTTGTATCACATAAATAAACGCAAAGGGAGTAATATACATTATGTGAAAATTACTTTAAAAAATACTATAAATTACAATAATTGGCAACTTAATATATATATATATATATATATATCTCTGTGTGTGTGTTTAAAAAAATAAAAAATAAAAATTGGTTGACTCTAATATTTAAAAACATGTTAAAAAATTGGTTAACTTCAAACTCCATATCTCATAAATTAAAATAGAGAGAGTAATATATATTGGGCCCCATGCTGGCACGGGGTCCCGTATCTAGTATTTATATATGTAAACTAGTATATAAATTTTGTCTAAACTATTAGTAGTGATATTCATAATTTTATAATAATTCATCTTTTATTTACCACTATTTGTCTTCGTCGACGCGCCTACTTCACAAGGGCATTTTCAAAAAAAGTTAAAAAATTACTTTTTTTATTTTAATTTAAATACTGTTCTGTTTTTTGAAATTATGAGACCCGCTATAGCTTTGACCTTTAGTTTTAAATTCATATATTCTTTAGTTGTAGCTTTATTATTTTGAATATCACTAATATTTATATAAATATTATAACTACTTTGAATAAAAATATCAATTATCGATGAAGAAAATTGTGAACAATCCCACCGGGATGTGCGGACACCTACTCGAACACCTACATAGGAGAAACCTTACACCCAAACTGAGACATTAAATGCGAACCTGAATAAATTCTAAGCTAACACCCTATTTACATATAGAAATACTCTTAACTCAATTTATAAATAAATTCTTTTTGTAAAGAATTACACTGAACCTTCCTCAAGGAACTAGTCTAACTAGGTACAAGAGTTTCTAAGAGGGTACACGGTTTTAAATTAAGTAGACACAACTCCCACCATCAAAGAAGAAGAGTAGAAGTTGTCATAGAACATCTTCGTCTTCACCTATATATGAAACATCACTGAATCCTACAGCCAAACTATGCCAAGTGGCATAGCTAGAGTAGTATCAGTACAAACAACACATAATGCTAGGCATCATCGGTCGATCCGAATCCACCACCAAATAATCAATAGAAACATGAAACTTGAAGATAAAATTAGGACCCCGATCCACTAAGTTACCACTCTCGCTACGAGTAGCATTACCTTGGAACTCATACGCTCTATCTCAAGTCACCCACCTCCTTCCACTGCCAACTCCACCATCATGGCCATTCCACCCTCTTTTCAAATTATAACCTAACCCCTTATATCACATAGAGATTTCCCTAAACACCCATCACAATAAAGTCATACTAACTTGGAACACCAGTCAGTCCAAGACCTCAGGCCCAAAAGAATAAAATAATAAAGTTATAAAACTTGAACATAACTAAAAAGGCACGCATCCAACACAATCAACTCAACCAGCATAAATCTAAGTTTCATGCCACCTTGAAGCATTCTAAGGATTCTATATCATTAACCAAGATCAAGGATCAACCTAAACTAAGGCTTATCAACAATATGCTAAGCTAAATAACCCGAAGATGGCCAAAAGCATAGTCTAAGGATCATGCAAACCTAAAGCCTAATCCTAAAGCCTTTCTAACGATCAATACTACTCAACATATATACAATATAATTAAGCCAAGTCTAAAGAAAAGAAACCATTTTCACTACCCAAAAATAGACGTGATGACACTCGTCTTATCCCATCAAGACAAGTCAGCCAAACTCCAAATATTACGATAAAATACGGAAGTTAAAATAAAAATGAAAGTCTAACAACAACTAAATAAAACGTATAACAAAGTCTTCTTAAATTAAATCCAAAACTTGGTTGTCACGTGTGCAAGCCTCTAATGTATTACAATAGGATTGAAAGAAGTAAACAAGTTTCAATGATGTTGTCTCTAAAGTAGGACAACATCATAAATAGGAGAAAGAGGTCCACTAGAATGGAAAATAGCTAGCTACCTCACAAATCTCCATAGGAAGCCTCGGACACGAAGGGAAGAGAGAGTATCACGAAGATCCGAGCTCATAACCTACACAAATGTAGTGTCACAACCCGAGACTACCCCTAGTCGTAATACGTTGCTTAGAGCCACAAGTGTCCCCAAGCTAACCCATGGTCTAACATAGCACTAAGATTTATACAAATAATAACTGAAGATAACTCATGCGTAAGCTAAGCTGAAATAAATCCAAAACAACTAAATAGTCAAAACAAAATTCATCTGAACAAACCATAAAGCTGAAACTTTTGTCTGACTCTCTAAAAGCCTCTACTAAGATGAGTAGCTAAGACAAGCCCCTAACTAACTCTAACTATATGAAACTGAAAGATTAACATAAAGAAATAACAATAGTTCTTGTCCTCGAAAGATGCAGAGTCACCAAGCTCCTGCTGGGATGATACCAAAATCGTAATAACTGCGGGCTAGATACTGAGTATCTGAACCTATATTATAAAATAATATAGCGCAAAAGAGTATGCGGTCGGTACTTTGAATGTACTGAATATGTGAGATAAACAAAATAATTTAACAAGCTGAACATGATGAATCTAAGATGCTGAACTGAATATAAAACTGACATACATGAGCTGATGCAATGACCAAGTAATAAGCATGTAACTAATCAAAACTTTACTGAGTAAACTAAAATACAGGGTCATCAAATATCTGAGACTGAACTGTGGGAGATACTATTAACCAACATACTCCATCTGAGCTAAATGGAGTCCAACCTGTACCCCAGCTAGAAGGGTGCTCTGTACTTAGCCAGCTAGAAGGGTGCTCTGTACTTTGCCAGGGTACGAACACTATCTAACGTGTATCCACTAAGCTGATGTCCAGAAAGGACTAAGTTGTCAATCCTGATCTGACGGGTGACCCTTAAAACCTACGTTGGCACGTAGTTCTGAGACTTAGGGATTGCTACGAAAGGTCTCAGTCCTAACTGAAGGGTGAGCCTTCATCCTTATGTCTGCTCGGTGCTAAGTAATACTCTCAATTGAATTATACGGGTAAACTACATAATATTGATAATACTAGATAGCTAAATAATACTGAAATATGAGACTGAAATAATGAATGCTTCATCTGAAAGCATCATATACATGTGGAACTGAAAGATTGACGGTACAACTTATCATAATAAAATCTATTATCCTGAATAAAGCATGTAATTTAAGCAACACAATTTTAAAGACATGAATTTTCCCTATTCTGAGGGCTTAAGAAAATAACTATATAAGAATATTGAAATTTAGCTGAAATCATGTATTCATGGACTATTCATGAAGAAAAATTGAAATAAGATGCAATTTATGCTTGTCATATGAACCCTAGGTTCTATAGAATTTGATTAACTGAAGAATAAGGTTTTATTTGGGATTTAATGGATGAAAAGATATCCATCAATGAAATCTCACATACCTGGAATGGAAAACCTTGCTAATTATTTAGGAATTCTTGGAGAAAAGCTTTGGACTTGGATCTTTTATATCTTGAACTTGAGAAACCCTTCTATGGAGTTCTTGAAGACAAAGTTTATCATAACTTATGAAGTCTGAATGAATATGGATTTTGGGTGAGGTTAATAGACGTGGGTTAGGGTTATGTGATGAGGAAAAGGACAAAAACACCCCTCTTAGAATATGAAAAGAAGAGAAAACTAGAAGAAATTTCAAAGGACATGTGCGGTCATGCAGCTGAAGCCTTGATCACGTGGCACTCGCGCACACCTAACAGTGGCACTGACCTTCCCGCGCGGTCACGCGACGGACATCCACTTCGTGCGGCGGATTGCGTAGAAAACGTAGTGCCCATTAAAATGGGCATAACTTTTACCACATACCTCAGATTGACGAACGGTCGAAGGCGTTGGAAAGAAGGCTTCATTACCTTCCATTTTCTTGGTATTAATCCACAAAAACTCTTCAAATACTAGGAGTCCCTTATAACCTTAGTTCACATCCAAAATACTTTCCACACTTAAGAATTGATCTCAACCCATAAAGATACAATTATAAATCATCGAGTTCGAGCCAATACACGTATGGAGGATGGTTCGGATCTTTGCTTAGAAGTTGTGGGGTATTACATTATCTCCCCCTTGGGATCATTCATCCTCGAATAAAGATCAAAACTAGAATAGACATGTGAATAGAATAAGCTAAGATTTTTAAGGCTATTTCTGATGTATATAATAGCATAAATTGAATTTTACTAATAATAGGCGTCTAGAAATCAACAATAAGAATGTCAAAGCACGAGCTAAGAGCGCAAGAACTAGCATAGGCATGAAAAACATAAACAATGGCATGAACTTGGTCTCCGCTAGCCTTTGGAGATTTGGATAGAGAATTCTTATAACATTTTGAGGAAAGAAATCATAGGCATAATTCATGTGAGACACTGACATAGATTCATAAAGTATGAACAATATAAATTTGAACATGGCAATACACCATCTGGAACTACTTGACATGAGATGTGGGTACCATGGGCATGAGGTACAAATAATTTTAATATGCCTTAAGCGATACAACTGCTAACTTTTAAGATTAGAAACACTTCTTAACTATATTTCTTTTCTTGAATACTGCCCTTCATTAGCTGTCACTTATAACCCTCATAATGATACACATGTCTACTTCTACTCAAGTCTGAGTCTAACTATATGCTCTCACAATGTTCAAGCCTTACCTGAACTCACAAGGTATTACGCGTACAATGAACATACTAATCCTATATTTTTGTAGGAAATTCAATCTCAAGAATACAACTTCTTCTTACCGGACCATTCAACTAACCTCGAGTTCAACTCAAGAAACTACTAGTGCATAATTCATTCATTCATATGCTATTAACATAATATTCAATCGAATCACTATAACCACTTCACGAGATTTCCTAATGTCTTTACAAGCTAAATTTTTCAAGAAACACTACCAAGAGACACACCAAGACTTTTCATTTAACTATATGATATAATAGATCCTTGATCTGCCTCCACATTTATAACCTTAGGTAGAATAAGCATGCCCCGATCTTCATAATAAAGGACAACTACATTACCTTCTCATCTAAAAATCATCATTTAGCTGCTATTAACACACGTATCGTAACATAAGGAGGGTCACTAAAGAACTAGAGTATGAGGATCTAGAATAAGAGAGGTAATTCTAAATCATAGCTTATACTTATCATGACTTTGACACTCATAAATGGGGAACCTGAAGAGATAAGTGTAATAAGCCCGAGTACATTATATACTTGAAGCATAAAGCATACATAGAGAGGCAATCGAAGTGTAGAACATGTTATAACAATCTATCACTATCATGGGTGAACTTAAGTAGGATTTAGAACAACGGAATCATTGGCATGATTATTTTAAGAAATATGATCTGAAAACATTCTTAATGTATTATGATTTCACAAGTGTAACACCCCAGAAAATTTCTAAGTTAAGACTCGAACCATTCTTGAATTGCGATAAGGTCGTACTGAGTGATTCTTAATTGTTCTTAGATTATAAGGTCAATTCATTAGTGTGGAAATGGTTTTGGGTATCAATTTAAGTCCACTAGAATCCCCTAGCACAAAGTTGAGTTGGAAGCTTCCCTACCGAGTGAGGTTTGACCTAAGATTCTACTTAGGTCAACTTCAAATGATCATATCTCTTAGCACATAATGATTTAGGTAGTCCATAAGTATATCAAATTGAAGGTCTTTGAGTCCTCTTTCCAACGCCACAAAGTTTGCTCCATTTGAAGCTTGGAGTAAAATGTTATCCCTGTTTGAGTGAACCCTCTCTATTTAAGGCACTTCATTCGTTATAGGAAAGGGTATTTTGGTCTTTGCCTTTTTCCCACTAGGCATAGCACGTTTTTCCTGACCCAATTGAGGGTCTAATCAGATTCTAAATCACCTATTCACATTCCTAAACACTTAAGGTTTTAGAGCGAAGTTTCAAGAAGAGAAAAAGAGGATTTTCAAGCATTCTTCAAGATTCGTCGATTTCGCCAAGAACCTTTGTTCTTACCAGGTATGTAAGGCTTCCCATAGTTATGGACTTGTTCATCCTCATTCCAATCATGTAATTAGTTCGTTAATTCACTTATATAATCGTTCATGTAAATGTTCTTGAAGAGTTCTTGAGTTTTAAGTTTCATTCTTTATCAATAGAGGTCTTGAGTTCTTGATGTGAGGGTTTTGCGAATGAGTGGTGTTTCTTGATAGAATTTGAGTGGAATTTTAATAATTTTATGTTGGGTTTGTGAATCAAAGAGAGTTTGGAAGAAATCAATTGATTCTAGATGAAATAGGACCCGAAATTGAGCAAGAAAACTCGTCAAAATTATGGGCAGGGGTGTGGTGTGGCACGCCATGAAGGCGTCAGAGCTAGCCTTCAGTAGCTTAGGGCCTTGATCCCCATGCCAT
Organism: Solanum appendiculatum; assembly: GCA_018342035.1. Lineage (NCBI taxonomy): Eukaryota > Viridiplantae > Streptophyta > Magnoliopsida > Solanales > Solanaceae > Solanum > Solanum appendiculatum. Next base: position 30,825 of record JAGDQO010001908.1, on the reverse strand, counting down.
TAGTGCACCCAAAACTTTCAACTAAAGTTTAGGGCCTGGCGTCCCATGCCAGCAGTACACCAGGGGTTGCTAGGGCCCATTTCTTCTTTATTCATTCGGGCATGTTCCTTTAACTTGTGGCTATGCTTCCCCACTCTATATTAGCTCCTATAAGCTCCATTTACCATTGAAATTTCATGCATTATCCTACTCATATGTCTTAATTTACATTCCAAACTAAAGTAAGTTTAAGAGGAAAGTTCAAGAGGTCTTTTTGAGTAATTTTGAGAATTCTTCTGTAATAAACAATGGTTTTGAACAAAGTCTTAAGAAAGTAAATATGAGAATGAGAAGAGTTGTATTCATGATTGAAAAATAAAGAGTATAAGGGAACTAAGTATTCCTAAATGTAACACTTTTACATTTAAAAGAGAGAAACATTGATTTCTAAATGAGTTATGAGTACAGAGAGAATTCTGAAAAGATACCTCTTTTAAGAGAATCTATTGAGTAATTACCTCAAATTGAGAAAAGAGAATGTTTTTAAACATTGAGTATGAGTGTATATATTTATTGGGAGTAGTATTGAGCATCGATATGGGGGAGAGTTCAGACAACTCACAGCCCCCATAAACCATGTATGCCAACATGGGTAAAGGATTCATACTTATTAGATGATTTCCTAAGTGCCTTCGGGCAGAGATTAGTGGATCCACTTAGTTGAGGTATCCTATACCCTGGAAAGGTATAGGACAGTTCTGGCAGCGTGGGCAAAATGTTGTATCATCACGTAGCTCATAGTAATGGTTGTCGGTTAGAGAAACTCCCAAAAGAGTACTTTCATTGTATTTTAACATAATTTTCTTTGAGTTATTATATTATACTTTGTTAAGCTTAAAATGATTTTATCTCTAATCATGCTTTACGTTGAGTTGAGTTGAGTCGAGCTGAGTTGAGTTGAGTCGAGTTTAGTTGAGCTGAGTCGAGTCAAGTTGAGTTGAGTTGAGTTGAGTTGAGTTGAGTTTAGTTGAGTTGAGTTTAGTTGAGCATTTCTTTCAGCCTGGTCAGTTCAGTATATGCTTTTATTGCATTTTTTCGGTAAGAGTTTAAATGAGTTTTCCATAATGATCTATACTATATTTCAGTTGAGTTACTGCCAGAGTTTCAGTTTTGTTATATGGTTATTCAGCTATATTACATACTCGTACATTCAATGTACTGATGTTATTCGACCTGCATCTTTTAATGATGCAGATACAGATACCTAGGATCATCAACAGGAGTTTCGTTGAGATCACTTCATCCGCTTGCCAGCTTTTAAGTAAGGTCTCCTTGGTTCCGGAGGACTACAGCTATATAAGTTGTCAGTAGTAGCTCTTTGAGATGTCGTGGGTCTTGTCCCGATATCCTTCCTTAATAGTAGAGGCTTCATAGATAGATAGAGTTGAGGAGTCTCTCAATATTACTTCTCTTGAGTTGTTTTACAAACTATAAGTATTTCTATTAAGTATTGTCCAGACTTTATGAGTTGAGTGTTTGGGTTTATCAGATTTAATGCAGTTTAGGCCTATTATTGCTTGAGTTAGTTTTCCGCCTGTAGTCAGCCAGGATAAGGGTTTGCTTGGGGACCAGCAATGGTTCTCGAGTGCCGGCCACATCCAGGGTGTAGGCTTGGGTCGTGACAAACTTGGTATCAGAGCACAGGGTTCAAATGCCTAGGGTGTCTATGAAGCCATGTCGGTAGGATCTTATTTATGGTTGTGAGGGCCCCACTTCTATAAATAAAAGACTACAGACATTTAAGAAAAGTTTTCTTTCTTTCATACTCTAAATCATACACTAGAACGGTGTCATAAGGAACTTATTCGTACTCGTGCGTTTCTCAAATCCATTCGACTACCCCTCATACTCTAGTTAGTTGAAAAGCAAAGTCTCAGATCCTTATAGATGAGTTACTCTCAGCAAAAGTCTTGAGAAAGTCAGGAGGCTGCAGAGAGGCTGCAGAGAAGCCCGTGTGTGAGCTTAAGTGTTTGAAGTTGAAAGAAGTCACCCTTATTCATATGAATCGTGCGTTCAAACTAAAAGCGAGATGTACTCCCAAACTCTCTTCTCTAAACCTTATTCAGGTGAGACCCTTATGAGGAAAGTGTGTTTTAAAATGCTTGGGTAGTATTCCCACCCGAAGGATAGTGTGAGTCATGATATTATGAGTAGTAGTAGTAGAAGTGCCCAGAGTTAGAAGTATATATTTAGAAGAGTGGTAACCTAAGGGATGAGCATAGTTATTGAGTAAAGTATGTAAGTTGTAGCCATGCCAGTAAGTTATTAATGAGAAGTTTTTCCTTATAGGTAGACTAAGAAGTGATGAGTTGGTGTAGAATTCATGATAGAAGGTAGAGTACGAGTTACTAGACCAGAGAGAAGTTTATATGAGGTATTAATTCATTAGTATAGACCAAGTATAAGTGTTGAATAGAAGATCCGAGTATTTATGATGCGATAGATTTAAGCTAGACCTATGATTTTTAAAGGAGAGCCCCATGATATTCAGAGGGTCATAGATCTAATTAGGCAATGATGTATAGTTAATGAGTAAGTGATACTTAAGTGGTGAAATGGAAGTGAGGTAGTAATCTATAAATAGGTAGACTGAGAGATAAAGGTTGACTACTTGTCATGAGATCATGGTGGGTGAGTATTTCTTAAGTTTATCTAGTAGTTGTAAGTTAGTATAGTAAGCGAGAAATTTCATTGATATCTATGTTTAGTAATAAACACTAAGCTTGAATTTGAGATTTGTGTCGTGATCAAAAGGATGGCAACATAAGGGTGATGATGTTAGTTCGAGATCTAATCTAGTAGGTTTGACATTAATTAGGTGAAAAATTAAGGTGTTACTTTTGATAAGTGTGAGTGGTACAAGTGAGGTATTATGACTCTTAGATGAGAGCAAGGGAGTGTGGCTAAGTCATTGGATTAGCAAGAGCATTAAGAGGTGTACCTGAGATCGTATGTAGTCAGACGAGGTTCCAATTAAGTTAATGATTTTTCATGTGTGCCTAGATAGTATATGTGTGTTGTCAATATGGAATAGGCTGATGTAAGCATTATTTTTTTCCCTTAAGAGTTAGATGAAGCAGCCTTATAAGCCAATGGGAAGAGGTTTAGAGGAGCATCTTAGAAAGAGGTCTTAGAAGGAACCCTATTCACATGGAGGGTTTAAAAACCATGAGATAAGCCTTTCCTAAGAATTAGAGTAAAGCGAATGTAAATTAGTTTAGAGATGATGGAATAGATCCATAACCTAAGAGTATCAGTTTCATACCTAAGGGGGGAAATGATAAGCTGAGAAACCAAGTCAAGTGTTGAAAATCATATAGAAGGTGTTCAGAAAGAGTTAAAGTGATATATCGATCCATTCATACTCTAGCATATTCATCAAAGTTCAGTCGTTACAACATCCTGTTGATGTCGTTATATCAAGATTGTGTTCATGACTTATGCTCATACACATGAGAGAGATTCACTTACATGCTCAGTTCCCAGAATGAGGGGCAAAGACTTTAAGCCATTGATCTCAATCTTACTCCATAAATTTATGGATATCATCCTCATGATATAAACTTATTCATATAAGCACTCGTGTCTCATAATATGCTCACTCTTGTGAATTCATTATTTACTCTCAATGGCTAGCAACATAATGTTATGTCATGCATATTCTTATATCAAAATTCTCGAATGAATCGTGTTGATGATCCTTCGCCCTAAAGCTCTTTCAATGATCCTTTCAGTTTTGATAGTGATGTGGTTGATAGTAGTTGAATGATGATAGAAGAAGAGAGTTGATGTTGTTTATTGTGGTAGTGGTGGTGTTTTCTTTTATTTCCATCTAGGGTTATAGTGTGGAGGAGGAATAGGATGGAGTTTTACTATACGTAATTGTCAAATGAGAGCAATTAGTCAGTTCCCAGTAGTAATGCATGAAATTTCAGTTGGTAGAGATGATGAGAGAATGAGAAATTCTTAGAAGGATTGGTTAGCAGGAGTCCATGGAGTAATTATAGTACTAAGCTTGAATGTGGTGTCGTTAACATGTGGACAAATGCATGATGCATTAGGTGTTTCTTGATATGGAATCAAGGTTGGTTAAATGTGGTTATAAGAAGAAGTATTCTTGGGATGAGGTTCCCTATAGAGGTATAGAACCTGAATCTTGTGGTTTAGATTAGTATAAACATCTCATGTGTAGCACCTTGTGACTTAGAGATTAGGCTTGAACAATCAGAGCAAGCGATTTGATTTAGATATTTATAAGAATAGTCATATACTTTAGTGGGAGCTATGAGTTGCAGCTTATAAAGTGTTGTAATCAGAAAGGAGAGTATAGTTGAGAAGTGTTGCTAAGCTTAAAAGTTACCAATTATATCACTCAAGGCATAGTAGTCATATTCTTACTTCGTACCCGGATATCCTTGTTTCATGTCAAATAATTTCAGATAGAGTCTGACTATGTTCAAACTGATATCGTTCATGACTTATGTGCTCTAGTCCAGCTTCAAAACTATGAGTATCAATCAGTTCCGCCTATGTTGGGAGGCAAGATCAGAAGTCAAGAGAGGTAATGATAGTAACTTTTTCCCCTCCATTCTCAGTAACCATCATTCGAGGACGAATGATCCCAAAGGGGAGATATTGTAACACCCCAGAAAATTTCTAAGTTAAGACTCGACCCATTCTTGAATTGCATATAAGGTCGTATCGAGTGATTCTTAATTGTTCTTAGATTATAAGGTCAATTCATTAGTGTGGATATGGTTTTGGGTATCAATTTAATTCCACTAGAATCCCCTAGCACAAAGTTGAGTTGGAAGCCTCCCTACCGAGTGAGTTTTGACCTAGGATTCTACTTAGATCAACTTCAAATGATCATATCTCTCAGCACATAATGAGTTAGGTGGTCCATGACCTATCAAATCGAAGATCTTTGAGTCCTCTTTCCAACTCCACCAAGTTTGCTCCATTTGAAGCTTGGAGTAAAATGTTATGTCCGTTTGAGTGAAGCCTCTCTATTAAAGGCACTTCATTCGTTTTAGGAAAGGGTATTTTGGTCTTTTCCTTTTTCCCACTAGTCATAGCAAGTTTTTCCTGACCCAATTAAGGGTCTAATCAGATTGTAAATCACATATTCACATTCCTAAACACTTAGGGTTTTACAGCGAGGTTTCAAGAAGAGAAAAAGAGGATTTTCAAGCATTCTTCAAGATTCATCGACTTCGCCAAGAACCTTTGTTCTTACCGGGTATGTAAGGCTTCCCATAGTGATGGACTTGTTCTTCCTCACACCAATCATGTAATTCGTTCGTTAATTCACCTTTATAATCGTTAATGTAAATGTTCTTGAAGAGTTCTTGAGTTTTAAGCTTCATTCTTTATCAATGGAGGTCTTGAGTTCTTGAGGTGAGGGTTTTGCGAATGAGTGGTGTTTCTTGATAGAATTTGAGTGGAATTTTAACAATTTCGTGTTGAGTTTGTGAATCAAAGAGAGTTTGGAAGAAAATTCATCGATTCTAGATCAGTTAGGACCCGGAATTGAGCAAGAAAATTCGTCAAAATTCTGGGCAGGGGTGTGGCGTGGCACGCCATGAAGGCGCCAGAGCTGGCCTTCAGTAGTTTGGGGCCTAGAGCCCCACGCCAGCAGTGCGCCCCAAACTTTCCTCTGAAGTTTAGGGCCTGGCTCCCTACTCCAGCAGTACGCCAGGGGTCACTAGGGCCCATATCTTCTCTCTTTATTCGGGCGTGTTCCTTTAAGTTGTGGCTATGCTTCCCCACTATATATTAGCTCCTATAGGCTCCATTTACCATTGAAAATTCATGCATTATCCTACTCATATGTCTTAATTTACATTCCAAACTAAAGTAAGTTTAAGAGGGAAGTTCAAGAGGTCTTTTGAGTAGTTTTGAGAATTCTTTTGTAATTAACAATGGTTTTGAACTATGTCTTGAGAAAGTAAATATGAGAATGAGAAGAGTTGTATTCATGATTGAAAAAAAAGACTATAAGGGAACAAAGTATTCCCAAATGTAACACTTTTACATTTAAAAGAGGAAAATTTTTATTATGTATGAGATGCAACTTGTACTAGTTGTATGAGTGATTATTATATTGATATTATATTCAGATCCATGGACCCACACTTCATTTTTCTTCTTGCCCTTTTGTTTCTCTTTCTTACTCTTCTTCTCTTTCTTCATTTTTCTCGATTTTTGTTTTTTAATTCTATTTTGAAATCAATTTAATTACTTCCTTAGTTTATACAGATGAAAATAATTATTATTTTTTTACTGATTTGTTTTAACAGAAAATATTTTCCAAATTATAATTTTCATTATTATATAATTAAATGATATGATTATTATATAGTTAAACGATATGAGCATAGAAAAATTGAAGTTAATTCTTTGAATGGTCACTTATGTCATGAAAATTGATCACTAAAACTATTTTTATTTCTTTTCCTCCCTTTTTTTCATTTATTGTACTTTAAAAAATTTCGCCTTCATATTTCGTGTGTTTTTAACTTCTAATTTTAGGGCCCATTTAAACATAAAAATTTATTTATAAAATAATTTTTTAGTATATTTAAAAATTTATTTTTGATCATGAAAATTTGAAACACAACTTTTTCTTTTTGAAGATATATTTTAAATTTGGAAAACATGTTGGTATAATGTGTTTTTTCAACTCCCTTTTCACTTTTGAAATTGTATTTAAGTATAATATGAACATTATTTTGAATATTTCTTTTTGGAAAAATAAAACATAACTTTATTTTCAAATCTAACTCCATATATTTCAATACAGAAAAAAAAATTGTAGTCAAACGCCTAATAATAACAATCATAACCATGCTTTTATGTTTATAACTTCTAAATATTTAATGTGTAATTTAATAAAAAGTGTTTCATTTTGTTTTATATATATATATATTCAATTGTATTTATATTAGAGATTCATTTTACTAAACTAGTCTTATTAATGATATTTTGAAATTTAAAATTTAATTATTAATATCTTATGTAGTTATTTAATGATAAAAATAATAATTTTTAAAAATATTTTCTATTAAAATAAATAAGTAAAAAAATAAATTATTTTCTTTTATATACAAATTGAGGGAGCAATTAAATTGGTTTCAAATTAGATTTTGGAGAAAACAAAAAAAAAAAGAGAAAAAGGGGGAAAGAGTAAAGTAAGAAAGAGAAACAATGCCAAAAAGAAAAATAAAGCATAGGTCCCACGCAATCAAAATAAAATATTAATAAAATAATATCCTCATACAACTAGTACTAGTTGTGCCTCTTACATAGTAAATTTTTTCTTAAAAGAGGGAAACATTGATTTCTAAATAAGTTATGAGTACAGAGATACTTCAGAGCAGTTACCTCTTTTAAGAGGATCTTTTGAGTAATTACCTCAAATTGAAAAAAGATAATGTTTCTAAACATTGAGCATGAGTATATATATTTATTGGGAGTAGTATTGAGCATCGATATGGGGGAGAGTTCAGACAACTCACAACCCCCATAAACCATGTATGCCAACATGGGTAAAAGATTCATTCTTTTTAGATGATTTCCTTAGTGCCTTCGGACAGAGCTTAGTGGATCCACTTAGTTCAGATGTCCTATACCCCGGCAAGGTATAGGACAGTTATGGCAGTGTGGGCGAGACGTTGTATCATCACGTAGCTCATAGTAATGGTTGTCGATTAGAGAAACTCCCAAATAGAGTAAAGAGTACTTTCATTGTATTTTTACATATAATTTTCTTTGAGTTATTATATTATACTTTGTGAAGCTTAAAATGATATTATCTCTAATCATGATTTATGTTGAATCGAGTTGAGTTGAGTTGAGTCGAGTTGAGTTGAGCCGAGTCGAGTCGAGTTGAGCTGAGTCGAGTCTAGTTGAGTTTAGTTGAGTTGAGTTGAGCATTTCTTTCAGCCTGATCAGTTCAGTATATGCTTTTATTGCATTCTTTCGGTAAGAGTTTAAATGAGTTTTCCATCATGATCTATATTATATTTCAGTTGAGTTACTGCCAGAGTTTCAGTTCAGTTATTTGGTTATTCAGCTATATTACATACTCGTACATTCAATGTACTGACGTCGTTCGACCTGCATCTTTTAATGATGCAGATACATGTACTTAGGATCATCAACAGGAGTTCCATTGAGATCACTTCATCCGCTTGTCAGCTTTTGAGTAAGGCCTCCTTGGTTTCAGAGGACTCCAGTTATATAAGTTGTCAGTAGTAGCTTTTTGAGGTGTCGTGGGTCTTGTCCCGATATCCTTCCTTAATAGTAGAGGCTTCATAGATAGATAGAGTTGAGGAGTCTCTCAATATTTACTTCTCTCTAGTTGTTTTACAAACTATAAGTATTTCTATTGAGTATTGTCCAAACTTTATGAGTTGAGTGTTTGAGTTTATCAAATTTAATGCAGTTTTAAGCCTATTATTACCGGAGTTAGTTTTACTCTTGTAGTCAGCCAAGATGAGGGTTCGCTTGAGGACCAGCAATGGTTCTCGAGTGCCGGTCATGTCCACGGTATAGGCTCAGGTTTTGACAACTAGTCACCAAGAATGTATCCTGAGAACATATGACTAAGCATATTGAGAAATCATGAGTGCATGCATCATGAGTTGTATATCACAGAGGTAGATCGGACTTCGAAAAAGGTTTAAAGGGTTAAAGGCTATGTCCACAATCTTAAAACAGACCATGGACCCCTCACTGAAGCCTAAACAGCTTGTGAAAGGGACCACGGTCCGTTTAGGGAAGAGGCCCAATCGTTTAAGGGCTGCTAGAGTAGAAGTACACCTTGAAAGACCCCTACACGGTTCGTGAAGCCATGGACAGCCCGTTTAGGGGAGGCCTCCAAGCCGTCTACAGTTTCCAGGCAATGGGTCTCCTGGATGGTTCCCTATACAGCCCGTAGGGCCCCTATACAGCCCGTGGGGCCTTGTATGGACTATCCTGCCCTCCGTTTAGATGATCTCATGAGTTTTCACGTTAAGGTCAACTTCAAATGATCATATCTCTCAGCATAAAATGAATTAGGTGGCCTATGACCTATCAAATTAAAGGTCTTTGAGTCCTCTTTCAAACACTACCAAGTTTTCCATAAAATGAGTTTGGAGTAAAAAGTTATTCCCATTTTTGTGATGAACTGTTGGGCAGGTGAAGCTTGATGACTAGCTAGACGGCCCATAAGTGTTTCACGAATCGTGAAGCCTTAAACAGTCCGTGAAACCTCCCTTTTAAGGCACCTTTTCAGTTTTAAAAGCTGGGTCATTTTGGTCTTTTCCCTATGTATTTGGTACTTAAACTACGTCGTTTTAACCCCTATTCTAAGCCTAAACCACGATGTTTACACCTAATTAAGGGCTTAGAAAGTCTTAATCAGTTCTTTTATGTTCATTAACACTTCAAGCCATTAGAGAAAGGTTCCAAGAGGAGAAAAGTTAGGGTTCAAGCGTTCTTCAACTTTCTTCGATTTTACTAGAGAACTTCGTTCTTCCAGGTATGTAAGGCTATCATAGTAATGGACTGGCGTTCTTCAACTTTCTTCGATTTTACTAGAGAACTTCATTCTTCCAGGTATGTAAGGCTATCATAGTGATGGACTGAGTTCGTCCTCACACCTTACATCTACTTTCTATTAGTAAAAGAGATAATCTAGAGTTTTATCCTTAGTTTGGAGTATTCTTGAGATGAGTTTCATAATGAGTACTAAGTTTTTATTCCAAATTATTGAGTTGCTATGCATTATGCTTTGAGATTCTTGAGTTGATTGTTCATGTCTACTTTCAGCATGAACCCTATTGTTGAGTATTCATTGAGTTATTGTTGAGAATCTTTTTAACCGAACAATTGTTTTAAACTGAGTTTTGAGAAAGTAAAGAAGAGATGAGAAAGAGCTTAACCAAAATTTAAGGAAGAGTAAAAGGGAACTAAGTATTTCCCAAATGTTTCATTTTTACATGAAGAAAGAGAATATTCTTTTGAGAAAAGTTAAAAGAGTTTTCAGAAAGATTGAATACAGAGTAGTTACCTCTTTAAAGAGAATAGTTTGAGTAATTACCTCAAACCAGAGAAAGAGTATGTTTTATACATTTGAGCAAGAGTATATATATTTTTGGGAGTAGTATTGGGCACCGATATGGGAGAGAGTTCATACAAACTCACAGCCCTCATAAACCATGTCTTGTCAACATGGTACAGGATCATACTTTTTAGATGAATCCTTATAGCTTAGTGGATCCACTTAGCTGAGAGGTCCTATACCTCGGCATGGTATAAGACAGTTCTGGCACCGTGGGCGAGACGTTGTATCATCACGTAACTCATAGTGATGGTTGTCGGTTAAAGAATCTCCCAAATAGAGTTAAAAGTGTATTTTCATATATCACTTTTTAGGTTGACTTCAAAGATGAGTAAGTATTTTGTAAAGTTTTAAATGATTTAATACATTTATTTCCTTGCATCCAGCTTGAGTACTTTTTTATCTATTGCAGTCCTTTCATTCAGTTATTTCGCTTCGATAATATTACATACTCGTACATTTTATGTACTGATCTCATTCGACCTGCATCTTTTTATGATGTAGATATAGGTGTTCAGGATCATCAACATGCACTTTGTTGAGATCACTTAGCACTCCCGGTTAGCTTTGGTGAGCCTTCTTGTATTCCGGAGGACCCCGCTTTTATTTCTGTTGTTGGTTGAGGTGTCGTGGGTTTTGTCCCGACACCTATCTTAATGTTAGAGGCTTCATAGATAAATAGAGTTGAGGATTCTCTCAGTACTTTCTTTTCCTTTGAGTTGTTTTGGAAATTATTGACATTACTTTGAGTATTTTCCAAACCTTATGATATGAGTACTTTGAGTTTTTGAGGATTTATTTTGTTTTAAAGCTTGTTCTGCTTGAGTAAGTCTTTCTCTAAATAACCAGCGAAGCCAAGGGTTTTCTTAGGGACCAACAATGGTTCTCGAGAGCCGGCCACGTCCAAGGTATAGGCTCGGGGCGTGAAAAACTTGGTATCAGAGCATAGAGTTCAAGAGTCCAAGAGTGTCTATGAAGCCGTGTCTAGTAGAGTCCTTCTTATCGATATGAAGCACGCCACATCTATAATTGGGAGGCTACGCCATTTAGAAACATTTCACTTTCTTCATACTCCTATCCGTGCAATAGAGTTAAACTCTATAAAAGTTTCTTCTAACTCGTGCATACGCGTGGCTTTGTTTGAGGATGCTTTCTTGGGGTGCTTATTTAACCGAGAGCTAAGGGAAGTTAAAGTGAGAGAGTTCCTGAAGGTAAAACAGCAAGCGATGAGTGTGTAGGAGTATAGTCTCAAGTTTACTCAGCTATCCCGATATGCACCGGAGATGGTGGCGGATATGAGAAGCAGGATGAGTTTGTTTGTGTATGGGTTATCCCGCCTATCCAGCAATGAAGGTAAGGCAGCTATGTTGATAGAGGACGTGGACATAGCTAGACTCATGATTCATGTATAGCAGGTTGAGGAGGATAAGTTAAAGGATATAGAAAAGAGTTTCGCAACAAGAGGGCCAAAACAACAAGTAATGAGATTGGACAGCAAAAGACCAGGAATGGGCATCGATCTTCTTCTCAGCAGAGGTCATCTGGACCTGCTCCATCTTCAACTAGTGCACCTGCACCAAGAAACAGGAATGATCGCAATAATCAGAATTCTCAGAATTTTAGAGCTCGGGGTACTCAGTCTCAAGGTTGTGTGGCATAGGGGTTTCGGAGCCCATCTTGTGCTAAGTGTGGTAGGACCCATTAAGGAGAATGTCGTGATGGCTCACATAGCTGCTTCAAGTGTGGTCAAACGAGTCATTTTATGAGAGAATTCCCTAACAACAGGCAGGGTAATGGGGACAATAGAGCCCAATCTTCTTCAGCAACTCTAGCAGATAGAAATACCCATAGAGGAGCTACTTCAGGAACAAGTGGAGGTACGAACCCTTTTGTATGCTATAGCTAGTCGCCAGGATCAGGAGAACTCACGAGATGTTGTCACTTGTATGCCTAAAGTCTTTACTTTTGATGTTTATGCCTTACTTGATCCAGATGCTAGTTTGTCTTTTGTGACTCCTTATGTAGCCATGAGGTTCGGCATTTCCCCCGAATAACTCCTTGAGCCCTTCAGTGTTTCCACACCTATTGGTGAGTCTATTATGTCATAAAGAGTCTATCGTGATTGTACCATCTGTATCTATCACAAGGACACCACAACTGACTTAGTTGAGCTAGACATGGTGAACTTTAATGTTATTCTAGGTATGAACTGGCTTCATGCTTATTATACCTCAGTTGATTATAGAACTCGAGTAGTCAAGTTTCAGTTTCAGTTTCCTAATGAGCCAGTTTTAGAGTAGAGGAGTAGTTCAATAGTGCCTAAAGGTCATTTTATTTCATACCTTAAGGCTAGAAAATTAGCTTTTAAGTGTGCATCTATCACTTAGTCCGTGTTAATGACTCTAGTGTTGAGACACCACCTATTCAGTCAGTTCCAGTTGTGAGTGAGTTTCCAGACGATCTTCCCAGAGTCTGTCTTGAGAGAGAGATAGACTTGGAAATAGATATTCTTCCCGACACTTAACCCATTTCTATTTCGCCATATAGAATGACTCCCGCTGAGTTGAAAGAGTTAAAAAAGCAATTGAGAGATCTTCTTGATAAGGGTTTCATTCGACCAAGTGTCTCACCTTGGGGCGCTCCAGTCTTATTCGTGAAGAAGAAAGATGGTTCCTTTAGAATGTGTATCGATTACCGCCAGTTGAACAAGGTCACCATAAATAATAAGTATCCCCTTCCGAGGATTGATGACCTTTTCGACAAACTTTAGAGTGCCACTTATTTCTCTAAGATAGACATCATATCTGGTTATCATCAGTTGAAAGTAAGAGATAGTGACATACCGAAGACAGCATTTAGGACCCGTTGTGGACATTATGAGTTCCTTGTTATGTCCTTTGGTTTGACTAACGTTCCTGCAGCATTCATGGATCTTATGAACAGAGTATTTAAGCAGTATATCTACATGATTGTTATTGTATTTAGTAATGACATATTGATATATTCGAGGAATGAGTAGGACCATGCTAGTCATCTCATAATAGTCCTCCAAACTCTCAAGGATCGGGAGTTGTATGCCAAGTTTTCTAAGTGTGAGTTCTGGCTTGAGTCTATGGCATTCTTAGGCCATATAGTGTCTGGCGATGGAATTTGAGTTGACACTCAAAAGATTGAAGCAGTACAGAATTGGTCCAGACCCACGTCTCTTACTGATATAAGGAGTTTCTTGGGATTGGCTGGTTACTACAGAAGGTTCATCAAGGGATTTTCATCTATTTCATCCCCGTTGACTATGTTGACTCAAAAGACAACTAAGTTTCAATGGTCTGAAGCTTGTGAGAAAAGTTTTCAGGAATTGAAAACTCGGTTAACCAATACTCCAGTGTTGACCCTACCAGAGGGTACAAAGGGTTTTGTTGTTTATTGTGATGCGTCCAGAGTTGGACTTAGTTGTGTATTGATGCAGAATGGTAAGGTTATAGCCTATGCCACCTTAAGATTTATGAGAGGAACTACCCGACTCATGATCTTGAGTTGGCAGCAGTAGTTTTTGCTCTCAAAGATATGGCGTCACTATCTCTATGTCCTCTTTAATTCCTTATTCTTCCTCAATTCGCATAACACTTGTCACAACCATGTCTCAGAACCAATACAAATGAAATGTTCACACAATTAATGAGGATATGACCATTTGCATATCAATGCACAATTCACAACAACACAATTGTGATACAACATCAATAATAAATTAATAAATCTCTCTAATCATTCTCAACACATCGCACATCAATATTTAATCAAGTTGTCTTTTATTACCCTTTTTTCCTTATTAGGATCATTCAATGTAAGCAAGTCAACCCATCACTCCCCAACACATACAACAAGGAAATACACGATTCTATACACTTAACAAGAGTCGAGAAATCCACTAGTCTCAATAATCAAACAATCACTCCGTGACTTGAGCCTTCCCCTTTCGTTGGGATTTCAAATCAATGCAATCTATTCAAATAAACAATCACAGTAATATTTTGAAACTAACAACACTCATATTACTATATGTCTAGCCTAGACCCAAAAACTCACTTAACTCTATAATCAAGTTCCTAAATCTTAATGCTGACTAATATACCAAGTCTCATATTTTCTAAATTTCAAGCCTAGGGTTAAGTCTCAAGTCCTCCAATATCATAATCTAATGGTATTCATATAATACAATACTCCTAATATTTAATTACATATCTCAATATAACAAACCTTGAATTATAATGTGATCATTATAAAAATCCAAAATCAAAACCAAGTTACGAAATCAATACTTAAACATGTAACTAATATGTGCTCATGAAATACTTTTAGACATAATGTTATTAGTGTATCTATTCTAAAATATAACATCCCCCAATGATTGGATTATCATCCTCAATCATTGGTCATAATTACCCCATAATATAGCCCTTAGTTCTTGTCGATAGTGACCCATAGAACAATACTTACCCATTAATTTGAAAAACCAAGATTGAACAATTTAAAAACCATTTTGTTACACCCCAACATATAATAATGATTTTTGCTAATACATCCTAGAATTACCACATAAATTAGAGCGCTATATGTATGTATATTTTATCTGAAATTGTTTTGCTTTCTTGTCGAGGCAATGTTGCTTTCTTTGTGAATCGGGTGTGGAGGTTGCGGTTAATTCGTACAATGATAAAAATAATATTAAACCCCACTAACTTATTTTAAAATATGGGCCAAGTGAAATAGAGTATTAAATAAATTTCAGACATGACCCATTAACTAGCAATTAAAACTAATTATTTAACAAATACCCATTACTAGCAATTAAAATTAATTATTTAACAAATACCCATCAACTAAATAATCATAGTTAAATGAATAGTTTAAAATTCTCGTTAAAACTTAACGGGAAGAGTACTTTATGAAAAAAGAGAGGATTAGTTCTCAAAATGACCTAACAGGTCATTACAACTATAAACTACCTCAAGGCCAAAACTGCACCCGAAACTCTATTATAGAGCTTTTCCCTTCTGAAGGGCCTCTAAATGATGCCACGCTATCCGATTTGTGACGAGAACGTCAAAACAAGAAAAATGATACTCATATTGTAACAAAAGATTTTAAAATTGAAAATCGGGTCAAAATATGACCATGGGACCCATTCATGGAATCACAAAATGGACTATGTCGCAAGGTCTCAACTAGCTCAAGCAACTTATGCCCCAAAAATAGGCACAATTGAGCAACGATTGAGCTCAAAACATTCCCCACCAAATTGAGCTCAAGAGTGATCAAAAGCGGAGATTAAGAGAGGAATTCGACGGAACTACAAGTTTAACGGAAGATAAACGACCCACGGTAACTCCCACACAATCACTCGACAATTTCCCAAAAATCCCACTAGTTCTCCCCAAGAATTGAGTTCCAACATCACCACAGAAGAGTTGCGTTTGAGAAAATAGAAGTTGAAAACATGCCGAAATATTTATAATTGCCAGTCATTTTGGTCTCCGCAAACACGGGACCTAGTCCGCGAATGCGGTGGTCAAGTTGACTGACCCTTCCTGAACACGAGTGCTTGTCTATGAATGTGAAGGGTAGGCTGACTGACCCTCCGTGAATGCGGGATCTGGTCTGTGAATACGGAGTACAGTGCATGATACACCAGCAAAGGCCGCATCAGCTGCACTTTGCAGTCAAGAAAATGCCCCGATAGGGGCTCAGGATTTGTTCAGAATTCTATGAACGCAAACAAACTATGCAACCTTACAAGAACGACATTCCAGACTCAACAAAATTGATAAAACTACTAACGGAGGTCATCTGGATAGAATGTTGACCCAAGTCAACACTTACAAAGGCAAGCAAAACAACATAATGCCAAACACCAAAAAATCATATCAATCACCTCTGAGCATGTTTACCAAAAATATTAATCGAAGTCAAATATTATCCAAACTTTTAAAAACCTATTGTCTAACGGCTCAGACTCACGCCAAAGGCTTCGAGAACCAAACCAACCATGCCACTAGCGCAAAATGGACCTTCCGAAGCAAATGGAATTGATGAAAATCTCATACGACATGAGATTCTCAAGATGTTGACCAATGTCAACTTTTTCACTCAAAAGCGTCTAAAAAGGGGACAATTCACAAAACTCATCCCCACCACCTCGATAAATGTGTCACTCATCCCAACACATCACAAATACAACATAGAAGCTACAGAAAGAAGCAAAATAATAAAAATCACACAAAAGCACGCAAATTACCATGAGGGTCGTTACAAAAAACAAGCTTCATACCACATTATGGGGTGAATTTGCATATCAAATTCAACCACATTTGTCTAGATCAACAAATGAATCATTGGTTGTTGTTTTGCAATTAATGAACCCACACAAATTTAGAGGCGTGAACTTTAAAAAATATAATGTTTGTTGAAAGTGAATTATCATTACTACGAATACATTTAATTTAATATTGTTATAAAATATTCTACAGAAAATTACTCTGTTCGTAATTGTTGGTATCAAACCAAACTATGGATAAGTGCAAATTTGCCTCAACCTACTGAATTTCTAAAAAGGCTTGACAAGTTCATGTTATTGTGTAATCTGAATCATATAAATGTAACAAATTATTAAATTAACTGCTTTGATAAAATTTGTAGATTAATTGCGTCTAGTGATTGTAAATATCATAAGCTTTGATAGACAAGTTCACAATAACAAATTTTGATTTCTGATGACGGTCTCTTTTAAATTTCTTAATGATTTGATTAAATGCACTGAAGTGAGTTTTCTATTATATAAATTAAATAAGGTATTTATAATTTATGATTGTAAATATAATTGTATTATTATTATTAAATCAAAGGATTCCTATTGGATTGCTGCAAAAATTGTATATTTGGAATTGGGGAAAGGGCCTCATATACCCCTCAACTTTGTCATTTAGAGCTGATATACCCCTCGTTATGAAAGTGGCTCATATATACCCCTATTGTTATACAAATGGCTCACATATGCCATTTTCCTCTAACGGAAGTAAAAAAATAATTTTTAAATTAATTTTTAAACTTTTTTTAAATTTTTTGAAAAAGTTAATACATGCAGGGGTATATTTGATCCTTCTCACACGTTTATTTCTTTTGACTATCTTTATTCATCGACTAATTTAAATTTATTACTTTCTTATGGTCATATTTATTTTTTTCACTTATTCTCTAGTAAAATTTATTATAGATGCCCCAAATATTTTTTTTACGGATACAAAAACTAAATTACAATATAGCCGTAAACAAATTAATTTTAATTTTTTTAACTTTTTAGTTTTTTCCACTCACACTTCTTTCTTTTTATTTCTCTTATTTTTATACTAAAGAATGGAAAAGAATAAATTAAAAATAAAAATAATCAAAGAAGTCAAAAAAATAATTTATGTGTGAAAAAAGATTAAATACATGATTTTTTAAAAAATTAATTGAAAAAATAAATTTAAAATTATTTTTGTTACTTTTGTAACGGTAGGGGTACATGTGAGCCACTTTTGTAATGGTAGAGGTATATATGAGCTATTTTGTTATGGTAGGGGTATATGTGTGCCACTTTTGTAACAAGGAATATATTAGCTCTAAATGACAAAGTTGAGGGGTATATCAGGCCCTTTTCCCTTTGGAATTTGATCACAAATGGTCATACTTGACTTGCAAAAAATGTATTACAAAGGTTGATCCAAAGGGGAACAAATATTATTATTCAAAATGCAATGCTGAAGTTAAATTTGCTATTTACAGGTTTGAATAAACAATCAAAATATTTAAAATTTAAATTAAAAATTATATAACACTCTATTATATAATTTTTAGGTACATGATTCAAATTCAGGTAATGGATGGAATTACATTTATATTTTGATTGCTTTGGAATAAAAGGGCCTTACAACTAATTGAAAATATTGCCAAGGAGTTAAAGGAAAGATTAATAGGAGATGCTTACAGTGCTTATCCAAGTGAGCTTGATGATTTAATTGAAAAAAATCATGTTTAAGATTCAAACTAAGGATTGAAACATTAACAAGAATGATGGTGATTATAAAGTTGTTATGCCCACAACTTCCAAGCTTAGATCGGAACCATTTCACGTATGCTTATAGGCCCATAATAGTTGATACTTTATTGTGCTTAGGTGCTAAGATCAATTCCTAAGTGTGGTAAGTGTTTTAGAGCTGAATTAAGATTGTAAAAATCCTCTAGCGCAAAGTTGAGTTAAAAGCTTCCTTAACAGTTGAGATTCGGTAAAAAAATTTACTTGGATCAACTTCAAACGAGCATATCTCATAGAATACGAAGTGTTATGTGTCCCATTACCTATCTGTAACATCTTGCAACTCTTTTCTTAGAATCTGAATCATTTGAATTAAGTATACGAGCTTGAACCAAGTGTTGTACTACTTTCTCATGTGTTTTAAGGTTGTTTACCAAGTGTATCAAGGGTATCGGAAGTGATTTATGGTCATAAGGGACCTCTAACACTAAGTCAAGTTCAGAGACTTTCTACCGCCTAAGTTTTTCGCATTAGTTCAAGCAAGAGTCAGCTTAAAATAACCATATATATCTCTCAATATATAAAGAACAAAGTAGACCATAATCTTTCAAATTAAAGATCTATGATTCTTCTTTTCAGTGCCACCAAGTTTGCATCAATTGGAGTTCGGAGTAAAGAATTATGCCTCTTTTACTGAACACTATCTTGCCACGCGTCAACTGCGCGGCCGAGGCATTTTTTGTGCGGGCGCATGCCGAGGAAGCAGCTATTGCTTTCCCGCACGGTTGGCTACGCACCTGAGGCATTCTCTGCGCGGGCGTCTCAAGCCTTAATGACCCTTCAAAAATATAGTTCACCTCCCTAGTTCATAAATTTACCGTAGAAAGAAAAGTTTTCAAGAAACTAACTTCCTCCCAGGTTCATCCATCATCCAAGGTAAGATTTAACCATAGAACTTCATAATTCCTTCATCTTACCACGAATTAATAACTCCTACTCATGAAATTCATAGATTTTTCAAGAAAGCTCCTCAAGATTTCATCTCCAAGGTTCAAGAAAGGTTTTGTGGGTCTTCTTCTTCCAAGATTATACTTTTCTTCGATAATTGGAGCGATTAAGTTATGTAAGACTTCAATGAGGAATTTCTTTCATCCTCATGTCCAAGAATTATCAATGTTCATGAACTAAGTTCCATAGTTAGGGTTATCAATCCCACTTTCAAATTCATCCATAATTATGACATGATCTGTATGATTTCATAAATTAATTATTCACAATTAAAGATTCTTGACTTATGTACTTCCTTTTTATACTTAGTAACGTTTTACATTTTTGTTCTTGTGAGTTGTTGACATGGCATTGTTATGATTTCATGAAGCTTATATTTCAAAGCATGATTTTAGAGTCTTTATGCTATTATAAAAACTATTTCGAATATTTATGAGCTATGCAAGTTAGAAAACTTTCTCATGATTTAAGTTATACATGACTTTGAAAGATATATTTTAGAAAGATTTGAGCTTTGACTCACAGATTTGAGCTTGGTCTCACCCTTTATTCAGACAAATAGATAGTTTATCAAACTATGAGCATATCAGACAAGTATAGTATTTTGGAAGTAGTATTGAGCACCGATATGGGGTAAGATTTCAGACAACTCAAATCCCATAAACTACATTGCCAACGTAGATAGGATCGTATCGCAAGACGGACGACTCCTCACCTGCCTCAAGAAGGCCTTTTAGTATATCCATCCGTTCAGTTGCGCTCTATACTCCGGCAAGGTATAGGGCAGCTCTGGCAACATGGGTAAGATATTGTATCATCACGAGACTCATAGTGAAAGTTGTCATTAGAGAAACTCCCCAGTAAAGTAAAGAGTATTTATATATATCTTTCAGTTTAGTTCAGTTCAGTATTTGCTATTATTGCATTTTATTTATGAAGCTTAAATGATTTTATCTCATTTTATGTTTTACTTCAGCTGAGTTATATTTCAATCTTTCAATCCAGTTATTGTTTCACTCAGCCTTATTACATACTCATACATTTAATGTACTGATGTTATTCGACCTGCATCGTCTTATGATGCAGATATAGGTGTTCAGGATCATCAACAGGTGCATCGTTGATATCACCCAACTTCTTAACATCTTTTGGAGGACTCCGGTCATTTACTTGCTTTAGTAGTTTATTTAAGGTTGTTGTGGGTATGTCCCGACGCCTATCTCAGACAGTGGAGGCTTCATAGATAGACAGTGTTAGAGAGTCTCTTGGTATTTATTTCCAGATATTTTGATAAACTATTACTGTTTATATTTAGTATTCTCAGATAGTATTTGACTTTAATGTTTTCCCTTCAGTTATTTAAAACTAAAAATGCTTGAATAAGTCTTCCGCTAAGTAGTTAGTTAGGCCAAGGGTTCGCTTGGAGATCAGCAATTGTCACGCCCCAAAACCCCACCCTAGATGTGACATGGCACTCGGAACCCCATTAGGCCCGAGAGCACCAACCAATCTGTTTAACCTAGATAATCCAATATAAATACCAATTTAAATATCAATGCGGAAAGTAAGGCCCATTTCAATTAACCTTCAAAAGAATTCAAAAGAGGAAAACCAATTTGACTCTTAATTAGAAACCAAATCCAACTAACCATAGGTCTATGAAACCTCTACTAACAGAATAACAATGCCTACATCGGGACATGGCCCCCAACATACCATGAAAACAAAAAAAGAGACAAATAAATAAAAATCCACTTTCTAGAGAATGAAAAGCTCACCACAATGTTGATTGTTATCCCTCAATGATCTACAGCTAACCAGAATCACAAACTTGTGTCTCCAATCCTACATCATGAAATGATGTAGCATCCAAGGACAGTCAATACGGCGAGTACTGGCATGCAACCCGGGGAAAAGGATAAACAATATACATATATAAAATATAATCATAAAAGAAAGGCAAAATCACAAGTGCAGACTCAAAGCGATTAGACATAGACCTTTCAAAAATCATTAATCCTGATAAAGTAGCATTCGCCAAGATAATGCGACCCGCGGGCTATATAGGTCCAGCCTCCGCCCGACCGAGGGCCCCAATCCATGTATGCCGTATGGATTTGAGAAATATAAGAATCTGACAAACCAAACTCTCTCAAATAAAAGATTGTAGAGGCTACTCTGATTTGACAACCTATAGTGGTCATCCCTATTTCAGGACATGGACCTCCCACGTCGGAAAACATGGTTTCGGGTGCTGAGTCTCAAAGACTTTACACCTTCTCGATGATACTACAAAACTCTCTTTGAGCCCCCAATAAAAACCTTTACAAGTTTCCATTTATTAAGAGTTATCCGAAAAAGGCATATTCCCATTGGTATCGTCATACCAAGACTTGCAAGCCATTGTAACCATGCTAATTTCATAGTTAGCCATTTAAAACTCTTAACCCGTCCTTTGAAAATCAAACATTCATTTATGTTAAAACATTTTGTTACATGCCAACATCCAAGTCTTTCAAAGTCATAAGACAACATATAAAATGCAAAATCATTAGCATATAACCGGGACGGAAAGTTACCCTTTGTTCATCATTTCAAACCAAAGCTTTTGAAAGACTCACAGATTTCCAAATCCATTTTTTTTATAGGAAAACCCTTTTCAAAATTATATGAGGCAATTCACCCATTCAAAACCAACCATTCAAATTCCAGAATTATAATAAAGTATTTGAACACAATTAACAAGAGAGGAACATTTGTAATTAATTTTCATGAACTTATCTCTCAACCCTTACCTCAATTCATAATTTAGAAAATACAAATAATAAAATAAAATATGAATCTTGTATGAGTAATTTGAAGTAGGGAGTGTTCAAACATACCTTTTGACGAAGAACTTAGGAAAGAGACTATGAGAATTAACCTTAGATCTTGTTTCTTGAAGTGTTGGGGAAGAAGAGGAGAACCGTTTGTCACAACTTATCGAATCTCCTAGAATATGACTTTTGGGGGAAGTTAATAGTCATGGGTTAGGGTTATGGGGTAAGGAAAGTACTAAAACACCCCTCCTAAAACGTGAAGAGAATAGATGACTTAAATAATTTCACAGTCGGCGCACGGTCGAGCAACTGGAGCCTACTTCGCGACCTTAACAGTGCTATTGACTTTGCCACGCGGCTGATTTTCACTTTGCACAGCGGATTGCCAGAACTTGTAGTGCCCAGTAAATGGGCATAACTTTTAGCACATAACTTGGATTGACGAACAGTCGAAGGCATTGGAACAAAGGCTTCATGACCTATTATTTTCTTGGAATTAGGTCACAAAATCTTAGTACTCAAGGAGTCTCTTATGACCTTAATTCACATCCAACGATCTTTCCATAGTAAGAAGTTATTTTCAATACCTATCCAACATTAGAAATCATCGGGTTTGGAGCGCATACTCGTTTAAAGAATGACTTGGGTCATAGTTTTAAATTTTGGGGCATTACAACAATGGTTCTTGAGTACTGGCCACGTCCAGGGTATAAGCTCGGAGCGTGACAAACTTGGTATCAGAGCACAGAGTTCAAGAGTCCTATGGTGTCTATGAAGTCGTGTCTAGTAGAGTCCTTCTTATCGGTGTGAAGCGTGCCATATCTATAATGAAGAAGCTATAACATTTAGAATCGTTTCACTTTCTTCTTACTCTTGTTCGTGCGATAGAGTTCAACTCTATAAAAGTTTTTCTTACTCATGCTTACGCGTGTCTTTTCAGATCATGCCTTTACAAAGAGCTGTTCAAGACGTCCTGCTAGGAAGAATGCTAATCCTCAAGGTCAAGAAGCTCCCAATGCACCAGAAATGTAACCCCCTCAGGGAGATATCACCAATGCTGAGTTCAGAACTGCTATTCAGATAATGACTCATGCTGTGGCAAATCAAGGTGGTCAACAAAGAGTGGGTCGTCAAGATGCGGCTAATACTTCCAGAATTCGAGAGTTCTTAAGGATGAATCCCTTGGAGTTCACGAGGTCAAAGCTCAATGAAGATCTAGAAAACTTTGTGTATGAGCTTCAGAAGGTGTTTGAAGTTATGCATATTGCTGATTCGGAGCATGTTGAGTTGGTTGCATATCAGCTCAAGCGTGTTACCAGGATATGGTAAGAATAATGGGAAAATACTAGAGAAGAAGGTGCACCACCCTTAGGCTGGACTGTGTTTTAGAATGCCTTCTTGGGACGCTTCTTTCCTCGAGAGCTAAGGGAGGCAAAGGTAAGAGAGTTCCTTAACCTGAAGCAGGAGTTAATGAGTGTGCAATAATATAGCCTCAAGTTCACCCAGTTATCTCGCTATGCTCCAGAGATGGTGGCTGATATGAGGAGCAGAATGAGCTTGTTCGTGACGGGACTCTCCCGTTTATCAAATAAGGAAGGTAATGCGGCTATGTTGATAGGAGACATGGACATAGCTAGGCTTATGATTCATGTACAACAGGTGGAGGAGGATAAGATGAAGGATAGGGAAGAGTATCGAAGTAAGAGGGTCAAGACAACAAACTATGAGTTCGGCCAGCAGAGGACTGGAAATGGGAATCGATCATCCTTTCAGCAGAGGTCATCTAGACCTGCTCCATCATCAGCTAGTGTGCCTGCACCCAAAAATAGGAATGATCACTGGAACCAGAATTCTCAAAATTTCCAAGCTCAGGGTCCTCAGTCTCAGGGAAGTGTGGCACAGGTCGGAGCCCACCTTGTGCTAAGTGCGGCAGGACCCACCCAAGAGAGTATCGTGATGGCATAAATGGTTGTTTGAGTGTGGTCAGACGAGTCACTTTCTGAGAGATTGGCCAAAGGAGAGGCAAGGTGATGAGGGTAATAGAGCCCAATCTTCTTCAGCAGCTCCAACAGTCAGGGTTGCCCAAAGGGGTGCTACTTCAGGACCAGGCGAGGGTACAAACCATCTATATGCTATGGCTAGTCATCAAGATCAGGAGAACTGCTAGATATTGTTATTGGTATGCTTAAAGTCCTTTCTCTTGATGTTTATGCCTTACTTGATCCATGTGCGAGTTTATCTTTTATAACTTCTTACGTAGCCATGAGGTTTGGAACTTGTCCCAAACAACTTCTTGAGTCATTCAGTGTTTCTACACCTATTGGTAAGTCTATTTTAGTAGAAAGAGTCTATCGTGATTGTACCTTCATTCATCACAAAGACACCATGGCTAATTTAGTTGAATTAGACAGGTGGATTTTGATGTCATTCTAGGCATGGATTAGCTTTATGCTTGTTATGCCTCGATCGATTGTAGAACTCGAGTGGTCAAGTTTCAATCCCTAATGAACCAATCCTAGAGTGGAAGGGTAATCCAACAGTGCTTAAGGGTCGTTTCATCTCATACCTTAAGGCTAGAAAGTTAGTCTCCAAGGGGTGCATCTATCACTTAGTCAAAGTTAATGACTCTAGTATTGAGACACCACCTCTTCAGTTAGTCCCAGTCATAAATGAGTTTCCAGAAGTCTTTCCCGACGATCTTCCCGGAGTCCCTCTAAAAGGGAGATAGACTTTGGAATTGATGTCCTTACAAATACTCAACCCATCTCTATTTCGCCATACAAAATGGCTCCAGCTGAGTTAAAAGAGTTAAAAGAACAGTTGAAAGATCTTCTTGATAAGGGCTTCATTCGACCAAGTGTCTCGCCTTATGGCGCTTCAGTCTTATTCGTGTGAAAAAAGCATGGTTCCCTTAGGATATGTATTGATTATCGTCAGTTGAACAAGGTCACCATAAAGAATAGATATCCCCTTCCCAGAATTGATGACTTGTTCGACCATCTTCAAGGTGCCACTTGCTTCTCAAAGATAGACCTCAGATCCGGCTATCATCAGTTGAAAGTGAGAGAAAGTGACATCCTAAAGACAGCTTTCAGGATCCGTTACGGTCATTATGAGTTCCTTGTCATGTCATTTTGTTTGACTAACGCTCCTGCAACATTCATGGATCTCATGAATAGAGTATTTAAGTAGTATCTGGATATGTTTGTTATCATATTCATCGACGATATTTTGATCTACTCTAGAAATGAGGAGGATCATGCTAGTCATCTTAGAATAATCCTTCAGACTCTTAAGGATCGGGAGTTATTTGCCAAGTTTTCAAAGTGTGAATTTTGGCTTGAATCTGTGGCGTTCTTAGGCCATATTGTTTCTGGCAAAGGTATTCAAGTTGATTCTCAGAAAATAGAGGCAGTGAAGAATTGGCCAGACCCACATCCCCGACTGACATAAGGAGTTTCTTGGGTTTGACTGGTTACTATAGAAGGTTTGTAGAAGGATTTTCATCCCCATTGACTAAGTTGACCTAAAAGAAGGCTAAGTTTCAATGGTATGAGGCTTGTGAGGAAAGCTTTTAGGAATTGAAAACTCAATTGACTACTGTTCCAGTATTGACCCTACCAGAGGGAACAAAAGGTTTTGTTGTATACTGCGATGCGTCCAGAGTTGGACTTGGTTATGTGCTGATGTAGAATGGTAAGGTTATAGCATATGCCTCTAAGTAGTTAAAAATCCATGAAAGAAAGTATCCGACTCATGATCTCGAATTGGCAGCAGTGGTATTTACTCTTAAGACATGGCGTCATTATCGCTATGGCGTGCATGTGGATGTGTTCACTGACCACAAGAGCCTTCAGTGTGTTTTCAGTCAGAAGAAGTTTAACCTTAGGCAGAGGAGGTGGCTAGAGTTACTTAAGGATTATGACATGAGTATTCTCTAACACCCAGATAAGGCTAATATTGCTGTTGATGCCCTTTGTGGGTTGTCCATGGGAATTACTGCTCATGCGGAGGAAGGAAAGAAAGAGTTAGCAAAGGAAATGCACAGACTTGCACATTTGGGACTCCGTTTGGTAGACATTAGTGAAAGTGGAGTTGTTGTAATGAATGGGGTTGAATCATCCTTGGTGGTGGAAGTGAAAGAGAAGCAAGATAGGGACCCCATCCTACTTAAGTTGAAGGAAAATGTTCATGAGCAGAAAGTGATGGCGTTTGAACGAGGGGAGATGGTGTGTTGAGATATCAAGGTAGATTGTGTGTTCCAAAGGTGAATGAGCTCCAAGAGAGGATCATGACAGAAGCTCATAGTTCCAGATATTTGATCCATCCTGGTTCCACAAAGATATACCATGACTTAAGAGAAGTCTATTAGTGGAATAGTATGAAGAGGTGTATTGCAGATTTTGTTATTAAATGCCCAAATTGCCAGCAAGTCAAGGTTGAACATCAAAGGCCATGTAGTGTGGCTCAAAACATAGCTCTTCCGGAATAGAAGTGGGAGATGATTAATATGGACTTCATTTCTGGCTTACCGCGATCTCGGAGGCAGCATAATTCGATTTGGGTGATTGTAGATCGGATGACTAAGTCAGCCCATTTCTTACTGGTTAAGACTACAAATTCAGCAGAAGATTATGCCAGTTTATACATCCGTGAGATAGTCCGACTTCATGGAGTCCCTTTTTCCATCATTTTCATATAGGGGTACACAATTCACTTCTTAGTTTTGAAAGTCGTTTCAAAAAGGTTTGGGTTCAAAGGTAAACCTTAGTATTGCTTTTCATCCTCAGACGGATGGTCTAGCAGAGTGCACAATTCAAACCGTAGAGGATATGTTGAGAGCATGTGTCATGGATTTCAAAGGTAATTGGGATGACCACTTGCCTCTTATAGAGTTTGCTTACAATAACAATTATCACTCTAGTATCCAGATGGCTCCTTATGAGGCCCTTTATGGGAGAAGATGTAGATCTCCTATTAGCTGGTTTGAGGTTGGTGAAGCTGAGTTGATAGGGCGAGACAAGGATATTTGGGTCTTTCCCTACCCTTTTAACTCCTAAACTATGCCGTTTTGACCCTATAACCAAACCCTATAAATGATTTCATTCCTAGAAAACTATCCATTCCCTTTTATTCCCCAAACTCTCTCAAAAGCTCTCAAGGTTTTCTCTCCAAGTTCTCCCCAAGGTTCCCAAAGGATTTCTAGGGTTCTTCAAGCTTCACGGTCTTCTTCCTCAAATTTCTAGGGCTTTGCAATCAAGGCATGTGAGAAGTTCATCAATGGACCCCTTTCATCCATTGAGTCCCAAGGATTTCTCCAAAACTCCTTTGTGAATTCAATCTAAATCTAGGGTTTTGCATGGTTATGAATGGGTTTAATTGTTTTTTGCTATATTCAATATATATGATCTTATTATGCATGAATTGAGTTGTATTACATGTTTTTGATGAATTTCATATGAACCCATGTTATGTGCTTATATTGTGATCATGAAT
Organism: Solanum appendiculatum; assembly: GCA_018342035.1. Classification (NCBI taxonomy): domain Eukaryota; kingdom Viridiplantae; phylum Streptophyta; class Magnoliopsida; order Solanales; family Solanaceae; genus Solanum; species Solanum appendiculatum. The sequence goes on along the minus strand of JAGDQO010001908.1, from coordinate 3,281 downwards.
TATGCTTGGGATTATGCATGCAATATTGAATTGAGGAATTTGTGACTATAATATGCTTTTAGGGATGTTTTCCATGAATCCATGCTTTGTATGTATGATTGATGATGAAGTCAAGCCTTGATGGAATGAATGCTTTGTGAATTGCAAGGATTAAGACTTAAATGATACTTTCGAATAAAGTGTCAATATGTTTTTTATGAATTAGGTTGCTTCCGATTGACGTATTCCTATATGAAATGTGATTATGATTGAGATGCTTAGATTAGTATCTTGATGAACAAGTTTATGAATTCATGATATGTTAAGGAGTTACTCTTAAGAACAATGCATTAATTTTGTGGGGAGTTGTACTTAGCACCGAGCGGACTAGAGGTGATTACTCATGTTCCATAAACTATGTACCACCGTAGAATAGGCCAAGTGTTCATGAACATAAGGAGAATAGAGGCGAGTACCCAGTCTCCTAATGCTTTTAGTCCTGAGAGGGGCTAGTGGCGAGTACCCAAGTCTCGAAGCTATGAAAATGATCCTTAATGTTCTGGCAAGATAGTTAGGACCCTCTTCGATGGGGTAATACATTGAACTCCGTGATTAGTTCTCATGGTTATATGTTGGTTAATGGTCTCGATCTCCCACACATTAAAAAAGAAATGATTTAAACTTACGACATGATTTCATATAGTTTTGCATTGACCTCTTTCTCATGATTTATGATACTAGCCTATCAAGATTTGATATTGTTTTACTTGGTCTTGCATTACAACGTTTTCAAATTTATCATGATATATGCTTACGTTTTTATGCATGTTCCCATATTCAGTAGATTCAAAGTATTGATGCATATTTGTGTCTATATTGTTGTTAAAATATAGTGTCTAACGCTTCTCCATCTGATTGTGGCTAGAGTGGATCTTCCAGCGGTGCTTGCTAGTGGTGAGTCCTCATGGTTCGAGGGCTGGATCACACATTATCAGTTTATTTCTCTCATGTCATTTCAGTCTCATATTACATTCGTGACTTAGGAGTTTGTCCTAGTCACATCTATGAATAGAAAGCTTATGTCAGACTTAGTAGTATAGCTTCCGCATTTCAAGTCTTGTATTAAGGATTCTCTTATGATGAGATATTATTAGTTAGACTCTTTTAGCTTTATGATTGATTTCATATTGTATCTCTTTATCCTACGCCATTGATTGTGTCAAGTGGCTTGTCTAGGCCTCTTGGGGTTCTATTCGCCATGCCACGTCTAGGGTGTATTTTGGGTCATGACATGTTTGAGAATGTGTAAGTCGCTAGAGAAGATGAGGGAGATAATGGGTTGGTTTGTGAGAGGGAGGGATGGCTGGTTTTTGGCGATGGTGGGCCAGAGAAAAAAATGAGATTTGTTTAAATCTAAAAAATATAATTTTTACCACTATCTTTACTTTGAGACCAAGTAAAGCTTATATGGGAAATTTAAAACACTACTTTTTGTACAATATCATGGGCTCAAAATCATGTGTCAAAAATTATTAGCTAATAAAATATTTGTGTATGCAATTCTTTATCTGTATTTAAATGTATTTCTAGACTATGCTAAAATACTTAACTGAATATGAACAATTGTAACGCATGTAATCAATGACATGTAAAATGCAATTTAACAAAGAATTATGATTTAATCAAACTGAACAAATATTGTGAATATATTCAATCGACTGTGATCAAAACAATGTAATCAAAATTAACCGATAAAAATCTTAACATTTTGAGAAATAGGGATGATTATCGATAAAATGCATTAAAAATGCAAACACGTGTATTTTGAACTATTTAACAAATAAAATACTCAAAAGTATTAGCTTTGAAAATATCAAGCCAAAATTGGGTGTCAATAGGTAGAATAATCCTTTTATAAGTTTGTTACAAAATCTAATGTTATTTTTTATGATTGGTGATATTTCATTCATTAAGTATATGTGTATGTATTATGTACATGCATATCTAAGTTCCACTTACCTTTTAGGTATAATACGCAAACGTGTCATTTAACTTGATCTCAACTGACATTTATGTCCTCCAACTTTGGGTGTGTATAAGTAGACACTTAAATTTGTATAAAGTTGAACAAGTATACACACATGGAATAATGTGTGTCCTACATGACATAATATAAATCAGTTCGAGTGTATGTCGCGTGAATTGTCATGAAAGATGTGTGTGCCTACTCTTTCAACTTTAAAAGTTTAAGTGCCTACTTGTGTACACCAAAAGTTGGAGGGCATAGATGTTAGTTGAATCCAAGTTAAAGGGCACACTTATGTATTATGATTATCTCTTATTCTCTACTCCCTCTGTCCACTTTTAATTATCATGGTTTCCTATTTTAGAGTCAAACTATAAGAATTTTGACTAACATTTTACGACATATTTTTTCATCATATTGATATGCAAAAAATTGCAATTTATAGTACTTTTCGTATAGTTTTTGAATATCTAAATTTTTTGTTTACAATATCGAATTAATATAATCTAATTTAACTTCGAAAATTAGTCAAATTGACTTTCGAAAAGTGCAACATGACAATTAAAAGTGGATGGAAGAAGTATAATCTACGTAGATAAAAGAATTTTAACTGTCATTAATAAAATATTTTCTAAATTATAATTTAAAATTTATTTATAATATAAATAGATAATCTTTTAAGAAATTGTCATGAAATATATCTTTATTTATATTAATTATTTTTATATTACTTGCATCGAAATTTTATAAGGTTATCACATTATACATTCGGTTAAAATTAATATTTCTTTACTAAATTCATTTATTTCAACAACATCATCTTATCAACTCAATTAGTATTTCCTACTTTTTTTTAATATTTCTTTACTATATTCATTTATTTCATTAATATTTCTTTACTATAAAATGGCTCTTTTCTCCCCCAATTTTCTCTAATCCTTCATCAATCTCTCATTTTAGGGTTTCAGAACTCTATACTCTATTTCTCATCAGATTCCCATAGAACAACAATGGCGGAAGAGGATGTCCATTACGCATCAGAGGTTGGAACCAACAAGAGGAAGTACGAGGAAGAACAGACCATTTCCCGTAAACCCACTGGATTCTCTGCCCCGATTTCTTCCCAATCGCCTGATGCTTCTTACAACACCGTTCCTCCGCCTATGGATGATTTCCAGCTTGCGAAGCAGAAGGCTCAGGAAATCGCCGCTAGGCTATTGAACACCGCGGAGCCCAAAAAAGCTCGAGTTGATAACGGCGCTGGATTTGATCCTGT